>OX439474.1:73379099-73979099 GCA_949320105.2 Crepidodera aurea | reverse complement strand
ATGGTATTGTTAAAATAAAGTTTAAAAGAATAAACATTAATAAAAAAATTTATTAAGAAATAGAAGATTATAAGTTAACTTACCTGTGGTACTGATTTAATGTGAAATAACTATTACAGTGAAAATTCTTCTTGAATAGCTCTCTTAATAACCTAAAAATTAAAACTGTGTAACTGTTTAAAATGAAATTCAAAGTTACCAACATTGGTGACTAAGTTACAAAATAGTGAAATGTATAAAAACACACCAGAATATAAAGGAAAAACCTGTTAATCGTTATAATTAAAATTATAAAAACTAAAACACATAACATTTAAAATAAAATATAATAGAATTAAAAATTTGAAATAATAATAACTAATTAAGAAAATAATTCGATAGGTTTTTTTTTTGCTTTATGATGTAACATAGCAACAGAAAAAAAAGAAAAAGGTTGTTAGAAAATGGTAGAAAAACTAGTATAAAAATTTAAAGAATAAAACAAAAAGTTTAGAAAGTTTTATATTCTGGAGATCTGTTCATGACTACGAGAATGTACTATAATTAGTAAGTGACTAACATTAAATATAATTTAAACAATCACTTGCCTGATGGAAGAATAAAACTTCGTTGTTACTTTGTTTTAAACCCGAAGGCCGACTTTTTGCATAGTACTCAGCAGGGTGTATACAGGCCTATTCACTGGTTGAGAGACGCCGAACTAGGAGACAGAACATCACAAGAATTCCAGGTGCACAATCAATTACTGTTTGTAAGAATCGTTTTGAGGAACAATCACAAATATTTATAAGGTATAAGACCATAATTTTACTTAGAAAATGCTTCATAAAATAACAAATTTTCAGAGACGTTTTCATTGCGTTGATAATAGTAATTAAGACAGTGTCTTAAAGAAGGTGTGCCAACATTAGAAGTAAAAATTTTATTGCGCCAAATTTAAAACAGTAATTAGATTCAAATACTATTAAACGAGCAAGGTTTGTATGTATGTGTGTGTGTGTGTGTGTGTGTCCAGAGGATCTCGAAATCCACTCGTCAGAATTCAATGAAACTTTCAGGGTAGACTAATTCCTATCTAAATCGGCAAAAAATGTAGGTCTCATGTCTGTGAAAATTCGATCTTCCGAGATATTTACAAGAAAAGTTAAGTTTTTAGTTTTATTTCCTAGCAACGGCAACTTGTTTCTATAGTAATATACTATAAAGGAGAGAGGATATAACGTCACATTCCATAGGCGTACTTTGCAAAATAAATTTCTATAATATAAATAAGGTCACAGCATATAAAATATATATACCCACTTCGTAGATTAAATTTTGAAGTTATATTATTTACAAAAAATAAAAATAAACCTTATGCATCTGACACTTTAACATTGAACGAATTAAATTTAACCAATAAATAACAAGTAGGATTATATGTTGGGATTAAACTGTTTTTAATCTCTTGGCATTAAAAGTAACGCTTCAGTACTTACCTAAACTCAAAGATTAAAAAAAAAGTTAGTTCAAGAACTATCTTTAAAAGTCACTGTCTTCACTAAAACTACTGGTATCACTATAATTGTCTTTTCTGAGGTTTATTATTATAGGTTCTATTAAATTATCTATTGATAGTGGATATACTTTTCTAAATGAATTTTCCACCTTTTTAACATGATCAATGCATTTTCCCCAATGTTCTCTATTTACATCTGAAAATGCCTTCAAAAACAAATTTCGCACATCAGGAAATTTAAATGTTTTATTGTTTTGAGAAACATAACCTTTTAATAATTGTGACCAGATCAGTTCAATGGGATTTAACTCTGCGCGGTACGGAGGCAATCTGAGAATTTTAATTAGTTTTTCTCTGGCCATCTCATCTATAATAGATTTTTTGAATTTGAATTACTAATAATTCTGCCTTCAAGGATTTGGGAAGACTGATAATATTTCTAGAATGAAGCCATTTTGAAATATATATTATTACAAAATTCCGAATCAATTAAAATACATACGATACGGCTATGAATAAATAAAGTCTGACTTATCTGTCAAAATAACAGGTTTATTACAGTAAAAACCATGGAAACAAGATTAAATCTAGACAAAAACTATATTAGGCCGATCAGATGTATTAAAATTTAAATTTTAACTACAAATAAGCATTGAAGGATGAGGTAAAAATAAAATTTCTACCTCTTGAACCTGTACTACGTTCTGCAAATTAAATACTGTACTCCTTTCTTCTGTATAGTGTAGTAGTAAAAAGGTTTGACTTTATTTAATATCTGGCGTTTAAATCTGAAAGAATTCAATTTTAAATTTGCCGCTTTTTATCCATAATGACCTACAAATTTTGACAACTACTGATTTTCATGAAATTTTCGCAGATGCTATAAAACATGATAAAATCAATATACTTAGCAATTGAAATTTTTGCGCGGAAAAATATTTTTCACATTTTTTTATTCTACAAATGCCCAAGTAGCAATTTATAACCAGAATAAACCTGAAAAGTATAAAAAAGAAAAGGTTCATTTGACGGACATAAATAATTTGCTTGTCAAATGACAGCCATCTCATAAATTCTAAGTTGAAAATACAACGTTGCCAATTCAATTTCAGAAATCATGGGTTTAGGTAAATATTTATAGGAACGTTGAGTAACACTGTTAAAATGGACACTTGTCAAAATGTGACACCCGTCAAAACGTGACAACTGTTAAAATGTGATACGTGTCAGAATGTTACAACTGTCAAAATGAACAAATGTTAAAATATGACACCTGTCAGAATGTAACAAATGTCAAAATGCCACACGTATCGTACTTTTATTTATTTATTACACAGATCTAACCTAACCTAAAGCTAATTTTTTTTTTTTTTGGCGGGTGGAAATGCTTTATGCACATCGGGTAAAGGTTCTTCCCTTCCCCGATAGTGTGAGACTACCCCTTACGGTTACTCACTAAAACCACCCCACTGAAACCACTATGCCCTACACGCTGATGTTGCCCGTCCCGGAAACGGGGCCTGTCCGCCGTGACTATTCGCGAAGATCTAGCGTCAGTAGATGTTGCCCTAAAAGGGTGAAATCTCCAGAAACTAGGCGAAGCTCGGTGACCAGATATTTAAGATTATCATTGGATGAATGTGATGCATGATAGGAACTCATATAACATAAGGTATTTTGTTTTGATCACACTTGTTAATATTTTCTATATTTAAAAAAAAATAAATTCATCTAACAGTTGAAACAATATTTTATTTTTGATAAAGAAAAAAATTACAGAGATTACCAGTAGCATAGAGTAAAAGAAAGTTACAAAATTTTGAACTCAGAATTAAACAATCCATGAGGTAAAATATTTAAATGCATATAATAAAATGTCTGAGCATAGTCGTGGCGATACCAACACATTATTAAGTTTTTTTTTTTTAACAAAATTGAAATTTAGTAAAACAATCAAAATTTTTGCAAATTGCAAAACATAAAAATTTATAATATAAATAAAATAAAAGCTATATAATTACAATATATTAATAGAGGCATAACAAAAAAATCATTTTTTAAAGTATTCGTTCCACGCAAATTTATTTTCAAAACAAGATTTATTCCTGTGAGAAATACGGAATGTTTTGTATTTGTTGAATTGAATGTGTCCATACTGTTAGTCGTACAAATATTGTTGGGTTATATTTACAGAATTTTTATATTTTGCTAGATATTCCTGTAACATTCATGGTGTTTTATTGCGTTTGCACTTACGGTTCATACTTACGTATGTTTTACAGTAATGTCTTGTAAATATAGCAAAATATTATTCTATTTACACTGGAAATATTCCTGTTAAATTAAAAGTACCTTATTACTGCTATACTTACCGTTTTTCCTGTTCATACGACTGGACTCATTTTAACTGGAATCGGCTTGTTAGATTGCAATTACAATAGTTGCATATAAACAACAGGAATTCGTTTAACCGGAAATTCCCGGGATTCGTTTTTTTCAGTGCAGAAAGTAGGCTTATCAGAGGATATTATTTCACATTTCAGTTGTCACAAACATGCATTGCTAAAGTAAATTATCTACACAACAGACCAAAATAATACATTTCATTTAATAATAATTAATTTTTATATTAGAAATAAGCTGGCGTCGAAAAGCCAATTAATACCCACTTGATTTATAGAGATAAACATATTTATATACATAGTTTTTGCTAATTGCCACTTGCGTTTTTTCAAAACGGTTTATAACTGCCTTATATGTATTTTATAAAACCATTATAGCAATTATCAATTACACGCTTTATTTGAGACATTAAGTGTATCGTTTTAGAATTCCGCATTAAATGGTAGGTTATATTTACCTTAATTGAGTGTGGATAGTATATGCGGCTATTTAGACTTTTTTCTTTTCTTTTTTGACGCGTGGGTATAGTATATGTGGAACGAGGTAACTTTTATAGGATAAAGTTACTTAAAATGCAAAATTAAATAGGACACATTTGCGTTAGGGAAGTTTCACCTTTTTCGCCGTTAATTCCAATTTCTAGACAAGTTGTGGTTATTTAAGTGAAGTGAAAAAGATTATTGGAAAAATTCCAAAGCTTTATTATCGTATAAGAATACCGTTTATGTAATATTTTTGGCACTTTAAGGAAGTTAACACATACATTTTGGTGGAAGTCCTATAATTCACAAATAGTATTTTAACTTAAATATATTAATATAGATATTTAGTAGATTTTTGATGACACAAAATGATATATTTCAATATTGTTTAATATGTTTACATATTTATGTAAAGCGTAACTATTTTCACTAATGAAAGAATTATATACTTCTGTGTCAACGGCATCGACTACTATGGTCATTAGCCTCGTGTTCTCTGTAGGCCTTGTAACTGTTTCCCAGTGACACTTTAGGAACAGCACTGTTAATTAGAACCCAACAGTGAATGGTCGAGTGGGGAATCACACCTGGTATAGTCGAACCCACTGCTTTATGAGAATGAAAGATAGCTATAAAAACAGCAAAGGATACCGCCAGTAGAACATATAGTGATGCATCTGGACATTTTTGAGTACTTTAATGTCGAAAAACACCGTACACTGTCCATAAAAATAAAATAATATTTTGGCTATCAGGACCACTGTCCAAAGATTCAATAACCAACTTAACTGGAGATCCTAATAGGGGTAAATGGCGAAAAATTTCTATATTGGTTAATTTTCTTTAATATGAATTTACATTTTAATTTCTATAACGCATATTAGTTTTGAATAGAGGTTGACCACTTCCCCTGGACCATAGCTTCTTTTTCTGATCTCTTGTGAGATTCACAAACGTTACGAATTAAAATTTTGTCTTAAATTTTAATTTAACTAAATTTGGGGTGTTATGTTACACTCGTAAGAGGCGACAATGAAAGTTTGGTTATAGTTTTTCCATTTTCAATTGCAGAAACAAAATTCTCAGATGTGCCTACAGGTTACTTTGATCGGCTTTGGCGACTTGTAGATTTGCCGACAAGTGGCTTTGTCGGTATTAGCCGCTTGTATAAAGTGGGATCCTTTTATTCTGCAACTGAAAATTGACAAACTATACTTTACTAGTTGAGTCAAACGTTCTTGGGTTGAGTAGTAGGAAGTAGGAGTTAGACAAATATTGTCTTCAGTAGTGGGGGGGGCTAGGAAAATATTCATACACTGTGCATGGTGATTTTTGATTTAATGAATAGTAGGTGGTAGGTGATTCGTGGCGTTACTTTATGTTCTTTTGCGTTTCAATTAATATTATTGGAATGAGATAGGGTAGGTAAGCTTAATTAATTTATAACATTTATGACTTTCTTAGATGTGCTACACAGAGAGTTTTGACACTTTACAAAGCAACGATTCCCGTGTTTTTAATTTTAGAATTAAAATTTGAGACAAAATTTTCATTAGTAACGTGAATCTCAGATATCAGAAAAGGAAGCTATGGGGCAGGTGACGTGGCCAACCTCTATTCAAACCTAATATGCGTTATAGAAATTAAAATGTAAATTCATATTAAACAAGTTAACCAGTACAGAAATTTTACGCCATTTACCCCTATTAGGATCTTCAGTTAGGTTTGTTATTGAATCTTTGCACAGTGGTCCTAATAGCCAAAATATTATCTTATTTTTATGTATATGGACAGTGTACGGTGTTTTCGATATTAAAGTTCTCAAAAATCTCCAGATGCATCACCATTTGTTCTATTGGCGGTATCCTTTGCTGTTTTTATAGCATTTTTTCATTCTCATAGAGCAGTGGATTCGACTATAATCACTCTTTTTATTTTAAGAATAAAATGTAAGTTGAGATCCTTATAACAGGCCATATAGTAATGAGCCAATCAACAAGGATTATAAAAGTAATTTATTTTAGCGAGGCAGTGACGTCACACGTCAAAAATCAGGTGGAATTTTTATTCGTTCACTTAAAGATAAAATTGTGCCAGTTACTTTTTTCCTACCTTGAATATAAGTATTATAAGTGCATCTAATGTGCTATCAACTTGATTGAAGATTGGAATGGATGTAAAAAAGAACTGCAAGTCTATGGAACAATGAAATCTATACTATAAAGAATTTTCAATAGTAAGAAGTGTTTTAAGATTCAAATAAAAATTAATAGTTATGTAGTTTTGGAATTTTTATTGTAATATGCTGGTATGTTACAGTATACATTGACACTTTGGAGGTCAATTTGTAACTACTCTAAGTGAGTAGGTACATTCATTGCATAAATCAAGCATTTTTGCTATATCACATCGGCAACGTCGTGAAGTGTTGCCAACATTTAACAGTTAATTTTCCTTGCACGTTAAGTTTAAATCGTATTTGTTCTTAGTGCTTTAGTGTTTATTCCGTGGACAACAGAAATAACTAGAAATTGCGTCACTGCATCGCTAAAATAAATAACGTATAGTTAGAATTTTAAATATTTTCATTTTTTTTAATACGTTATGCTCATATATTTAATGCAACATCAGGACACCTATATCAATACATTAGAGAGTTTAAATAATTGGTGATGATTTGGAATAAAATGAGTTTTGTTGTAAGTAATCCCTGAAAATTATTTATATTTACTTTAACCTAATATACTTCTTGTCCTAACTTGCAAACTACACTAATTTCAATGGCTCCTTCCCCTTTAGTCTCTTAGTCAATCCCTCGATATCCAGTAGGTAATTGAGTTTGTTATGAAACGTTTTATATGACCTATAACAAACTCCTAATTGCCGCTATAATTTCTTTTTTATATTTTGCATCTATAATATTTTACATTATGATACGCATTTGAGAACTCCAATGTTTCATTAGACTCATTAGAGTACGTAACTTTTTGTGTTAGACGGTTGGTAATATGAATTGGCATACTGATAATTGAAATTAAATTTCAAATCTGTCAAATTTTAAAAATTCTACATACAACAGTGCTACCAACTCATTTTTTAAAGGAAACTTCTCTATAATATGCAAAGTATAAATTTATTAAAAAATTAATAAAATGGCAAAATATAAAATAGTACATTAAGCAACGCTGCGCGATTCGTTTTTTAAACTTGGACTCGTGTCATAACAGCCATATGAAATAAGTTGCTTATAATACTTTTTATATTTTGCCATTTTCTTAATTTTTTAATAAATTTATACTTTGCATATTATAGAGAAGTTTGCTTTAAAAAAAATGAGTTGGTAGCACTGTTGTAGAATTTTTAAAATTTGACAATTTGAAATTTAATTTCAATAGGGAAGAATCACGGAGTGGGCGACATCTATCATTGAGCATTTGAATGACTCAAGGGGTGATCAATAAACTTTGTTTGCATGGGCGTAATGTGAAGTTCGAATTTATTTTAAGTTATTTGTGCATTAAAAGTGGTATATTTGGAAGGTGTTTTGTGAAGAATTATTGTGAATAAACCATACAACGAATTACCTGAAAATGCAGAGGATTATAAAAGGCGATGTGGAGATAAAATCACGAAAAATGTGCTCTGTTCCACAATGCTCTACATATGGCAATTCGGTCATATCTTTCCTTTGAATCCCAAAGAAGTCAAGAAATGGAAGATAATCTTGAAGATAGGAAAACCTATATCAAAGTATATGTTTGTTTGCAGCAAGAACTTTGTGAAAGACGATTTTTTTAGTTTGACGAAGGTTCTTGCAGAGACTTCCACATATAATTTTCAATTCTGTTGTCATTTGCTATCACATTCTTTGAATTTATTTGTAATTTTACAATACAGTGACTTCAACAACACAGAGAAAGCGTCTAAAAAATGGATCTCTTCCTAGCCAGACCCTTCCAGTGCTCAAACACTAAGGAATTAAAAAAGAAGTAACCAAAGTAGGAGAAAGGACTCAGAAAATAATAACTTTCTTTACATCATATTTAATTCATTTCAGGCTTAGGCAGAAATCAAATGCAGGCCAAACAACATGGAGATGAGCAAGTGGGGGTAAAATTATCAAGTGAACATGATGCACTCTAAATTTATTATTATTACGAAAAAAAACATATTTTTGCTTAGCCAATCATTTATTTAAACAATAAACATGTATCATCTTATTGAAATGTTTTTTCTTTCCCCCATTTTTGTGTCAATTCTGTGCAACTCGCTGGTTCCAACATCTCAAATCTAAAATCTAAAACATGAAAGAGACAAGTTGAACAGGAAATGCAGTTTGAAAATAATATTATCTTCAATAATTACTAACCTGTTGATGTTACTTTACAGGAACATTGACAAATCCAGGTATCCTTCAGTTTTATGGTGATTTCATGTGGGGATTGTAAAATTGTTCATATTCTTTTGATGATTTTCTCATTGGAGCCGTCATTTCCACATAAAATTATGTGACCAGTCTTAAAAACCTCTTCACATTCCTTAATTTGCCTAACACCCTAACACGTTCACCCACATAATCCAGAATGCCCGACATTGATATTTCAACTTTTACAGGCATTATCATAAAAATACAATGACAGTAACTCTAAAACCAACTGAAATTCAAAAATCAACCTTCAATCCAATTGTACAATGAATAAAAATGAACTTAAATCTCTGAGAAAACTGAAAAATAAATCTTATAAAAACTGTGATTTTAAAGTGATCAATTAACAGAATATTTGTTGATCACCCCTCAATCCGACATTATGTCATTCGCAGCGCCATCTGCCGGTTCATGATTTTTCCTTATAGACGTCATTTGTTGATTCATATTACCAACCGTATAACACAAAAAGTTGCGTATCTAATGAAACATTAGAGTTCTCAAATGCGTATCATAATGTAAAATATTAGAGATTCAAAATATAAAAAGTATTATAAGCAACTTATTTCATATGGCTGTTATGCGCGATACGTTTTTTAAACTTGGACTCGTGTCATAACAGAATGCCATATGAAATGCGTTGCTTAATGTATTATTATTTCGAAATACTTTTCTGCCCATCTTATTTTGCCAGATATGTACTAGTTTAGTAGTTTGACACATTATTTTTGGAGCACGATTTAACGATGAGAATAAGATAGAATCCACGTTGATACCAGGCGCAACGACGGGAATAATAGTGGTAACTAACGTTAAGCTGTCAATTTGTAACGCGCCCAAATGAAAAAAATTGTAAATGTTAGTGTGGAAAATAGTTATACACTACACTATCAACTTAAATAACATGAATACCAAGTCGTTAACATAAGTCGGCTATCTGATGGACAACATTGTGCTCACTGCAAGATGTTGACGTACAGGTTAGTATAAACAACTTTCGGATTAAGTGTTATTCCTAGTTCTGACATTTTTAACTGAGGAAAAATGCATTGAATTATTTTATTTGAAGGTAGTTTTCTGACTATAAATAATACTGTACCTAATGGTTTCTTTAGATATCTGCCTAACTCTAGCTGCTAGTTTATTCAACTTTTAATATAAGGAGATACAATATTTTTAAGATTTCAAAAGATCCAGAAAAAAATAGACGGAATTCATAAAGACAGCCACCACATAGGTATAGTGTACTATGTACCAAGGCTTTTTTCTTTAATATATTTTGATATAACCTCAAAATGTTACATGTTTGATATCTTTTTTATTTATAGTCTGGTTCACAAGTGCCGTTTCCCTCGAAACCTGGTCGCCACCACCGAAAATTATGATTTTTTTATTAGTTATGCTTTTGTTAATTACTTAATTTTCACCATTTTAATGTTAACATAAAAACGCAGATTATTTCAAAACAAGAAATCTAGATTTTTTTTTGATTTTTTTGAGCTAATCTTAAAAGAGTTTAGAAGAGATCCCCGTTGGAAAAATTCAAAAATTTTGATTGCAAAAGTACAATATTTTTAAAAGTTAAATAAAAAATATAACCTCTCCCTCCATGCACATGTGAAAAATCATAGGTTCTGAAAACAAATGTAAATGTTCACAATATCGTTATAAAAGTGATAATATATACATATAAAATAGTAATATATACAAAAGAAAACTACAGAAAAAAATGGTTAGGTAAATACAACATTATTTATGTTACTGAATATACATATGGTGATTATACAGTGAGACACTGGCAAGCAGTAATCGCCGAACTAACAGGTGATAATAAACCAGAATTATACAGTGAGCAAAACTAACAGTGATTTTCATTTCAGGTAATGGTTGACCTTTTCAATGTCGTCATGAAATATTGATAATTTGTAAATTATAACTGAATATAAATAAAGTAGTAAAATATTTGTTAAATATTATTTCCGGATAAAAATAATGCTATAAAGTATAAATCCAGTAATCCCACGGCAATTAAAAAAGTTTTACGCAATCTGGGATGATTTTTCTTCATTTCTGAAGCTCATAGTGGTTTCCTTGTTATAGTCTGGTTCACAAGTGCCATTTCCCTCAAAACCTGATCGCCACCACCGAAAATTATGATTTTGGGCTCATTCGATTCGGAATTGCATCTAGAACATTCTTTCAAAATTCCAAAAGGGGCTGAAAAAAAATGCAAAAGTTATAAACAATTAAGTAAAATAAAAAATAAGGGTTTGGTTTTTTTGAAATATTTTAAAAGCTATTTGAGATAATCCAAATTTGAAAAAAGATCCTTAAAGAGCACGAAATTTCATAAAAAAAAGTCCTACCTCCCGGAACTGTACCAACAACCCTTATAATTTTAATTAAACGGCGAAAATAACGGTAAAAACGCGTAGTTCGGCTGCCGCGTGCATCGCCCCAATCTGACACGTGAACTCAAAAAATTATTTTAACTGATTAAATATTAATATTAATAAAAAAATTTGGGTACTAAGTAGACATCAATAAACAATAATCCGTCAACAAAAAATTTTTTTATTAGTTATGCTTTTGTTAATTAGTCAATTTTCACCATTTTAATTTTAACATAAAAGCGCTGATTATTTCAAAACAAGAAATCTAGAATTTTTTTTTGATTTTTTAAGCTAATCTTAAAAGAGTTTAGAAGAGATCCCCGTTGGAAAAATTAAAAAATTTTGATTTTTTGCTTTTTATTAACCATCAAAGGCATTAGTAAAAACAGAAAGAAAACTACAAGTGCAAAAGTACAATATTTTTAAAAGTTAAATAAAAAATAATAAAAAATTTTTTTCAATAAAAAAATATATATGGTTGTTTTTGTAATATTTTTAAGTATTTAAAAAAAAATATTGCGTAAAATTGCATTTGTTTATAACATAATAACATAATAAATAATGATTTTTAAAAAAAAATGGTTCCTTAATATTAATATTTAGTACCAAAAAAAAATTGTTAATTAACAAGTGCGATATTTGTTAATAAAAAAATTTTTTTAAGGAACGATTTTTTTTTAAAATCATTATTTTCATCAAGGATCAAATTCCAAAGAAAAAGTTTTCAAAAATATTATAAACAATGCATTTGTTTATAACAATTATTTAAATAATGTTAGTTAAAAATAAAAAAAAATTATTGTTATATGGCTTTTATCAATAAGAAAACAACATATTAACAATGATTGGAAAAAAAAATTTCTTATTGACTTTATTTACATAAATAATTTTTTAATGCCTTTGATTGTTAATAAAAAAAGGAAAAAATCAAAATTTTGTAATTTATCCAACGGGGATCTCTTCTAAACTTTTTAAGATTAGCTTAAAAAAATCAAAAAAAATTCTAGATTTCTTGTTTTGAAATAATCAGCGTTTTTATGTTAACATTAAAATGGTGAAAATTAACTAATTAACAAAAGCATAACTAATAAAAAAATTGTGATAAAAATTTTTTGTTCACGGATTATTGTTTATTGATATGTCTACTTAGTACCCAAATTTTTTTATTCCTTAATATTAATATTTAATCAGTTAAAATAATTTTTTTAGTTCACGTGTCAGATTGGGGCGAGTCACGCGGCAGCCGAACTACGCGTTTTTACCGTTATTTTCGCCGCTTAATTAAAATTATAAGGGTTGTTGGTACAGTTCCGGGAGGTAGGACTTTTTTTTAGGAAATTTCCTGCTCTTTAAGGATCTTTTTTCAAATTTCGATTATCTCAAACAGTTTTTGAAATATTTCAAAAAAACCAAACCCTTATTTTTTATTTTACTTAATTGTTTATAACTTTTGCATTTTTTTTCAGCCCCTTTTGGAATTTTGATAGAATGTTCTAGATGCCATTCCGAATCGAATGAGCCCAAAATCATAATTTTCGGCGGTGGCGACCAGGTTTCGAAGGAAATGGCACTTGTGAACCAGACTATTATATTTCCATAGTTTTGAACAATTAGCAACTTATAAAATCAGTGGTGCATAATCATCTAAATATTATTTCTGTAAGTAAACTAGTAAGGAATTTTAATTTATTAGATTCGACATCCTAAGACCGGTTTCTGTCTTTCGACTTCATCAGTTAGGCTTTTCGAATCCAATAAATAAAATTCCAAACTCGTACAAGTCAATAGCTATATCCGCTATAAGATAACATTTTTAGATGTGCTACCATCTATGGTAAGAAGAGAGTATTGACATTAAATTTTGACTGAATCTAGTCAAGATGTCACTCTCTTCTTTTTTATCCCTTTCAGAGATTATTATTTTATTTTACTTAATGATAAAATTAATTAATTTAATAATTAATATTTAAAAAAATAAAAAACATTTTTAATCTAATAAAGTAGTTTTATCCATAAAGAAGAACATTTAAAATAACATCTTAGGATGTCGAATCTAATAAATTAAAATTCCTTACTGGTTTACTCACTTTGTATTAATCTCTGAAAGGGATAAAAAAGAAGAGAGTGACATCTTGACTAGATTCAGTCAAAATTTAATGTCAATACTCTCTTCTTACCATAGATGGTAGCACATCTAAAAATGTTATCTTATAGCGGATATAGCTATTGACTTGTACGAGTTTGGAATTTTATTTATTGGATTCGAAAAGCCTAACTGATGAAGTCGAAAGACAGAAACCGGTCTTAGGATGTCGAATCTAATAAATTAAAATTCCTTACTGGTTTACTCACTTTGTATTAATCTCTGAAAGGGATAAAAAAGAAGAGAGTGACATCTTGACTAGATTCAGTCAAAATTTAATGTCAATACTCTCTTCTTACCATAGATGGTAGCACATCTAAAAAATTATTTCTGTAGTTCATAGTGGCTTGTTATTTTAAATGTTCTTCTTTATGGATAAAACTACTTTATTAGATTAAAAATGTTTTTTATTTTTTTAAATATTAATTATTAAATTAATTAATTTTATCATTTTATTTTTGTTATTAATAATGTCATTTTATACGCTTTATTTTCAATTTTAAAAGACAACACATTTTTGTATTTTTTTTGCAGAAGCCCTGACGATAGCTTAATAAAAAGCCGAAACATTGGCCTGATGAAAACAAAGATTTTCTAGATGTGCTACCATCTATGGTAAGAAGAGAGTATTGACATTAAATTTTGACTGAATCTAGTCAAGATGTCACTCTCTTCTTTTATATCCCTTTCAAAGGTTAATACAAAGTGAGTAAACCAGTAAGGAATTTTAATTTATTAGATTCGACATCCTAAGACAGGTTTCTGCCTTTCGGTTTCATCAGTTAGGCTTTTCGAATCCAATAAATAAAATTCCAAACTCGTACAAGTCAATAGCTATATCTGCTATAAGATAACATTTTTAGATGTGCTACCATCTATGGTAAGAAGAGAGTATTGACATTAAATTTTGACTGAATCTAGTAAAGATGTCACTCTCTTCTTTTTTATCCCTTTCAGAGATTAATACAAAGTGAGTAAACCAGTAAGGAATTTTAATTGTATGGTAGCACATCTAAAAATGTTATCTTATAGCAGATATAGCTATTGACTTGTACGAGTTTGGAATTTTATTTATTGGATTCGAAAAGCCTAACTGATGAAGCCGAAAGGCAGAAACCGGTCTTAGGATGTCGAATCTAATAAATTAAAATTTCTTACTGGTTTACTCAAAGATTTCCTAATTTTTTTTCTATTGACCTTAGCCCACAGAAACAACGGAAAAACAATATTTTTGGTCAGAAACCTTTTTCACAACAAATTTATTATTATAGTTTAAACATAACTCTGATTGCAGTCAATTGAATAGTCAATTTATATATCTACTTTTGATCAAAAAATTAATTATTATAAGTTACGTTCATTTGTTATAAATGAATAATATTGTGATTTCTTTCTTCTCTTTTTAATATTTCTCTTTTTGTTATATCTTTGCAAATAACAATTGTTTTTTGTTTTCCTTTTAGATTACTTATATTAATTATTCTTATAGTTTAAATGATATATCTACTCATGTACTTCTTGCTGTAAACTTTGGTTTTGGAAGAAATAAAGCAATAATAATAATAATAATAATAATAATAATAATAATAATAATAATAATAATAATAATAATAATAATAATAATAATAATAATAATAATAATAATAATAATAATAATAATAATAATAATAATAATAATAATAATAATAATAATAATAATAATAATAATAATATTTTGTGGAAGATGTGAACCTAACAGAATTATATAAATAACAGAAATTATTTTTAACAAAAATACAATACTCCTTCAATTAAAACCACTTGAGAATGCTCTTTTAGCATTGCCATAAACCGAACAAATTGTAATGACATTATTAATAAAATTTTAGATTGACAATTCTCAGTTCTCATTCTAATCAACTCAGCCAACAGCCATAGTTTACTCACTTTTACCAAAATAGTCATTCACTATGCATCTACTTTAAATTCAATGTCATTTTAAAATTCAAAATTTTCATATTTTGGTCCCCATTTTGAAGGAGTTCCCGAAGTGGTACGGAGGGGCACATCAAACCCTAAGCTTACTTTTTGATGCTCTGTCAAAATCTGAAGTCAGAATTTTAACATGCATAAAGACAAAGAATCAACACACATACATACATACATACATACATACGTACATACATACATACATACATACATACACACAGATCGAATTCAGATACCGAACAATTTGTTCGGTGAACATAAAATAATATTTATTAAACATAAAAAATCGAACTAGATATGCTTATTATATACATCGTCAGGCTTTGCAATTTTTGCAAGTTTGCCGCTAGTTAGTATGTATTACCCATTAGCAACTGTTGCTACAAAATAATATTTTATACATAGAACAGGTTGTCTTTATGTTGATGGAATTCGATACATATCAATTCGAAATAACTACTTATATCTTTGACATCTTATACAACATAAATCTAAATAAACTGATCATAATGCTTTGTAGATAACGTAATATTACTATTAGTTTCAATAAGCAAACTAATAAATATGCGTGAAACTTGTCCCAGAGCTGCATTGGCAGTAACTTATGTCATCTGTCACGCCTATTTCTATTTGACTGAGGTAATTAATGATATTCGTGCCCGCCTTAAGAATATTGCGTCTGCGCTCTCCGTTGAACGCGTATTTGTTAGATAACTACTTATTAGAGTTGTTTTGTAGTTTATCCTTATTAATTATGGATTTATTTATTTGCGTATTTTGCAACATATTATGCTTTCATTAGTATTAGTGGTATCATAGAAAAATCAATCCATATTTTTAGTTTTATAAATGTATTGTTTTTATGTGTATATGTATGTATGTATTTTGTATTATATTCATTTATTTCATTATACTTTAACAAAATCATAGAATTAAGGTCAGAGGGTCATTCCTAAAATTTTAAGAGGTAGAAAATCAAATACAGTAAATAGCTAATAATAATGATAAGTAGGTAGACATAGATGAATAAGAAACTGAAATAAATAAGGTTGAAAGAACAGCAAAACTAAAAACAAAAAAGGGCTGCAAAATATATAAAATAAAATAGCTCGTACATTACGCAGCGAGATTTGGTATAGGGTCTAGGGCTATTCTTCCACCTAAACTCTTTTTTATAAAATCACAAAAAGTTACTAAAATTCTTGTACAAATAGAAAAGTTTTAATTGAATATATAAAATAAGAAAAAACAAATTTGAATAAAATGTAGAGTTCGAAATATTAAATACCCAAAATCGATTATAAAAACTACATTCAACAAATAGAAACGCGTATTTGTGATGATCCGAAACATCTTTGGACCTTCGTCAAATCTAAAAAAGGTAGTTCTTCTATTAATGCTCCCAAGGTTGGTAATCATATGGTAATGGATATCGAACATACTTGCCATTTATTTTCTGACCACTTCAGTTCAGTTTTTAACCCGCCTTGTAATGAATTTAAGTTACACAACACTAAACCAAATACACACCATGGAAACAGTTATTCTATTCCACATTTCACCATCCTAAATAAACTTTTAGAGCTTCCAGAGAAGGCCGCTGGTACTAATGAAATACCTACCTCTTTCTTAAAGTCCTGTGCATACGAGCTGTCAGTAATACTACACATTTTATTTAACAAATCACTTCACGATTGCTGCTTCCCAACAGTTTGGAAAACAGCTCTCGTTGTTCCTATTTTTAAATCTGGCAAGAAATGTCTGGTCGAAAATTATAGACCAATCTCCAAATTATGTTTAATGTCAAAAATAATGGAATCAATTATTACCGGCTTTCTATATGCAGATGTGAAATCAATTATAAATTTGGAACAGCATGGATTTATGAAGAGACGTTCCATCGAATCCAACTTATTTATTTACATAGATTATATATCTGAAACTATGAACACGAGTTATCAGGTAGACGCCATTTACACCGATTTTAGTAAGGCTTTCGATCATAGCATCCTACTTAGAAAGCTTTCCGAAGTCGGAATACATGGCAATCTGCTTAGGTGGTTTGGTTCCTACATCAGCAACAGATCCCAATCTAAATCCATCGGAAAGTTTCGTTCTCCTATTTCTAGAATAACCTCAGGGGTTCCTCAAGGGTCACACCTGGTCCCCCTTCTGTTCAACATATACATTAACGATATCTCCTCCTCTTGTTTCATTAATACAAAATTCTTAGAGTTTGCTGACGACGTGAAATTTTTTCGAAAATTATCTAATTCTTCCGATAAATTCCTGATCCAAGAAGATTTAAATCGTCTGGCTCTGTATTGCCAGCAAAACCATCTTTATCTGAACACAAAAAAATGTCAATGTATAACATTCTCAAGGAATAAAGACACCATCGAAAACGAATATTTCCTCAATAATGAACTTTTAACAAAAGTTTCGGTGGCTCTCAGATAATAATAATAATAATAATAAATGCCTTTATTAACATAACAGTATACAATTTATAACATTATTATTCTTTTTTGAGGCGAGATTCAGTTCATAGGTTATATCACGATGTTATAAATTAATAATGTATTTAATATTTAACCTATGAACTGCTCTAACCTCGAAAAACAGAATCAAAACATATAGAAAGTAAGTAAGTAATATATAAATGAGTAAATATTATTTTCTGGAAAAATAATAATCGAATAATAATTTTTTCTTTTTAAGTTTACATGCTGAAAAGTAACATAACTCACGCGGTATATCATTCATCGCTTTAACCACACAATACGAAAAGGATGGTTTAAAAAATTGGGTTCGATGACGGGGTAAAGCCAATGTATGTTTATGTCTTAAATTAATCGTATGTACGTCCGTTCTAAATGTGATCTTTTGGTAAAGATAAGGTGGAGACTTTTCCTTTAATAAATCCATATAAAATAAATCTGCGTGCATTTTACGACGCATTGACATATTTAGCCATTTAACGGTTTTAAGTGTATGACTGACAGGCTGAAACTTGCGAATACTAAATATAAGTCTTAGACAGGAGTTTTGTAATTTTTGTATTCTTTTAGTATCATACGTATTCAGGCAAGAATTATACATAATATCACAATAATTCATTTTCGATAAAACCAGGGTTTCACATAAAAGTGTTTTAACCGCTTTATCAAGAACATGACGAGATTGAAATATAAGTTTTAGTGACGCGTAGGCTTTTTGTAAACATGTACTAATATAATCAGTGAATCTTAGGTTCTCGTCAAACCATACACCTAAGTTTTTAATTTTTTTACTAAACTGAATATTATGACCATCAATTAATACTTTTGATGAATAATTCTTTTTAAAAATTTCTGTTTGTATTTTGTTTCCAAAGATAGTAGCACTAGTCTTCGATGCATTCAATTGAAGACAGTGATTTAAAGAAAAATTGTGAAGATTGTTTAAATCATAGTTTAGAGCAGTTACTACTTGATCCATCTTATTGGGAGGAAAAGAAATATAAATCTGAGTATCATCTGCATAATAATGCTGTGGCAAGATGCAAATATTTCCGTAAAATTAGAAACATACACAGAAAAAAGTATAGGACCTAAGATTGAACCCTGGGGCACTCCAGTGTTCACTTGTAAAAAATTCGATACATTATCTTTACATTTTACCGCTTGAAATCTATTACTTAGGTAAGACTTGAATAAATCTACAGCTGTCGAATACAAGCCGATAAATGATAGAATCGAATAACAAACTATGGTTGATGGTATCAAACGCCTCCGTATTTATATCGATTCGATAACTCTTTTTTGACCAACATATCGAATATGTTTCAAAAAAAAACTAATAAAGCACTAGGATTCCTAATACGCATTTTTTACGACTTCAAAGAGGTAGAAATCTATACGTGGCATATGTCAATAGTGTTTTAAGCTTCGGTTCTTCTATTTGGAATCCCTATTATAACTGTTATATCGACAGATTACAAAAAGTCCAAGATAAATTTATAAAATATGTTTCAAAAAAATTTCATACTTATGCAGACTTCGATATTTGCAAACGAGAACTGAAGCTCATATCACTGGTCGACAGACGTCAACTTTCAGATGTTAAATTTATCTAAAAAATCGTTAACGGGCAAATTGAATCTAGCGAAATTTTAAGTAAAATTATTTTTATTACTCGATCCTACAACACGCAAGGGAAAAATCTTTTCTAAATTACTTAAAGATCTACTAACTACTACCTAAATTCTCCTATGCAAAGATGCAGTAAATCATACAATACATTCTCGTCACTCACCGATGTGGATATCTTCACTTCCTCTTTGATAACTTTTACAAACACTATTAAAAAATTATATCTATCTCATCTCATGGGCGGATCCAGCCGATTGTCAAGGGGGGGGCTGTCTTCCACATTAGTTGGAGTTGAGGGTCTGGAGGCTATGGAATATATTAAAAAACGTAACCTAAAGGGGAGGGCTGCAGCCCCCACAGCCCTCCCCCTGGATCCGCCTATGTCTCATCTTGACTAGTTTCTTTTTATATAATATGTATAATATATATTTTTTTCTTATTTTTATTGTTAAGCAACATATATCCATTTTGTATTAGTTTAGTAAACAGTGAATACTGTACTGGGCTCGTCATGTTTGTATTCTTATAAAAATATGAGAGCAATTTTTAAACGCTTTATTCAAAATTATTTCAAAAAATGAAAGTTACGTCGGCCATATTTTCACGTAAAATAATGAACGAACTTCTCTTTTTTTTTCATTAGGCAAATTTGGTCAAGTCCCAGGATAGGGTAAAAACAATGAAAGCGAAACCAGTTGGACACAGTTGACTTATAAAATTCAAATATCTGAAAACATCGACTATGGCAGTGTGTCGTCACAAGACAGTTGGTATCTGCTATCTCCCAGTATTACCACAGTATATACAGTAATTCCACTTCGGCCAATTTCTGGTTGTAAGTTTTCAATGCGCATTAGCCAGGAGTTGCGAGTGTTGCGACTCCTGGCTAATGCGCAAACGACGAGTTTAAGAACGACCGGCACTCCTTCCATAGTTGCCGGATTTCAAAAATTTCGTCCAATCTACTGTGTAATATATTAGAAGTGTTATAAACATTTCATAAAGTAGTCTCTTATTTCATCAAATTCTGGTTTTAGGAATTTTTATCAATGAGGCGTTAATCCCTATGTATGTTCCACTTATTTCATTAAAAACTGATCATTTTTGTGACAATTCTATAATAGCATCTCGAATTATGATAATTTAACAATTCATATATTAATAAATATCTATCTATCTATGTTTTTATGAGGTGTCATGCATTCTTGGTTCTTGTTTTCTTAAAAAAAATTGTATTGACTGTGTACATTGTATGCAACAAATTTCTTTCTTATATATTAAGAATGTGAAATGTCAACTGAAATGGGAAAAATAAATATTTTCGTAATAATCTCTTGAATTTTTTTAACAACGAATATAGAATGGCTGTATTAACTTTTTTAAACACAACTCAACCAAAATTTTGTATTTGCCATATTGAATTTTGGCAGAAACTCCATTCCCAAAAACTCCTTTAAACCACGTTTGAATAGCATCGACCCATAATCATATAAAAATATATGCCTAATCTCAACTCGAAGAAATGATTCAAATTTGTACTAATAAACGTATAGATGAAGTTAATATAAGTGTGGCAATAAAGATAATCGTGAGATTAGAAACAAGTTTTCATACTTTTCGGGCCTATATCTCAAAAAGCATTCGAGACCTCCGCTTTTTGACTTCAAATTCGTGTTCAGGAGACAAAAATACGTAAGAATCACCAAACATTGTTTTTTATCTCGGGTGCATCCGATTAAATGAATTTTACCTCATTGAAAACTGCATAATTAATTTTTACTACTTTTCCATGTTTCCAACCTTATTTGCATAGACTGAATTTTAGCGAGCAGTTTATATCAATAATTGATATATCGAGCAGTGTATATATGAGCATTGTTAGGGATCGTGGCGGGGAGAAATGTCATTACTGTCAATAGTGTCAATACCAGTGCGAATATAAGTGGAACTACTGTATCTACTGTGGTATTACCATGGCAACATACGTGATGGTTGTAATAGGTTATGTATTTATGTTGTCGTTGACGAGTTTGAAATATTTTTCTTCTTTTATTGAATAGATTGAATGAACTTCTATGTCACGACTATCATGATCCATACAAATGGGTTCATTTAAAATGTTCATTTTTATATCATTTGGTCCTGATCGGATTTCAATTATTTTGTATTTTTATGTAATATAATTCAAAATTAGATTTATACTGCCTTTTTTGCAAATTGTTAAATTTACTATTTAAATTATAAATATTTTTGTATCTCTCGTACTAACTGTATTTACTTATTTTGCAATAGAATTATATTCAAATTGAAAGATTGGATTTATGCATATTTGAAAGACTTCCAAGATGGAGTCGAGTTTATATTAGCGTGTTATTAAATAAATCTCTTTTAATTTATCATAATGTTAATTAGTTTGTTCTAGGATTTAAATAAAAAACATATTTTCTTACAAATATGTTTGCTTAGTTTATGATTGTTCCAAAGAATACCTGCATAACTTTTAAAAATTAAAATATTTTTTGACAAAAACAAATTATGGATTTGAAGCGTTCTATCTATTTGAAAGATATCAGTGGAATCTTCTTTGCCATATTTTGAATCTTGGTTAGTTTTAACCATGTTTTTTCGGTGATAAGGCGTCCCCCGGATTCCGCACACCCAGATACCGTACAGCAAAAATTTTTTCCAGATTCCGTACAACTTTTTTTATAGCGGTAGGATTTATACCTGCTAGCATTAGCTGGGATTAATTTTTTAATTAACTGTTGATAGAATTAGCTAAACTTAATTTCATAATTAATTATTGATAGAATTGGTTAATAGGTTACATACTAACTGCAGTCGAAATAAAAGGTCAACTTAAGGTAAAAGAAAATGCTAATCCTATGACCACTTTTCCTAAAATGTGTAGGTACCCATAACTCTGTTTTCATAATTAGTAAGCTTTTTTTATATTATTTTAGAACAACTAGTAACTATTGGTACCCATTTTAGGAAAACTGGTCATATCATTACAACAAAATTTTGCTCAGTTAAATACTGAACTTGTATTAATGTGAAAATGTATTAATTTATAAAGTTGACTGAGAAACTTTTAAAATGCAGGGTGGTGCACAAAATACAGGTTTTCTAATTTTTAAAGTGTTTGCAATCAGTTTAACACGCTGTATGACATAGAGTAGTGGTAGAGGGACAGGTCGTACATTTATTTAAGATAATACAAAATGTTTAACACATCGTTTATACAGGGCGATTCGTTAAAGTTAAAATACATTATATGCCTTCTGTAACTACATTTATAAGTCACCCTGTATAAAATATGATTCATCACCAAGACGTAATTACTCAAACTATATATTCATGATTAAACATTTGCTTGTATTTTTAAAGCTGTTATAAAAAAAATAATTTCTTCAAAAAAACCATATTACTTATTTTCGAACCACCATGTAAGTAACCAAATTGTACAGTAATTGTTTATAAAATATTGTTGCCAAATAATCTATAATTCATGTTTTCTACAACAAATGCGAGTAAAACAGGTCTTTTATGAGAAATCTGGTTACAAAAAAGTGGCATTTCCGATTTTTAACACCCTGTACCTCGAAAACTAGTCATAGGATAGGTTTGGGCCAATGGACACTTTTTGTCAAAGGATCGAGTTCTACATCATACCAACTTTTCAGAAAATTTGACGGAAAGCCATTTTCCCATAAGAAAGGTGCCTGGTCCTTTACCAACTGGAATTCGGTCCTATCAATCACCAGGGACTTGCATTTGTTACAGAAGTACCTCAGTTTCATTATATTGATAGCATGATTTATGCAAATCGCAATGATTCTCAAGGTTTGCAAACAGAGAAGATTTAGAAATTCCAGACAGCGCAAGAAAAATAGCTGATAATAATAATAATAATAATAATAATAAATACGTTTATTACTCAATACATAAATACATAATACAGTAGAACTATTACCAGAGGAACAAGTATTGAGTAAAAGGCAATTAGCTCAGATCATTAAAGTCCAGTACTTTAATGTCTGTTCTTCCGCTAAGGAAGTGATTTTTTAATAGCAAGTGAGAAGTCGCGACAATGTTTCACAGAATGTAAACAGCTTTTCATCGATGGTATATTTCGAAATCGTTGGCCTCAGTTTGCACAGTTATATGTTATTTTTGCTGATACTGGAAGTAATGAAGAAGAAACAAATGTGGTTCCAATAGCATACGCTCTTCTTCCAAATAAAAAGAAGGAAACATACTTTAGAATGTTTCGATTAATTAATTAAAAAAATATATGAATAAAAAAATAAAAGTAAAACAATCAATTAAAAAGTTAAATTTAATTGGGAAAAATTTTCAGTACTGATATTAAAATAAAATTTTATTCAGTACTGACGGTGCTGCACCTGCTGAATGGGCAGTAATTTTTATTTCTTAGCACGGTAGCTCTTCTGTCTGGGACAATGGGTCGTGGTCCAAAGAAGAATATAAATAGTCAAAATTGAAAGTGATTTTAATATTGGGCGCCACTAAATTTCGTGTTATAAAATTTAGAAACTAAAAAAATATGTGTGACAAACCTGGTGAAGATAAACAAAATTGTCAAAAAAAAAATCGAAGGGGTCGAAAGATTCGAAGGACACAAAGGACTCGAAAGACTCAAAGAATTCGAAGTACTCGAAGGACTCAAGGAATTTGAAGTACTCAAAGGTCTCAAAGAATTTGAAATACTCAAATGATCCTCTTAAAATCAGAGGATATATTAAAATACCAAAAGAAGGAACTCGCTCACCAACAATTGAGGACTTTTCGTCAATTTTAGCGATATCTCTTGACGGTCCAAAAAGCAAATTCCACTTATCCAAAAACTTTTCTTCAACCGGCCAAAACGCAAGAATGATAAAAAAAATGACAGCTTCCACGACGTGGATTTGTAATTGATATAATCACTATAATCGATACTGAGCAAAACGAACTATCGAAGTAGAAAATATGAGAGGTGAGATCAACAAGAAAATGACGTATCTTTAATATTAAACAGCACCGCATATACTTAACCGACAACCGAAAATATTTAAAAAACTTCAATCGAAGTCATGTCAATCAGCTGATTGTTGACAGAACTGAAAAATATAACCTCTCCCTCCATACACATGTGAAAAATCATAGGTTCTGAAAACAAATGTAAATGTTCACAATATCGTAATAAAAGTGATAATATATACATATAAAATAGTAATATATACAAAAGAAAACTACAGAAAAAAATGGTTAGGTAAATACAACATTATTTATGTTACTGAATATACATATGGTGATTATACAGTGAGACACTGGCAAGCAGTAATCGCCGAACTAACAGGTGATAATAAACCAGAATTATACAGTGAGCAAAACTAACAGTGATTTTCATTTCAGGTAATGGTTGACCTTTTCAATGTCGTCATGAAATATTGATAATTTGCAAATTATAACTGAATATAAATAAAGTAGTAAAATATTTGTTAAATATTATTTCCGGATAAAAATAATGCTATAAAGTATAAATCCAGTAATCCCACGGCAATTAAAAAAGTTTTACGGAATCTGGGATGATTTTTCTTCATTTCTGAAGCTCATAGTGGTTTCCTTGTTATAGTCTGGTTCACAAGTGCCATTTCCCTCGAAACCTGATCGCCACCACCGAAAATTATGATTTTGGGCTCATTCGATTCGGAATGGCATCTAGAACATTCTTTCAAAATTCCAAAAGGGGCTGAAAAAAAATGCAAAAGTTATAAACAATTAAGTAAAATAAAAAATAAGGGTTTGGTTTTTTTGAAATATTTCAAAAGCTATTTGAGATAATCGAAATTTGAAAAAAGATCCTTAAAGAGCACGAAATTTCATAAAAAAAAGTCCTACCTCCCGGAACTGTACCAACAACTCTTATAATTTTAATTAAGCGGCGAAAATAACGGTAAAAACGCGTAGTTCGGCTGCCGCGTGACTCGCCCCAATCTGACACGTGAACTAAAAAAATTATTTTAACTGATTAAATATTAATATTAAGGAACAGTAGACATATCAATAAACAATAATCCGTCAACAAAAAATTTTTATCACAATTTTTTATTAGTTATGCTTTTGTTAATTAGTTAATTTTCACCATTTTAATTTTAACATAAAAGCTCTGATTATTTCAAAACAAGAAATCAAGAATTTTTTTTTGATTTTTTAAGCTAATCTTAAAAGAGTTTAGAAGAGATCCCCGTTGGAAAAATTCAAAAATTTTGATTTTTTGCTTTTTTATTAACAATCATGAGTAAAAACAGAAAGAAAACTACAAGTGCAAAAGTACAATATTTTTAAAAGTTAAATAAAATATAATAAAAAAGTTTTTTCAATAAAAAAATATATATGGTTGCTTTTGTAATATTTTTTAGTATTTAAAAAAAATATTGCGTAAAATTGCATTTGTTTATAACAAATTGTTTTTTTAATAAACAAATGAAAAGTTAATAAAAAAATTATTTTTTTTATAATACGAAAGGACATAATAAATAATGATTTTTTTAAAAAAAATGGTTCCTTACTATTAATATTTAGTAACAAAAAAAATTGTTAATTAACAAGTGCGATTTTTGTTAATAAAAAAATTTTTTAAGAAACGATTTTTTTTATATCATTATTTTCAGCAAGGATGAAATTCCAAAGAAAAAGTTTTCAAAAATATTATAAACAATGCATTTGTTTATAACAATTATTTAAATAATGTTAGTTAAAAATAAAAAAAAAATATTGTTATATGGCTTTTATCAATAAGAAAACAAAATATTAACAATGATTGGAAAAAAAAATTTTCCTAATGGCTTTATTTACATAAATAATTTTTTAATGCCTTTGATTGTTAATAAAAAAACGAAAAATCAAAATTTTTGAATTTTTCCAACGGTGATCTCTTCTAAACTCTTTTAAGATTAGCTCAAAAAAATTCTAGATTTCTTGTTAAGAAATAATCAGCGTTTTTATGTTAACATTAAAATGGTGAAAATTAACTAATTAACAAAAGCATAACTAATAAAAAAATTGTGATAAAAATTGTTTGTTGACGGATTATTGTTTATTGATATGTCTACTTAGTATTCCTCAATATTAATATTTAATCAGTTAAAATAATTTTTTTAGTTCCGTCACGTCACGTGTCAGATTGGGGCAGCAGAACTACGCGTTTTTACCGTTATTTTCGCCGCTTAATTAAAATTATAAGGGTTGTTGGTACAATTCCGGGAGGTAGGACTTTTTTTTAGAAAATTTCCTGCTCTTTAAGGATCTTTTTTCAAATTTCGATTATCTCAAATAGTTTTTGAAATATTTCAAAAAAATTGTTTATAACTTTTGCATTTTTTTCCAGTCCCTTTTGGAATTTTGATAGAACGTTCTAGATGCCATTCCGAATCGAATGAGCCCAAAATCATAATTTTCGGTGGTGGCGATCAGGTTTCGAGGGAAATGGCACTTGTGAACCAGACTATTAGTTCAATTTCTCTTTTCATGGAATAAAACCACTTATTTTGTTGAAAAAGTTTTAATTTTTGACGTTTCGACTTCTAAGTTTGAAGTCGTTTTCAAAATGACATAACAAAATACATAATAAAAAATTTACTATAGAAACAGAACACTTTATAATCTTACAAAAATATGACAGCAACATAGGACACTGAGAAAGATTTTGAAATTGAAGATGTAAAAATCAGTTTCATCATATTTTGTCACGTTTCTGGGAACGGATTTTGAAAGAAGGAAAGCGCTTTTGCATATTATAAGAGAATTTATACTTCGTCATAAATGAAGTTTTCTTAATAATATTATCATAAGAAAAAACGAGATAAAAACTTATGATACTATACCGATATAGAGGGTATCCTTTTTGCAATTAACTCATTTTAACTTTTGTAAAATAGGCATCCAAATTATTGAAATATCGACGGAACAATTGTATTGTATTTTATGACCAAAATCCCATGCATGTACACATATTTTTGATTTTTCGAATTGTTTATTTTTAATGTATGATTGGTGTTCATTAAGTCTAATATGAAAAGGTCTATATGTTTCTCCTATATAAAATTTATTACATTCGCATGGAATTTTGTAAATACATTTTTTTGTGTTTTGAATTTCATTAAAAGGTTTTGTATTTACTATTAAATATTTTAATGTATTATAAGTTTGAAAAAAAAAACTTATTTGTTAAATGTGTCTTGATTAAGAACAACTACCCAAGTAAATTTATAAATCGTGAACTTTACCGAGACATCAAAAATAAAGAACAAAATTTAAATCCCCCAATAATTCATTAAAATATAGTAAAAATCCCTTATATTCCAAAATTATCCGAAAAAATTATATTAGACTTAATGTACACCAATCATACATTAAAAATAAACAATTCGAAAAATCAAAAATATGTGTCTTCTTTTGTTTTGATATGAAACAATAAATTTGGACGAGATATTTATTTTTGTATTTGAGAGAAGTGTTTTAGAACAATTTGCAAAGATAATATTGAAAACTATCCTCACATTTTCATAGTTAGTGTTATCTCCAAAATTTAAAAAACTAGCTTTCATAATTTATTTATGTTTGATGAAATTAATTTCCTAACATAATCACAAAACGGTTTTAGACCCGATCACTCTACGGAAACTGGTACAACTAAATTTATTCAAGACGTTTATCAACGAATTGACAATACTTAACTTAACGTAGCTTTGTTATTCTAGTTAACAAGAACTATTGATGTAATAGATCCAACATATCTATCCTAAATTTACGGAGTTTGTATAAGAGAAGAGGTGACTCGAATAATTCGATTAGTTATTTCTAACTAATCTATCGGTTAAGATAAACATACAGTGGTAAGGTCATATGATATAATTTAGAAAAATACTTATAAAACATAATACACACAAAACTGTTTTACATAATAAAGTGGTGCTTCTTATAACGCGATAAAGAAAAATGTATGCATCTTCCTTATTTTACTAAACTTTCAATAGTAGCAGTCTAAAACTGTTTTTATTTGTTTTAACCAAGTACTTTCCTTGTCTCTTTGTGATTATAATTTAGTATTAATAAAATTTTGATTCAAGCATGTTGTCTAAAATCATTCAGCAGAAACTAGTAACTGATTAGATCGATTTGAAATTTTTTGCAAATTGTTAGGAAAGGTTCAGTAATAAAAAACCTTCGTTAGTGAGCAATCGATATATCCGAAAATCTGTTAGTATTACGTAAAAATCGATATGAACTAATTTTATGGGCTTGAGCTAACAATTAAAATGTATTGTTTTTATTTTTCTACGATTAATACGAAGGAAGATATGGCAATTCAAAAATGGGTGTTTAATGAAACTGGATCGTTCTAGCGTAAATATCTGGAAAAATATGACTTCCACAAAAAAAATGTACATAACGTCCTTAATGAGAGAACAACATTAGGAACATTTTAAGACCATCCAGAACCGTTTTTAACGTAATCTGAAAAGAAGTTATGAACAAAATAATTTTTTTTGTGGTATTTGAAAAAAAACCATTTTGCAGAAAGTCGTTTCTACAATTCGGCTGCTCCATTCCAAAACACAGTATGTGTAAAAAATAAAATTGTGAATAAAACATGTTTTAGTTTTTTTATTTGGCCTCTGTAGGCTATTTAACGAATTCTTTTGATATTAATACTATGTGATACAGTTTTTCATCAAATTTTTTTCGCGTCTTTAAAGTTTACATAATTTCAATTTTAGCAATAGATTTGATACTTACTTGGTTTTGACGTAGGATATGGAACATTTTTGTTTTTTACAAAACATAGTATCTGCAAGGACAATCAGTACGAATATAGCGATAAAGGTAATAACTTTTTAATAAATCAAAAGTAACTTTTACAAAGCAAAAAACCAAAGAGTATTTCAAAAATTACTGAAAATTAAATCCCAGTTTTCTAGAGAATCCTAAAAATCCTAGAAAAAAAAGGTTTCTGAACCAAGTCACTACATACTATCGACTAAATAAACATTGTCATATTCTTCCATTAAGTCTGGAGCGGATTCACTTTCAACTAGATTATTCCAGAAATCCAATTAACCTGACCTGACCTGACCTGACCTGACCTGACCTGACCTGTTTTGTGGCATTAAAGGCCCCAACACTTTTATGATTTCCTCTTTCTTGGATTTCTGTATCCCACGTTTTGGTAGCGTTTCGGGCATGCTTTGGATGTTAAATTTCTTCTGCAGAAAATCTAGGGATTCATACTCTTTTTGGTCAAAGGCGGTTTTGTATTCTAAGCATTTTGATCCCTTCCTACAACGTACCTCAACTATAGGACGTAACAAAAACCCATTGAGAGAATCATCGCTATTTTTTCGAACTTGTCTTTTCTTTTTTTCCCATTTGTGAAAAACATTTACATCTAAAACTTGAAGGCCCTTCCTTGAAGAAGCAACTGCGGGGTGAGATCGCTATAATCATATATATTACCAATATTATAAAAGAACGCTAATATACTTATTGCTTTTTTAGACACTCCTTGACTCATAATTATTTGAACGTTCTAAAACTATATTTAAACAAAAAACTGGTAACCAAGCCGCACACAACATAAACGCAACCTTTTTGCAGAACAACTGACAAAACACAGAATCATGCAGATAGTAATTATAGCGAGTACAAAATTTTAGTTATCACTTGCCAAAACAGAGCATCTGGTATGTAGGTGCTGTGTTTTGATGTAGAAAAAAGAGATACTATGTTTTGGGATGGGAAAAGAATAAAAGTTGTGTAGATACTAGGTTTTGGGCATGCCGTATCTCCGAAAATCTTGCAGCTATCAACAAATAGGCCGGGTTAAAAGGTGCGTCTAAACACAGTATATCCAAAGATATAAAACCACGATTTCCTGAGAAAATGTTGGATACTGTGTTTTGGAATGGAGCAGCCGAATTGTCCAGTAATTTTTAGCCATATAGGATAATTCTTTTTGTTTTGGTATGTTAAAGTTGAGCTAAATTTTTTATTTATAAGACTTTTCAATTTTTGCTCAATAGCTTGAAATGTATTGATTTTTGAAAAAAATTTGAACCGACAAGACTATGAGCAAATGTTATTCCGAATTAAAATCTAAAGTGTTTTCCGGGCTTTGAAGCCGTGGTCCAATAGAATTTCTTCCTGACGTTTCGTCTACAGCTGCGGTAGACATTATCAAAGGCGATGAGGCAGTGGGCGAAGTGACCTCCCGTGCTTCCCGACCTTGACTGATTCGACAGTGGTTCGCTCGGTCGTATTTATACCCCCGCCGTTGCGCTGCAGTAGGGGGGCTGGGGTGGGGATGGTGGTGGTGACGCGAGGTTTCGGCGTACTTGATGTATGTCGGAGAACTCGCTTCCAGTCTGGGTTTAGGAATGTAATTTCTTCCTTTCGGTTAAAATTGTTGTCGTGCTTAAATGTCTCAATGGCTTCCCTGGTTAGTCTCGGATAGTAACGCTGCGTTTGATGTAAAATCTCCACCTCGTTAAAAAGAATATTGTGTCCTTCAGAGAGAGCGTGCTCTGCTACGGCTGACTTTTGTGTTTGTCCCAGCCTGCAACTCCTTTTGTGTTCCGTAATTCTCGTGTTGACACTGCTCTTTGTGGTGCCAATGTACACCGACCCACAGCTACATGGAACTCTATAAACTCCGGGCGCTGATAGGGGATCACTGCGGTCTTGGCCGATCTCAAGCTCTGTTGTATTGTACGAGTGGGTTTACACACAGTCTTGACCTTGTGTTTTTCCAGTAGCCTGCCGATCCTATCCGTGACTTTATGGATATATGGTAGACTGGTCCACCTGCGCTTTTCCTCATCATCTCCCGTTGTTTCTTCTTGGTGCTCTACATTCCTTGGACGGACGGCCCTATGGAACTTGTGTCTGCTGTATCCATTCCAACCAAAGGCTCTTTCTAGATGTTTCATTTCCCGTTCCAATTCTGCCGGCTCACATATTCTCTTGGCTCTCACAGATAGAGTTTTCATGACTCCCCTTTTTTGTCTGGGATGATGGTTTGATCCGTTGTTGAGGTATCGGTCAGTGTGTGTTGGTTGTCTATACACGGTATTCGCAAGCTTTCCATTCGGCCTCCTTGATACCAAAACATCCAAAAACGGTAGGCGTTCTTCCTTTTCTATCTCCATAGTGAATTGAATTTTTGGGTTGATAGAGTTGAGGTGTAAGAGGAAGTTTTGAAGTTCTCTCTCGCCATGGCTCCAAATAACAAATGTATCGTCCACATATCGAAACCAACACTTTGGTCGTTTTTCTGCCGTAGTCAACGCTTTGGCCTCGAAAATTTCCATGAAATAGTTAGCTATTACTGGACTTAAAGGGCTGCCCATAGCTACACCATCAGTTTGTTCGTAGAATTCCTCCTTCCATTGAAAATATGTAGTGGTTAGGCAGTGTTGGAACAACCGAAAGGAAGAAATTACGTTCCTAAACCCAGACTGGAAGCGAGTTCTTCGACATTCATCAAGTACGCCGAAACCTCGCGCCACCACCACCACCATCCCCACCCCAGCCCCCCTACTGCAGCGCAACGGCGGGGGTATAAATACGACCGAGCGAACCGCTGTCGAATCAGTCAAGGTCGGGAAGCACGGGAGATCACTTCGCCCACTGCCTCATCGCCTTTGATAATGTCTACCGCAGCTGTAGACGAAACGTCAGGAAGAAATTCCATTGGACCACGGCTTCAAAGCCCGGAAAACACTTTAGATTTTAATTTGACCGGCCGTGAAAGCCTTCACAGTTATTCCGAATATTTTCCAATTTTTTTTCTTTTGTCTGTAACTAGATACGGCCATTGCATACAATTGCATTTATAACCATCATTTTTTCGGGTCAAATATTGAGAAAACGGTAATTCCAATGAATAAGTTTGTCATAACGTGACATTTCGCCGATATCCTAAGCTTTAAAATGGTTTATTGTACATCTCGATATTATCAGCCAAAAAAAAGTTACGGGCAAAAAATACACGTTTTTCAGAAATGTACGATTTTTGTGGTGAAATGATCTATACTCTGGTGAAACCTTTCTAAAACAGTAAACCGTAGGCTCCAACTAATAAATAAAAAGTAAGTAACTATTGAATTAAAAACTCGATAAAATTATTTCATTTAAGCGAATAACGCTTGACAAGTATTTCTAGTTGCATGTAAATCACGTGATCACGCTGAGGATGATCCTGATTTCTCGGATGAAAATTGCGAGGAAAAAGGATATCATAGTAATTGCTATAAGAGCTATACGTCTTATAAAATATAAAATCCCAAAAGGATGATCAGTGCTTGATAATCATAGTGCAGTTACACCTGATATTAATATTTCCAATTCATCGCATCAAGTTTCAACGAGTATTTTGTCGGGATTGGATGATTCTATCACGAGTGTAAAATTAATAAAAAGCAGTAAAAATCAAATTTTGAGAATTTTTTACTTGCAATAAGAACATTTATTGGAAAAATGCTCAAGAATAAAAAAGTCTTATTTTTAACCTGCAATCGTGATATCATTTTTTACACGACGATTTGAGTTTTTTTTTAAGTTTTTTAAGTAAAAAACATACGGAAGAATTGTGTAAATCTATTGACTTATACTTGAATAAATTTTGGTTACGGTATGCCGTACTAAAAGAAATAAAGCCAAAAAATTCATAAAAGGCATTATTCGCGGCGGAAAATCATTCTGCTCGCAGGGGTGTCGTTATAAATGTCCGTAAATAATTAATTTTAACGGATCCCTTTAATTAGTTTCTCTAAAAGTTAAAGGTGCATATTTTAACACCCCTTTAAAAATGATTAGCTTAAATCCGTTTAAATGTTGACAGAAGGTAAGTTAGTTAATAAATAAAATATCTGGTCACCGAGCTTCGCTCTTAATATTCAAATCTACATTTTTAAGCAGCCCAATGAGTATATAATTTAAGTATATTTATAACATGACAAATTATTAATTAATTCGCGAAAATGACGGAGTGGGCGACATCTACTTGAACTACTGATAGGGAGATAAATAAAAAGTTGATTGGCGATTGGCTTGAAAGTAGGCGGGAAAATTAAAAAAGCTGTCAGTTGTTGACGTTTATCAACTGCTTGTCACAGAGGTTAGTTAAATGCATTAACAGTTGCCTAGTTTCTGGGGATTTCACCCTTTTAGGGCAACAGGTACTGACGCTTGATCTTCGCGAATTGTCACGGTGGACAGGCCCCGTTTCCGGGACGGGCGACAGCAGCGTGTAGGGCACACGTCCCGTCAACAGAAGATCGCTCAGCTCACTCTATTTATCACTATATAAGAAAAACTCTATGTTCAATTGATTTTATTATTTATTGATCTGCATTGAAGGAAAATTATAGGTCTGGGTAAAAACCTCCACAAAAACCTGTGACCAGACTCTCGACGTGTGGCAGATATTGATATCATATTTTTTAAAAAATTTTCAGTTACAAAAATAGTTTATTCGTACATTACATTACAATTTGTTCTTGGAAAATACAAAGTCACAATCAACCTTAAAATGTACTATGAAAATAGAGAATTTTAAATGTCTCTTTAAAGTTTCTTGTAAAATAAAAAATTGAAATCTATGTTAATAGTACACGTGTACAAGCATTCATTCTTTTTCTCTCTCTCTCTCTCTACGATAATGAAAACTTAAATATTAAAACTGTCTGCATAATAAAATAGTAGCCGTAAGGGGTAGTCTCACACTATCGAGGAAGGGAAGAACCTTTACCCGATGTGCATAAAGCATTTCCACCCGCCAAAAAAAATAAAAGATTAGCTCTAGGTTAGGTTAGATCTTTGTAATAAATAAAGAAAAGTACGATACGTGTGACATTTTGATATTTGTTACATTCTGACAGGTGTCATATTTTGACATTTGTTCATTTTGAGATTTGTTCATTTTGACAGTTGTTACATTCTGACACGTATCACATTTTAACAGTTGTCACGTTTTGACAGGCGTCACATTTTGACAAGTGTCCATTTTAAAAGTGTTACTCAACGTTCCTATAAATATTTACCTAAACCCATGATTTCTGAAATTGAATTGGCAACGTTGTATTTTCAACTTTGAATTTATGAGATGGCTGTCATTTGACAAGCAAATTATTTATGTCCGTCAAATGAACCTTTCCTTTTTTATATAAAGCGGCAAATTTAAAATTGAATTCTTTCAGATTAAAACGCCAGAAATTAAATAAAGTCAAACCTTTTTACTACTATACTATACAGAAGAAAGGAGTGCAGTATCTAATTTGCAGAACGTAGTACAGGTTCAAGAGGTAGAAATTTTATTTTTACCTCATCCTTCAATGCTTATTTGTAGTTAAAATTTAAATTTTAGTACATCTGATCGGCCTAATATAGTTTTTGTCTAGATTTAATCTTGTTTCCATGGTTTTTACTGTAATAAACCTGTTCTTTTGACACATAAGTCAGACTTTATTTATTCATAGCCGTATCGTATGTATTTTAATTGATTCAGAATTTTGTATTAATATATATTTCAAAATGGCTTCATTCTAAAAATATTATCAGTCCTCCTAAATCCTTGAAGGCAGAATTATTAGTAACAGCAAGGCAACATAAAAACAAATTCAAAAAATATATTATAAATGAAGTGGCTAGAGAAAAAGGTATTAAAATTCTCAGATTGCCTCCGAACCACGCAGAGTTACATTCCATTGAACTGATCTGGTCACAATTATTAAAAGGTTATGTTTCTCAAAACAATAAAACATTTAAATTTCCTGATCTGCGAAATTTGTTTTTGAAGGCAGTTTCAGATGTAAATAGAGAACATTGGTGAAAATGCATTGGTCATGTTAAAAATGTGGAAAATTCATTTAGGAAAGTGGATATATCAATGGATAATGTAATAGAACCTATAATAATAAACCTCAGAAAAGACAATTATAGTGATACCAGTAGTTTTAGTGAAGACAGTGACTTTTAAAGATAGTTCTTGAACTAACTTTTTTTTAATCTTTGAGTTTAGGTAAGTACTGAAGCGTTACTTTTAATGCCAAGAGATTAAAAAAAGTTTAATCCCAACTTCCCTTGTTATTTATTGGTTAAATTTAATTCGTTCAATGTTAAAGTGTCAGATGCATAAGGTTTATTTTTATTTTTTGTAAATAATATAACTTCAAAATTTAATCTACGAAGTGCGTATATATATTTTATATGCTGTGACCTTATTTATATTATAGAAACTTATTTTGCAAAGTACGCCTATGGAATATGACGTTATATCCCCACTTTTACTGTACTCATCTCTCCTTTATAGTATATATTACTATAGAAACAAGTTATTATATCTGCCGTTGCTAGGAAATAAAACTAAAAGCTTAACTTTTCTTGTAAATATCTCGGAAGATCGAATTTTCACAGACATGAGACCTACATTGTTTGCCGATTTAGATAGGAATTAGTCTACCCTGAAAGTTTTATTGAATTCTGACGAGTGGATTTCGAGATCCTCTGGACACACACACATACAAACCTTGCTCGTTTAATAGTATTTGAATATCTTAAAGGCCGTCAATATTTTAACAAATGTTAAAACATAGGTGAATCGTAACTGTACATAATTTTTACTACGCATTTTCTTAAGAGCAGTTTCAACACCTCTCCTGTCATAAGGTCAAACTATGGTGCTTTTTTTTTATTTACGGTTATACTTTTGTTTATATTATTGTTCTATTTGAAATTTTTTCTACGCCTATGAAAAAAATACCATTCCGTTTATTTTTTATGATATAAATCGTACATACTTCTAAGAATATGATTATAAAATTCTGTAACCACAATTTTTTTTTTTGAATTAAATTGAAAGTCAGTAGGAATTTATAGTTTTTTGATCTTATCGCTAGAATACCTATAGTGCATATTAAACACGTGAAACCATTGATACCATTGTCTGGCCACCGTCTGTACAATTAACATTAACATTTTATATAGATAAGGTGTCGTGGTAATGATAAACAATTACTCATTATTTTGTCGTCATTCATATACAATAAATATATTTTTACTTGCAGATGATGGGACTGAAGATGAAAATGAATCATAAAAATTCCATTGGGAATAGAATGTGATAGGATTTAGTAAAAAACTATAAAACGTGCCTAATCAAATGTAAGACTTTATGAATTATTAGGATTATGTTATACTATTTGGAATATATGTAAAAACTGATCTTACAGAAAGTGTTTTTCACAAAAAAAAATCTGTTGTGTCGCCACAAGACTTTCCCGGTAGTTATAAAATAGGGTAGGAATGAACATTTCAGGATGTATTTACAAGCCAGAGAGGCACCTAAATATCAAATAAAAACTTTAAGTCTTTATTTTTTTCGCGATGTACATATGGCTCCTGCGCCCCCTGGTGGGGCGATTTCAAACAAAAACTAATGGGTTCAATCCCCGATCACCCGAAACCCATATACTATATTTCAACTCAATCGGATTAAGCGTGCGGACGCTATCGTGGAAGAATACAGACACACATACACACATACAGACAGACTTACATCTGGAAATCGTTTTTCGTTTTAGCGCGTTCACAATACTTTCCCTGGCGAGGTGCCGGGAAAGTAATAGGTAGGAAATCTATCGTTTCAGATAAATATTTATTTGTTTTATCAATACTCGAACAGGCGTTACAGCTTTTTTTATTACGAATTTAAGAAGAAGAAGAAGTGGATTTTTCATCGAAAATAGGGAACCCTAACGTACACTAATACACAGGGCCGGATCTAAGGGAGGGCAAACAGGCCCGCAGCCCCGGGGCCTCCACAGTAGAAATTTTTAGATAAGATTTCCTAACGAATACCAAATGATATGCAAAATTAACAACGGAAGAGCAGTTCTGCCACTTTTTCCACTCATTTTTCATCCAAAACGAGATATTCGTATTCTTGTCAAATTTAATGATAATATTATTCGTTGATCGTACTGGATACACTGGAGAGCTCTCATTTTCCGAAATGAAAATTGTAAAAAATAGACTGCGAACTACGATGAGACAAAGCCGCCTATCAAAGTTATTGCTTCTTAGCATTGAAAGTGATTTACTCGGGGAGCTGGATTTCACCGAAATCATCAATGATTATGCTTCGAAAAAAACTCGCTTGCTGTGATTTAATTAGATTTATTTCTTGTATTTTGTATATTGTTATATTCTGGTAATTTGTTCCGTAATAAATTAATGAAACACTTGAAAGAAAAAAATTGTATAACTTGTTCGAAAAATAATTAGGGGTCTCCATTCTTTTGTTGCCCCAGGGCTTCCACAGCTTTTGATTCGGTCCTGCACAGGTATACATTAACCACGTTTAAAATAAAATAAAATATACTTCAAAAATTATATTAGTACTGATATATTTCTACCCAAATATTTTATGGGAGTAAACAAATTGCACAAATGAAAAGAAAAATAGTCAAATCTCCCAGGAATTGGACATTGAATGTCAACGTTGCCACAACGTTGTTTGAAGTCCAGACGTTGTGGCAACGTTGACATTCAATGTCCAATTCCTGGGAGATTTGACTATTTTTCTTTTCATTTGTGCAATTCAAAAATTATATCTATCTAACGTTTTGGATGAATTCCAATAACTTTTAATGCTTAGTTTGGTAATTTATTGAATGTAGCAAAGCCTTTAATTATTCAGTATTTTATACAGGGTGGTCCTTAAGTAATTGTACATAGAAGTATGGTAGATTCCTCATTTTAAAATATTACGATTTGAACCAACTCGCTCTAATAAAATGTTACTAATAAGGAATATACATGGTGTTAAAGAATAAATTTTAAGATTTATTTTTTGCAATAATTTTATCGTTTTTGGATATGTATACATACAAAATTGGAACTGGGGGTTTTTGGGCACGAGAAATCAGAATCTAGTACCTACTTCGATTTAATTTGTAGAGGGCGCTGGTTACGCCACATTTGTGGCATAAATGTGCGATAAACTTTTTTGCTCTTTAAGTTAGCGCTATTCTTGTAAACGAATATTAAAGCCACGTTATTTAAATAGACAAAAGCATATTTGTTATTAACCTTACAACTTAACGGTTTACAAGATAATCGCATTTTATGGATCAGCTGCATGATTACACTGATCGGCAAAAAAAAAATTCTGGCCCTCACACTACTCCTGCTGATTTTTAGTCATCACCCACCGTTTTTTTTTCATCCCTCCAAATTATGGAAAAGTGATAAAAATAGGTGGGGGGCACCCTGTATAAAGATCATTGTTAAGTAAGTAATGCAACCGCAGAGAAAACATAACCTCTACAATGTTGTAACATTTTTATTGACTATGACAAAGTTATTGATTTTGAATCATCACCATTTTTTATGTACTTTTCAATTTTGGTTATAATGCTATTAAAATATTCTTGTTGTTCTTTGGTTTGGTCTCCAGATATTTTTATTCCTCGGATTATAATTGATTTATTTTTCAAAACATAGCGTCCTCACAATCTTTATGTTTACGAAGTTTTTAATTGCAACATTTTTCGATATAAAATTTTAGTGGCAGTATTTTTTGAAGAGACAAATAATGTCTCTATTTTCTTACAAAGTTTGAGATCGTTAGCAAGACGTTGATAGAATACTGAATACGTCGACAAATAGCGTCTTTAATAAATAGTAAATAAACAGTAAATTTTTCTAATATTGAACCTTAAGATACTTCTGAATTTGCATAACAAGAAAATATAAATAAATTATAAACTAATTTCTTAAATTCAGTTTCTCTATACTATCTCTATACGCTTTCAAACAAGCCATCACTCGACTCCCGTATGCCACTTAAGAACTACCGAAGTGATGACTTCCCTACGCAATTTGTTGAAATTAAGTGTGAAATGTTTATAAAGAAACATGCCTAATGGGGGATGATTACGGGAAACTCATCCGAGAGAGAGCGCTGAGTGTTTGTCACATTGGTCATTAGCTGTCAAAGTTCCCACCGTTATTTACTAATGCGGAAAAATTCTAGTATTTTGGTTCGCTGATCACGAATATACAATCAGTTTCGTGCGGTCTAACAAAAAAGTTATGAATTTTTCTTTCTTCTGATAACAGGACCTTTAGGAAACTCCCATTTTTTTGGATCCAAAAGAAGCACAACGACCCCTTTGTCTGAATAAAAACGAAAAATCACAAATTATCCCATATAAGTAATGTACCGTTTGATGACAAACACTTGGCGCCCTCTACATAGAACGAATTAACAGTTTGCTTCCCCAAAAGAGATGGTAACAATTAGAATTCGTACTGCATTAAAGTGACAATATTTTTTCACCAAAATATAAATCAATTATATTTTATGGTATTTCGTTGAAAGAAATAACATTTCAAATTGTCATTGCCTCCCACAAACTGTTATTGACTAAGTTTGAAGAAACATAAAAGTAGAATACGTGAAAAAGTGCATAACAAATCGTGTAGGGGTGTCAAATTGTGTGATTTATGCAACGTTGAGTGAGTTGAATGAAAATAAACGTGAAAGGACGGTCATTCACCGGCGACTGGATTCTACAACACATGAATGAAAAATCAATAGCACGACTGGTTTAATTATTTGCAGTGCCGGCAAAGGTATAAGCTGCCTCCACTTATGCAGCCCCTGTTATTTGTGGTTATTAGTCTTTACATAGCCAAAAAAATTTAATTACAAAATTAAATGTATACATTTAAGGATTTTTAAATGAATTTAGGTCTAGGTAGCAAAAGCCCTACGTACCCTATACCGTGGACGTCATTAGCGAAAAAGGATGGGGTATGTTTTGAAAGAGTTAGTGTCCTTATAAAACTTTTGGAGAAAGAGAGAATAATTGACTTTGAAAAATCATCTGGAGGACCAAAATACCAAAGGTATAAAGGAATGATCGTATATAGGAGTCTCCTTTAAAGCCTTGAGTTTTGATTTATATAAAATAAAACTATATTTACAGACACTATTCCCTATAGAGAAAATACATTTGCTGACATTGCAAATAATACGTCCCGCCGCTGTACCCATAGTCACTGCTGATTTTTCTGACTGAGTTTTTTCGCGTCAAGGCTAAGCCCTCTACAATGAATAAAACTAGTTGCTCATTATCGATTTCAATACGTAAAAATCTCATTAAATCCTTAAGGTTTGTGTCAGGGGTGTCAACATTTCTAGAACTTGCATTTATCTAACTCGCTGAATTCCTCATTTTCGAGACCTGTAGTAATTTTGCTATTTCTTCTTATTTCTGCCTACCTACCTCATAGCTCTAGAAATGTCTTTTTAATACTAAATACTAAATAAATTTAATTTATCAGATTCGACATCCTAAGACCGGTTTCTGCCTTTCGGCTTCGTCAGTTAGGCTTTTCAAATCCAACAAATAAAATTCCAAACTCGTACAAGTCAATAGCGATATCCGCTATAAGATAAAATACTGACGAAGCCGAAAGGCAGAAACCGGTCTTAGGATGTCGAATCTGATAAATTAAATTCCTTACTCGTTTTCTAACTTTGTATTAATCTCTGAAAGGGATACGAAAGAAGAGAGTGACATTTTGACTAGAATCAGTCAAATAATAGCTTTGCAACACACAATGCAAATTGTGTATGCAACTCCAATACACCGTGAATTTTTTGCTTTTAGTAATTGTCAATACTCTCTTCTAATCATAGATGGCAGCACATCTAAAAATTTTATCTTATAGCGGATATAGCTATTGACTTGTACGAGTTTGGAATGTTATTTGTTGGATTCGAAAAGCCTAACTGACGAAGCCGAAAGGCAGAAACCGGTCTTAGGATGTCGAATCTGATAAATTAAATTCCTTACTCGTTTTCTAACTTTGTATTAATCTCTGAAAGGGATACGAAAGAAGAGAGTGACATTTTGACTAGAATCAGTCAAATAATAGCTTTGCAACACACAATGCAAATTGTGTATGCAACCCCAATACACCGTGAATTTTTTGCTTTTAATAATTGTCAATACTCTCTTCTAATCATAGATGGCAGCACATCTAAAAATTTTATCTTATAGCGGATATAGCTATTGACTTGTACGAGTTTGGAATTTTATTTGTTGGATTCGAAAAGCCTAACTGACGAAGCCGAAAGGCAGAAACCGGTCTTAGGATGTCGAGTCTGATAAATTAAATTCCTTACTCGTTTTCTAAGTATTTCTTACTTTAAAAAAAAACAAACACTTCTAACCTAGCAAAATTTTGATCGTTTTTGGATAAATAAATAATTTAAGGATACTGAACTGTCAAAACATATAAATCCATAATTTGGACTAAAATCCTTTCATAATACTCTTCTTTCTTGGATATTAAAACCACTTATATCATAATAATTCGGTATACCTGGCACAACAGCCACTCCACAATATCGGTGATTTCCAACTCGTGCTCGTCTTTACCTGCTCCTAAAAATCACTGACCAACTCGTGCTCGACCGAATGCCAGGTAGAAAACCAACTGACCAACTCTGCCCAAAGTTTTTAATTGTTAATAATTAAAATATTGCAAAATTTTTCTATCTTCATCCAAAAAAGCTATTACGTACCTATTCATATGTATTCAAAATAAAATTACTAAAAATATATACAGAGTGTATCATAAGAAATGGTCAATATTTTAATCATAGGTTCAGGACCAAATATTAATATTTTACTAAATTACTCTGGGTCAAATGTTATCTACTACTAAGATACAGGGCGTTGAAGATAAAATTTATTTTTCGTTTTTTTGCAATAATTTCTTTATAGTTCAATATATTGATTTGAAATTTGGTATTGTTATATTTTTAAGTTAGTAAATCATAAGCGTGTTATCAATTTTGAGATTAGATAAAGAGGGCGCCACCTCCACTCTACTGGATGAAGATAAGTATCAATTTTTTTTATTCCTGGCCTTTTTTGAATTTTTTTCAAATCTTTCTGAACAAAAAAGGTATACTTGTTTTAATAGCATAAATTCAGCTCAGTTCCAAATATTTGTATTTAAAATATTCTAGCCACAGTATCTATTTAATTTACCTTAACATATTTCAACATAATAGGCTTTGAAACTAAAATGAAAATGTACAGCTGTCAAATAATTAATTGTTAGATGGCAGCAACAAGTCCAGAAAAATTTATTTGTGCATAGAGAAATGGTTGTGTCGTGGCATTTTCATTACCTACTTAGATGGAATTTAGTGAACAAAATTACATCTAACAATTAATTATTTGACAGCTGTACATTTTAATTTTAGTTTCAAAGCCTACTACTTTTGTTGAAATATGTTATAGTAAATTAAATAGATACTGTGGCTGGAATACTTTAAATGCAAAGATCTCGAAATGAGCTGAATTTATGCTATTAAAACAAGTATACCTTTTTTGTTAACATTTACAGGGTGTATCATAAAAACTTGAAAAGAATTCGAAAAAGGCCAGGAATAAAAAAAATTAATACTTATCTTCATCCAGTAGAGTGTAGGTGGCGCCCTCTTTATCTAATCTCAAAATTGATAGCACGCTTATGATTTATTAACTTAAAAATATAACCATACCAAATTTCAAGTCAATATATTAAATAATAAAGAAATTATTGCAAAAAAACGAAAAATAAATTTTATCTTCAACACCCTGTATCTTAGTAGTAGATAACATTTGACACAGAGTTATTGAGTAAAATATTAATATTTCGAGGTCCTGAACCTATGATTAAAATATTGACCATCCCTTATGATACACCCTCTGTATATAAATTTATTACTTATACGAATATAAATTTTTTAAACTTAATATTATTGAGTACTATTTATTATACCATAATGTTATTTTATAACAAGTAAAAGCCATATAATGGTTAGGTAAGGAAATTCCAATTTTTTTCAATAATACCTGTTTAGAAATTTATTTTAAATCTATGAATTTATCGGATACAGTACAAAACTGTTTTCCTAAAAAGTTATTACTTGTATGTAAGGCTAAAGTAGGAAAGTAGGTCTTAACTGCAAGTTTCATACCTAAATTTAAGATAAAATCATTTTGCTTAATTTATAACTAGTTAGTTTCATTTCAAATTTTAAAATTTATAAATTCATTTAATTTAAATGTTTTCGGGTTTATTTTATTTATGGGAAAATAGTCCACCATAAAACCTTCAGTGGTGGCCCTACGTGGGCTAGGCCGCTAAATAATGCCTAATTTGTGTGAGAAAGTACAGAATGTTTAAAATTACAGTGCCACTCCTAGATTTCACACTCTTGAATCAGAGACAAAGGCGAACAAGTCTTAAATTCTTCAGTGAAGCACTTGTTATACCTCTGTAACCCCTAAGTTGAGGTATTTTTAAAGATTTTTATTGTCTTTTAGTGCATTTTTGTCAAATATAACAGAATCGTTTCTAAGGGCTTGTTAAGAGCTCTTATGACAGATGATATGGCGCCAAGGTTTGTTTCTTAAGGTGTGTCAGTTCTGGAAATAACATTGTTACGTTCATAATATTTTGAACTGAAGAATTAACGAGAAATTTATTAAACACTGCAAAAATTTGGTCATTTATTTTTCCATATCTATAGGTACTAGCTTTTATAAATGTCAAAATTAGTTAGGATGTTAGGCTGTTCTTTGTTCTAATTAATTACCTACTTATTGATTTTTTATTTTTTCCTGACCTTGTTTATTAGTCCTTTGATTTTAATGTTAGTATATTAAATGGGACTACATCGCTAAACTTAAGTTTATCATATCATACCATAATTTTTATTAAGGAAAAATTTACCATTGTACAGGGTGTCCCAAATTGGTGTGTTTTGCAGGGTATCTCTAGAAGAGATAGAAGAAAAGCAGTTAAGAAGTTATGACTTCTTTTTTGTTAAAGTAACGATATCTTAATTAAATCTTTAGTAACTCCCTGCAGTTGGAAGATACAGGGCGATTATTGAAAACTGTCGAAAACTACAAGGTACTATAACTTCTTAATTAAGAAAAATATAAAAAAACGTTATAAAAACTTTTGATAGATATAATATTAAAGAGTTCAGTGGCGCACAGATTATTTTTTTTAGCGGGCTCACTAAGGAAATATAATGCAAACTTATGTTTTTTTAAATGGGACACCCTGTATATTTTGACGTTTTTCGTTTCCTTTTTTAATTCTCATTCACCTGATATGACATATTATATATCTATTTTCAATGGTTGGAGCTATAGTGCAAATAAACCATTTATGGATGTTATCAGGTGATACACCCTTAAAAAATTGAACACTCAGTAACGAAATTTAACATTTTATTATCAAATACTATTAAACGAGCAAGGTTTGTATGTATGTGTGTGTGTGTGTGTGTCCAGAGGATCTCGAAATCCACTCGTCAGAATTCAATGAAACTTTCAGGGTAGACTAATTCCTATCTAAATCGGCGAAAAATGTAGGTCTCATGTCTGTGAAAATTCGATCTTCCGAGATATTTACAAGAAAAGTTAAGCTTTTAGTTTTATTTCTTAGCAACGGCAACTTGTTTCTATAGTAATATACTAATATCTGGTCACCGAGCTTCGCTCTTAATATTCAAATCTACATTTTTAAGCAGCCCAATGAGTATATAATTTAAGTATATTTATAACATGACAAATTATTAATTAATTCGCGAAAATCACGGAGTGGGCGACATCTACTTGAACTACTGATAGGGAGATAAATAAAAAGTTGATTGGCGATTGGCTTGAAAGTAGACGGGAAAATTAAAAAAGCCGTCAGTGTTAATTTTCAATTGGCTGCAGCTGTTGTTGACGTTTATCAACTGCTTGTCACAGAGGTTAGTTAAATGCGTTAAAGTTGCCTAGTTTCTGGGGATTTCACCCTTTTAGGGCAACTTCTACTGACGCTTGATCTTCGCGAATTGTCACGGTGGACAGGCCCCGTTTCCGGGACGGGCAACAGCAGCGTGTAGGGCACACGTCCCGTCAACAGAAGATCGCTCAGCTCACTCTATTTATCACTATATAAGAAAAACTCTGTGTTCAATTGATTTTATTATTTTTTGATCTGCAGTGAAGGAAAATTATAGGTCTGATATTCATACTTGGGTAAAAACCTCCACAAAAACCTGTGACCAGACTCTCGACGTGTGGCAGATATTGATATCATATTTTTTCAAAAATTCTTTCTCTCTCTCTCTCTCTCTCTCTCTCTCTCTCTCTCTGATCATGAAAACTTAAATATTAAAACTGTCCGCATAATAAAATAGTAGCCGTAAGGGGTAGTCTCACACTATCGGGGAAGGGAAGACAGGTGTCCATTTTAACAGTGTTACTCAACGTTCCTATAAATATTTACCTAAACCCATGATTTCTGAAATTGAATTGGCAACGTTGTATTTTCAACTTTGAATTAATAAGATGGCTGTCATTTGACAAGCAAATTATTTATGTCCGTCAAATGAACCTTTCCTTTTTTATATAAAGCGACAAATTTAAAATTGAATTCTTTCTGATTAAAACGCCAGAAATTAAATAAAGTCAAACCTTTTTACTACTATACTATACAGAAGAAAGGAGTGCAGTATTTAATTTGCAGAACGTAGTACAGGTTCAAGAGGTAGAAATTTTATTTTTACCTCATCCTTCAATGCTTATTTGTAGTTAAAATTTAAATTTTAATACATCTGATCGGCCTAATATAGTTTTTGTCTAGATTCTTGTTTCCATCGTTTTTACTGTAATAAATTTGTTCTTTTGACAGATAAGTCAGACTTTATTTATTCATAGCCGTATCGTATGTATTTTAATTGATTCAGAATTTTGTATTAATATATATTTCAAAATGGCTTCATTCTAAAAATATTATCAGTCCTCCTAAATCCTTGAAGGCAGAATTATTAGTAATAGCAAGGCAACATAAAAACAAATTCAAAAAATATATTATGGATGAGATGGCCAGAGAAAAAGGAATTAAAATTCTCAGATTTCCTCCGAACCACGCAGAGTTAAATTCCATTGAACTGATCTGGTCTCAATTATTAAAAGGTTATGTTTCTCAAAACAATAAAACATTTAAATTTCCTGATGTGCGAAATTTGTTTTTGAAGGCAGTTTCAGATGTAAATAGAGAACATTGGGGAAAATCCATTGATCATGTTAAAAATGTGGAAAATTCATTTAGGAAAGTGGATATATCAATGGATAATTTAATAGAACCGATAATAATAAACATCAGAAAAGACAATTATAGTGATGCCAGTAGTTTTAGTGAAGACAGTGACTTTTAACGATAGTTCTTGAACTAACTTTTTTTTTAATCTTTGAGTTTAGGTAAGTACTGAAGCGTTACTTTTAATGCCAAGAGATTTAATTTAATCCCAACATATAATCCTCCTTGTTATTTATTGGTTAAATTTAATTCGTTCAATGTTAAAGTGTCGGATGCATAAAGTTTATTTTTATTTTTTGTAAATAATATAACTTCAAAATTTAATCTACGAAGTGCGTATATATATTTTATATGCTGTGACCTTATTTATATTATAGAAACTTATTTTGCAAAGTACGCCTATGGAATGTGACGTTATATCCCCACTTTGACTGTACTCATCTATCCTTTATAGTATATATTACTATAGAAACAAGTTATTATTATGTGCCGTTGCTAGGAAATAAAACTAAAAGCTTAACTTTTCTTGTAAATATCTCGGAAGATCGAATTTTCACAGACATGAGACCTACATTTTTCGCCGATTTAGATAGGAATTAGTCTACCCTGAAAGTTTCATTGAATTCTGACGAGTGGATTTCGAGATCCTCTGGACACACATACACACACACATACAAACCTTGCTCGTTTAATAGTATTTGATAAAGGAGAGAGGATATAACGTCACATTCCATAGGCGTACTTTGCAAAATAGGTTTCTATAATATAAATAAGGTCACAGCATATAAAATATATATACCCACTTCGTAGATTAAATTTTGAAGTTATATTATTTACAAAAAATAAAAATAAACATCTGCATCTGACACTTTAACATTGAACGAATTAAATTGAACCAATAAATAACAAGGAGGATTATATGTTGGGATTAAACTGTTTTTAATCTCTTGGCATTAAAAGTAACGCTTCAGTACTTACCTAAACTCAAAGATTAAAAAAAAAGTTAGTTCAAGAACTATCTTTAAAAGTCACTGTCTTCACTAAAACTACTGGTATCACTATAATTGTCTTTTCTGAGGTTTATTATTATAGGTTCTATTAAATTATCCATTGATAGTGGATATACTTTCCTAAATGAATTTTCCACCTTTTTAACATGATCAATGCATTTTACCCAATGTTCTCTATTTACATCTGAAAATGCCTTCAAAAACAAATTTCGCACATCAGGAAATTTAAATGTTTTATTGTTTTGAGAAACATAACCTTTTAATAATTGTGACCAGATCAGTTCAATGGGATTTAACTCTGCGTGGTACGGAGGCAATCTGAGAATTTTAATTAGTTTTTCTCTGGCCATCTCATCTATAATATATTTTTTGAATTTTGAATTTGAATTACTAATAATTCTGCCTTCAAGGATTTAGGAGGACTGATAATATTTTTAGAATGAAGCCATTTTGAAATATATATTATTACAAAATTCCGAATCAATTAAAATACATACGATACGGCTATGAATAAATAAAGTCTGACTTATCTGTCAAAATAACAGGTTTATTACAGTAAAAACCATGGAAACAAGATTAAATCTAGACAAAAACTATATTAGGCCGATCTGATGTATTAAAATTTAAATTTTAACTACAAATAAGCATTGAAGGATGAGGTAAAAATAAAATTTCTACCTCTTGAACCTGTACTACGTTCTGCAAATTAAATACTGCACTCCTTTCTTCTGTATCGTATAGTAGTAAAAAGGTTTGACTTTATTTAATTTCTGGCGTTTAAATCTGAAAGAATTCAATTTTAAATTTGCCGCTTTTTATCCATAATGACCTACAAATTTTGACAACTACTGACACGCACATCTCTGGTTAAACGTTAAGAAAATGGGACCGGCTGGGATTTTCATGAAATTTTCGCAGATGCTATAAAACATGATAAAATCAATATACTTAGCAATTTAAATTTTTGCGCGGAAAAATATTTTTCACATTTTTTTATTCTACAAATGCCCAAGTAGCAATTTATAACCAGAATAAACCTGAAAAGTATAAAAAAGAAAAGGTTCATTTGACGGACATAAATAATTTGCTTGTCAAATGACAGCCATCTCATAAATTCTAAGTTGAAAATACAACGTTGCCAATTCAATTTCAGAAATCATGGCTTTAGGTAAATATTTATAGGAACGTTGAGTAACACTGTTAAAATGGACACTTGTCAAAATGTGACACCTGTCAAATCGTGACAACTGTTAAAATGTGATACGTGTCAGAATGTTACAACTGTCAAAATGAACAAATGTCAAAATATGACACCTGTCAGAATGTAACAAATGTCAAAATGTCACACGTATCGTACTTTTCTTTATTTATTACACAGATCTAACCTAACCTATAGCTAATCTTTTTTTTTTGGCGGGTGGAAATGCTTTATGCACATCGGGTAAAGGTTCTTCCCTTCCCCGATAGTATGAGACTACCCCTTACGGTTACTCACTAAAACCACCCCACTGAAACCACTATGCCCTACACGCTGCTGTTGCCCGTCCCGGAAACGGGGCCTGTCCGCCGTGACTATTCGCGAAGATCAAGCGTCAGTAGATTTTGCCCTAAAAGGGTGAAATCCCCAGAAACTAGGCAACTTTTAATGCATTTAACTAACCTCTGTGACAAGCAGTCGATAAACGTCAACAACACCTGCAGCAAATTGAAAATTAACACTGACAGCTTTTTTAATTTTCCCGCCTACTTTCAAGCCAATCGCCAATCAACTTTCTATTTATCTACCTTTCTGTAGTTCAAGTAGATGTCGCCCACTCCGTTATTTTCACGAATTAATTAATAATTTGTCAGGTTATAAATATACTTAAATTATATACTCATTGGACTGCTTAAAAATGTAGATTTGAATATTTAGAGCGAAGCTCGGTGACCAGGTATTAAGGATACTGATGTGTGACAATTTTATTTATCAAAATTATAATTAATAAAAAATAAAACCAGATTAAAAAATAAAAACAATAAACTTATGAAACAACAAGAAACTAATTTTATTAGAATGTAAAATTACGTTAAATGTTCAAAATGTCCTCCGTTTTGTTGTAGTAATAATTGACACCTTTTTCTTACTGATCTTACACAATTGAGTATGTGCACTGGCTTTATTTTTCTAAATGCGGCATGAATATTTTGTAATAAATCTTCCCTACTCTCGAAGTTAGTCTTGTAAATATTATTTTTTAAAAATCCCCAAATAAGTTAGTTGTTACAATGTTTCTTGTTGTTTCATAAGTTTATTGTTTTTATTTTTTTAATCTGGTTTTATTTTTTATTAATTATAATTTTGATAAATAAAATTGTCACACATCAGTATCCTTATAATAAAATGTTAAATATTTGCACTGTAGCTCCAACCATTGAAAATAGATATATAATATGTCATATCAGGTGAATGAGAATTAAAAAAGGAAACGAAAAACGTCAAAATATATAGGGTGTCCCATTTAAAAAAACATAAGTTTGCATTATATTTCCTTAGTGAGCCCCCTAAAAAAATATTCTGTGCGCCACTGAACTCTTTAATATTATATCTATCAAAAGTTTTTATAACGTTTTTTTATATTTTTCTTAATTAAGAAGTTATAGTACCTTGTAGTTTTCGACAGTTTTCAATAATCGCCCTGTATCTTCCAACTGCAGGGAGTTACTAAAGATTTAATTAGGATATCGTTACTTTAACAAAAAAAGAAGTCATAACATCTTAACTGCTTTTCTGCTATCTCTTCTAGTTTACGAGATACCCTGCAAAACACACCAATTTGGGACACCCAGTACACTTTTCCAATTTAATATTCAAGTTCTTGGTTATCAGTTGTTACTTTTATGCGTGGATAGTAGGAAAATTATTTAATATTTTTTGATAATATACTGAGGAAAACCAAATGAATGAATGTAAAATAATATACTATCTGAAAAATGTTTTATTTAATAATTCAGAAAATTGCGTATTGTCAACTTTAAAATATGTTGAATCTGATTTATTGGTAATTATATCAACGTCTCCATACAAATGCGCAGTTCGAGATAAATAAATGCATAATGCATTGTATGTTACAATAATTATCAGATCACAGAGAAGCGTATCGTACGTACAAAAGAAATAGTAAGTGAACCAAAACAAACGAGAATTAACCCATAACTTTATTTTAAAAATTTATTTAAACATACGATCGACAAGTAAGAAAATTGGTGGAATTGCTGGCTGCACTAATTAATTTATGGCTTAAACGAACTTTATCATTTTCGACGTGATCGGATTTCGATGCGTTTTAATTACTAATCCTAAGCAACTGAAAATTTTGAATTCAATTTAATAGTAGACACAAAAAAATATATGTGGGTACTTTTTAATTATAAATATAATTTAATATTTTAGTCTAAAAGACTATTCTTGAATTAAATAATCTTCCCCCAAGAATAATAATTTTAGATTGACAAATATACTTCTATTTTCAACTGATTTTGTTGTTTGCCTGTTTAAATGAATTTTCTTAAAATGAATTTGGTTGAACCGAAACATCCGTACTCTTCATCTTAGAAAACAATTTCAGTCAATCATAGTTCTCTCGGCTCAAGAATAACATTTCCTATCAAATGTGTTCTGATGACGAAAGCACGTACACATGACTCCCTCGACCAATAAGCAGAATGAAGTATTAGCGCTTGCGCCGAAGATGCGTATAGAATGTAGATGTAGAAGCGCAGACTAGGGATGGGTGGAACAGCCGTAATTGAATAACATGTACAACCTGTTCCAATTCTAAAATATACCTGTTCCAAAAAACCTGTTCCAGTTCCAACGTATTGCAAGTTGTATACCCTTAACTCCTGACTTTTTAATAACCTAACATTTTCTTCTATTTTCGCCGATATTATCAAAGTAGCTATTTTTAAGAAATGTAAAAGGCCTCTTCTACGAGTAGGGATGTGACATGTGACACTGCAACAGGGTACTCGCTGGCACAGTGACATCAGAGACTGTTCCAACGTACCTGTTTCATGTCTCTAATAATACCTGTTTCAAAGAAATATTTGTAAAAACCTGTTCCAAAAGGAACGTTCTGTTCCAGTTACACATCCCTAGCGCAGACACATGTGGATATTTGGATATGAAACAACGCCATAGCCGCCATAGTGTACAAGTGCGTTTGCGTTTTTGATGGTGCATAGGCCCGCGCTCTGTTCTGTTTGAAATTATTTAAAAGGAGTCAGCATGGAAGTTAATAGTATATTACGTAACAAGTGTGGAAAGTGACCAATTACGCACGAGTAGCGTCTAGCACGAGCCGCGTAGCGGCGAGTGCGGAAACGTAACGAGTGAAAAAAATGCACTTTCCAACGAATTATGTACACTATCTTTCCTACGACCCCAACATTTCTAATATTGTAATTTTATTTTTTATTTTTTTATTTTATAAAATATTAATCATTGGGTATATTATTTTTGGGATTTAAAATAAAATTTTAAAAATAATCTTTTATTGTGCTTTTAAGAAAATTTTAATATATTTATTAACTTAATTTAAATAATATCTTCAGAAAAAGAAGCTTTAATGCCTTTTATATTTCTCCACTCCTTTCTTTTGATTTTTGGGGCAGCAGCTTTAAGCAGGTAATTTTAGCCGCCGTCGATATTTCAGGTGGAGTAAATTCCATCAAAAATTCATCAATTTTCATTTTCACTACTAATTATTCATAACGATTGACAGCACTTCGACAGAAGGTGTGCGAGAACGTAAAAATATATCACACGACTGTGTGATACTGCTTCTTCTTTTTAACTTTAACGGGACTCGTATGATATTTGTCACTTTCGAACTGTCAAAACAATTCGGAAATTGCCATTTTCATAGGTGGTCGTAGGAAAAAGAAATACCATTTAGAACACCTGTGGACGACTTGTGTAGGCATGTGGGCTCTTTTCAATCAACTGTATACATGGCGTGGTGTCACTCAATGATTTTCATTGAGTATCATTTGCAATGATCTGCAAACTTTGTTCAATTATAACTATTTGTATGTTGAGAATGCTTTGTTTTGTGTTACCAATCACTTATTACGATTTTTCATAAGTCAGGTTAAGTACATGTTCGTGAAATAATGATTCATTGTTGTATCCATACTTCAGCCCCAATCAAATTCCTCTTGAATCACATGAGCTTCATCCAAGAAAATTGTTTCTAAACAAAATTGAAATATTCTTGCCTCGACCAAACCACATTATTTAACAAGAAAGTGTACATTTGACACAAAACTTTCTGTTACCAAGTAGTCAAGAATATTTTGTCAAAAAATCAAACTAATATTTGGTTGGACCTATTCAAGAATACCATTCTCTTGAATTAATGCGGTTACAATTTGATTTAAGAGATTCTTTTTTGTGTGCAGACAGAATTTCAAAGGCCAGTAGTCTAAATGATAGTGATTAATCAGCAATATTAAAAAAATATAAGAACAAGACCTTTTTCTAACATTAATATATTTAAGAAATAATATTAAAAAGGTATAAAGAAAAGTAATATAGCGCAGCCGTTAAAGGAAAACGATTTGATGTTCATAGCTAAAACAAATGCTTCTTCTGCATGATAATGGATATAATTGTAAAAACATATTAAAAAAAAGGTTGAATTGGACACAATAATTTCTATTCCGAGCCTGGTTGTATATGGCAATCGTACTATGTTCTTATTGCAAACGTACGTAAATAAGAATTACTTAACGTTAATTAACGGCAATTTAGAACAATAGCTAATCCTAATATACAATAATTTGAGTAGTCTTTTTATGTTTACAAAGTTTATTAAAAAATGAAATTACAAATTAACAAAAAAATAATATAATAACTGTAAATTTTACATAAGCACTATTCAAAGAGTGTATTTAAATAGACAACAAGCAGACCAAAGCACTACATACAAGGCCAAAAATAAAAGATATTACAAATAAAAAAATAGTATCACAGTAGAATTACTAATAATTGCGATAATAATCAATAGCACTGCCACTGCTGCGTATCTCTCCTTTCTTAATTTTTTCCTAAAAACCAGAGAACTCATTTTACTTTTTATATTTGTTTTAGAAATTTAAATATTATTATTATTATTATTTCATGTTCCATACCGATGGAAGCCAGTGTTGTAGGTAATACATATATTAAAGTAAGAAGAATTAAATAAGTTAGAACTAGGTATAAAAGGGATAGACAAGAAAGTAAAATTAACCAGTTGAGAATGCTCTTCTAGCATTGCCATAGACTGAACAAATTGTAATGAAAGAAAAGACATTTTTATGAAATAGGAATCAGGTCAATAATTTGTTGCACACTAAACATAACCTTAGAGACGTTTGTATACTACATTTTGATGAAAACAAATATAAAATAAAAATTTTAAAATTCAAAATTTTCATATTTTGGACGACATTTTGAAGGAGTTCCTGAAGAGGCACGAGGGGGGACATCACACCCATCAAAATCTGAAGTCAGAATTTTAATAAATTTAAAAGAATACAGAGTCCTAAAAAAGTTAAAAGATTAGAAGAACTTTTAATTTTTGTTGAGCCTAATGCTACAGAAGTAGTTCCGATTTTAACTTACTTACTCACAGAAAAATAAAAATAATTCATGTTTGGAGCTAAATATATGACCGTGACCATGGACTATTATTCAATATTATTTACATTCCTGCTACAAAGCGAGGGCGCCGGCGCTTTAGCCACTCCTTGCATTTGTTGTAGTCTGTCTGGACTCTATCAATATTTAATTTTCGCCGAATATTCATTTATTAAAATAGCGATAGAGAAATTAGTCATAATATTAAAGAATCGGAGAGTGGGTGGTTCAGTTGTAGTTATGGGTTCATCATTCAAGCGTTGTGGGTTCGAATCCAGCGGAGGCAAAAATCAGTTTATGATTTTGAGTTTAATTAGACATTAATTTTCATACAGGGTGGGCCACGCTCAACGGGACGGAGCTTACTGGGAAAACAAAAATGTTATGAAAAAGTTATTTGGCAGGAGTACGTAGGTTAGTGACGACTACATTTCTAAATTAGTTAGACATATACAGCGTGATATATCAAAGTTATGTTTTTTTTAATGGAACACCCTGTATTTTATTTTATTTTTGAAGTATATTGAACAAAATAATGTCACTTTATTAAGGGCTCCCTATACCCATTCTTGATAGTTTTCGATTTAAATGACTTTTTTTGCGAAATTAATATGGTTTAAATACATTCATTACACTTCGTCCCATAAAAATTAACTAACGCATTTTTGTTTATTAATTGCCAATTAGGAAGGCCATCGATACGAATTATTGTAATGTAAAGTTTATTTACAGGGTGTTGTTAATTGAGAGTTTCATGACAATACAATATTTTATACGATTACTGCGTTATTCTAAATGGGACACCCTGTGTTTTGTTATTGTAATAAAAGGGTAAAACAATTCCCTTTCAAATTACTACAAGGTTCCCTATACCAATATCCACCAATTTCAGACTTATTTGCATTATTTTACCTGCATCAATAAAAATCGGTAATTTTATAACACGTTTTTATTAAGTAAGCTATGAAATAGACAAAACAAATAACTTTACAACAAATGCTCAAAATGGTGCCCATTTTGTTCGATACATAATCGGACTCTCTTCTCAAAATTTTTTTTTACACTTCTTAACATTTCTGGCGTTACGGTTGCAAACGCTTCACGGATACGAATTTTCATATCTTGGGCAGTCGTGGGTGGAGTCTGATACACTAAATTTTTAATGTACCCCCATAAAAAGAAGTCCATGTTGGTTAAACAGGGAGATCTAGGGGGACAATTGTTAAGACTACCTCTACCAATCCACTTTTCCGGAAATTTTCGATTTAAATATGATCTTACAATGAGAGAAAAATGTGCGGGAGCACCACCGAGCTGTACCCACATTCTGCTTCTTACATTCAAAGGGATATTTTCTAACAGAACAGAAAAATCTCTCTGAAGGAATCTGGAAAACTTACGTCCATTTAAAATGCCATTAAAAAAATACGGTCCCACAACATATTCTCCTATTACTCCTCCATAAACGTTTAAAGACCATCGGTTTTGACGATCTATCGTTCTAAATTCTTTTTTATTTTCGGTACTGTAATAGTGAAAGTTGTGTCTATTCACTAGTCCACTATTATGGAACGTAGATTCGTCTGTGAATAATATTTTATCAAAAAAGAATTCGTCTTCTCCCGCTTTTTCGAGAAACCATAAACAAAATTCCAATCTACGGTGAAAATCCGTTCCATACAAATGTTGGTGCATCTGAATGTGGTATGGATGGTAACAATGATTTTTAATAATTCTTCTGATACTAGTCCGACTTATTTCCAATTCCCTGGCCATAACTCTTGTGCTAGTGTTTGGTTTTTCAATAAGTGATTGGAGAACTTCCAACTCTGTATTTTCGTTGCGAGTTACGAGCTTTCTAATATCTCGTTTTTTGTAAGAAACACTGCCGGTTTCACGAAACCTTGCTAGCAGCCTTTCAAATACCTCTTTGCGAGGATGATCTTTTAAGGGATATCTCTCCGCATAAACTCGTGATGCTAATAGACAGTTTTGAAAACATTCTCCGAGTATGAAAATCACATTAACTCTATCTTCAACTGTATATTCTTTCATTTTGTATCTGAACGACAACTAATAACACGGTAAAAATTAAACTATTGTCACAGTTTGACAGCAAACTAGTGTTTTGTCTATTTCATAGCTTACTTAATAAAAACGTGTTATAAAATTACCGATTTTTATTGATGCAGGGAAAATAATGCAAATAAGTCTGAAATTGGTGGATATTGGTATAGGGAACCTTGTAGTAATTTGAAAGGGAATTGTTTTACCCTTTTATTACAATAACAAAATACAGGGTGTCCCATTTAGAATAACGCAGTAATCGTATAAAATATTGTATTGTCATGAAACTCTCAATTAACAACACCCTGTAAATAAACTTTACATTACAATAATTCGTATCGATGGCCTTCCTAATTGGCAATTAATAAACAAAAATGCGTTAGTTAATTTTTATGGGACGAAGTGTAATGAATGTATTTAAACCATATTAATTTCGCAAAAATAGTCATTTAAATCGAAAACTCTCAAGAATGGGTATAGGGAGCCATTAATAAAGTGACATTATTTTGTTCAATATACTTCAAAAATAAAATAAAATACAGGGTGTTCCGTTAAAAAAAACATAACTTTGATATATCACGCTTTTTTGGAACACCCTGTATATGTCTAACTAATTTAGAAATGTAGTCGTCACTAACCTACGTACTCCTGCCAAATAACTTTTTCATAACATTTTTCGTTTTCCCAGTAAGCTCCGTCCCGTTGAGCGTGACCCACCCTGTATACTATGATAGATGCGACTTGGACCATTCGCTGTTGGATTCTAATAAGTTTGTTGCATTTTGTCTAACCTATAATTCTTAATAATTACTAACGCTTCCCAATAAATTTTCTTTCTCTAAACATCAATACAAGTGCTACCTATCTTGACTTCACGCAAAGGCGTCATGGGTCTATATTACCATTATTTTACAGGAAGTAAGCACGCATTGAGTACCGTTATTTCAGAGAAGGAAACAGCAATTATTTTTCTGCATTCGTTTCTCTTTAATGTCAAAACTTTTTAACATCGTGAATAACGCAAAGTTAAAATTTATTATTTTTATTTTTTTGAAGGACGCGCCAGAATTGGTTATATCTAATGATTACTAAATAAAAAGTGATGTGTTAGATAAAACGCAACAAACTCCTAAACAATGCTCTTCCTGGAATATCATTGGAAAACTAACAGTCACTATACAGTCATTTACATACAGCTGAATCTATCAAATGGTATATTGTGTCCCAAGGGCAGAAAATGAGCTTTAGCAGCCCGATGCTATTAGCTGCATGGGAGAGCGAAGCGAAGCGAGGGCAGCTAATAGCTAAGTGCTAAGTGTAAGAAAATATAAGAAAAATCTTTAATTTTATAAATACAGACAGAATTTAGTGAGAAACTTAAGTAATAACAATGTACCAATTTATTTAATATATATTATTTCCAGTTAAATTTTCTTACCGTTGCGCCTTGTCTAGACTTTGTAGGTAACACATTTAGAGAAACACTGCTCTTCTTGCAAGTCTGGTGAAGTATTCGTAAATTTTTCATCACTGCCTGAAATAATATTTATTCATATTTTCACTAATTCACACAATCACAATTATTCAGAATCAGAACGTATTATTTTTTAATTTAGTTCTCTTGATTCAGATTTTGATTTACACTGACATTTTTATTTTATTTTTTTTATTTATTTATTTTAACGGGCTCACCCCTTTTTACAAAATATATACAATACAATATGAGAAGATATATAAAAAGAAAGTATAATAAAAGTAAAATAAAAGTAAGAGTAAAAGTAAAAGTAAAATATTTCACAAAACATCACAGAGTAGCTACTCCATTTAAAGTTTTTTTAAAAGTACAAATGCTAACGCCAGTTATGCATACACTTTTAGCATTAATTAGATTACCTAGTCTCATAATTCGAGATATGCTGCTATTGTAGCCATAGTTAGTATGATAAAAGGGAATACTGAAGAGTTCACAATTTCGTGTAAGTATTCTAGGAAATCTAAAATTAATTTGTGCCAACAGTTCTGGCTATGATGCCATCCCACTAATTAATTTATGTAAAAGAATTAAATCAGCTTTATTACGGCTAGTTTCTAAAGTATAAATTGAAAGGTGCTCTAAGATCTCAGAATAATTGTATGTACCATGACATAAGCCCATTTTGTAAGCAATACATCTCAAAAACTTGTTTTGGATACACTCCAGATATTGTATGTGAATTTGGTAATGAGGACTCCACACAGGAGAAGCATAATTAAGACAGGAATAAATGAGTTATAATGTTTTTGTTGAAAGAATTGACAATTGTTGTGTATTTCTGAGAACAAAACCTAGTTTTCGAGAACTACTACTTATAATTGAGTTTATATGCTGAACAAATGTAAGTTTTTCATCAAATAATACTCCAGGGTCTTTAACAACCGATACTCTTTCAATGATCTTATTGTCAATAAGATAGTTATTTTGAATTTCAGCCTTTGTTCTGCTAAAAGTAATACATTGGCATTTATCAGGATTCAATACCATTCCATTTGATTTAGACCAATTTAGTAAGGAATTAAGATCTTCTTGCAATTTATTACAATCAACTGGATTAGTGATGTCCGTATATAATTTTAAATCGTCAGCAAAAAGGAGGAATTTACAATTTTTAAAAATGGTTCCTAAGACATTGATAAAAATGTTAAACAACAGGGGACCCAAGTGTGATCCTTGTGGAACACCTGATGTGACAAGGATGGAATTAGAAACAAAATTTTTAATTTTAACCAATTGATGTCTATTATAAAGATAGCTTTCTAACCATTTTGTCAACCATGGTGGAAAGCCAACAGCGGACAATTTGCTGATCAATAATTTATGATTCACTTTATCAAAAGCTTTACTGTAGTCAGTATAGACAGAGTGAAAATATCCTTTTGATATAATAACAAGTTAACTGTTGATCTACCTTCTATAAAACCATGTTGTTGTTCGATTATTAGATTTTTACAATATTAAGAAATGTGGTTTACTAGAAGTTGTTCAAATAATTTTGGTATTGTAGAAAGTTTACTTATTGGTCGATAGTTTTTCATTTCCTCCTTGGAACCATTTTTTAAAATTGGCGTTACGTAACTGTTTCGCCAGATGCTAGGGAAAACTTGATTTTCAAGTGACAGATTAAATAAAATTTCTAGTGGTTTGCTCAAAGAGTAAACGCACCTCTTGAGTAGGTAAGAAGGAATTCCATCAGGGCCAGAACTCAAATTTTCTCTCAATTTCATTATCTTATTGAAGACTTCCGGAATGGCAATCTTCAATGGGGGAATCAATACAATATTATTTATATTCAAATTTTCATAATCGGCGTCAACCTTCGTATTGCAATATACACTTCCAAAGTGTTCAGCAAATAACCTCACAATATCTGTACCACATCTCGCTACTTTGTCATTGTATGTCATGATATTAGGAATTCCATGGTCTTTCTTTAAAGAATTGATATAATTCCAAAAATATCTGGGATTAATTGATATGTTGTTGTCTACCTTAGCTAAGTAGTTATCATAACATAATTTGGATAAATTTTTACATCTAGTTCTTAAATTACAAAATAGAGCATAATCATTGACATCAGAAGTATCTTTGTATCTTTTATGCGCTATTTTCTTTTCTCTAATTAGTAACTTCAAATCTGAATTAAACCAGACTGGATAATTTGAGGATTTGAATTTACGAAAAGGTACAAAATTTGCTAAAGCATTATTGAAAATTTGATAAAAATTATTAACCGCTGATTCAATGTTACCATTCAAGAATATATCCCAGTTAATAGCAGCAAAGTAATTATTTAGACCAGTGTAATCACAATTTTTAAAATCATGGTAATGCATATCAAATTTCATACACTTAGGACTATTAGGTAATACTAAGTCACATGCTAATGCAATATGGTGGGGATTGTTAGGTAATAGTATGTCACTAGCAGCACTCACTGATATAGAGTTCTGAACATTAGAAAAAATTAATGAAAATTTATGTGAAACGTCAAAGTCAAAGGTGCGTAGATAGTGAAAAACTACAAAATCGTGTTTTTTATGATTTTTGCGGCCCTAGGGCAGAAAATATTACTTTCGGTCTGATTTTTAGGGTTGATATGATTAATTTTGATATAAACAAATATTTCTGTTGCCAGAGCCACATTTATACCAAAATCTCTCATAAAATGTGATATCGCTGAAACTAGTCTCTTAGATACTTTTTTGGGTGTAGAAAACGATAAAAAAATCTTTGCTGCTCTAAAGGGTATGCTAAGTTAACAAAATCGAAAAATTGGTTTTTGCGTTATATCGGAGCGGAAAATTTTACTAAAATTTATATTATAAGTTATTTAAAAAAAATTGTATTACTATCTTAACACCAGACATACATAGATACTACAGTTTTACCTATAATATAGTCAAACTTTTTAATTCCTTCAAACCATATTTATTAATGCCCTAAGTAGATTGAGAAAAGTCGCTAAAAATGAACTGTTGAACAAACAAAACTAATTGCATTAAATCACACTTGAGATACGGAATACCCTTCTGGGGATCATGTCCTGGATACTTGTTCGACTCAGTATTTGTGTTGCAATAGAGAGCAATAAAATATCTATGTAAAAAAGATACAAAAGAACACTGCAAACCATTATTTGTTCAATTCAAAATCCTAACACTTCCCTCAATCTATAATTTGGATACGACATCGCTAATACACAAGCATAGAAATAACTACACTGAAATTAATATTACTCACTACCTAAGGTTGTGAAATAAATCACACTTGTTCCCAAGAACAAAGACATTAAATGTCATACACTGCACCAGCGTCTGGACTTCAATAACTACTCCTTGGGCTATATGCCCCCCAGGTATTGAATTACGAAAGTCCAGACGTGGTTTGGCGCCCGACCAAGTCGTAGTTTTGGTACGCCCATTTTTTGGTATTTTTATGGTTACAAAAAATTCCACCGTCGTTAGAGTTTTGCAAGCTTTGATTTTATTATAAAAGTGAAGAGATGGCGTTGCACTCACCTCCTCTTTCTCGACTTAACCGTTTGTACTAAGAGTTGGTGGGTTCAAAGCGATCTTCAGAATTTCTTTAGAGATAGAAATTCGAGCTAGCCTGCTTCTTACTGAAGAGGAACAATAATTCCGAAACCGGTATAAGAATGGCAAGCTCCTTTAATAATAAAATCAAAGTTTTTGGTTTAAAGCCCCGACTTGGTCGGGCGCCAAACCACGTCTGGACTTTCTTAATTCAATACCTGGGGGGGCATATCGTCCAAGGAGTAGTTGTTGAAGTCCAGACGCTGGTGCAGTGTAGGACATTTAATGTCTTTGTTCTTAGGAACAAGGGTGATTTATTTCACAACCTTAGGTAGTTTTGGTACGCCGATGGTCCTTTTTTGGTATTTTTGTGATTACAGAAAATTCCACCGTCGTTAATATTACTCTCAACCATTTCACTAGAAATGACATACATAATATAAGGTTGCCCATCCCAAAATCAAATCTAGTAAAAAATTCCATGATTTATAATGGTATTAAAATGTACAATCACTTACCCTCGGAAATTAAAAATTTATCTAGTGCAAGTCTATTTAAACAAAAAGTCAAGCATATTTTACTTGAAAGGGCTTATTATGCACTTGAAGAGTACCTTTTGGATTCATTCTGAAACATTTTCAACTGTACTTGTGATTGTTACCTTTGTATGTTTTAACTTTAATTTTAACTACTTTTATGTATGAAAAAGAAAAACATTTTTAAATTTTTACATTTTTTGTTATTTTAAGTAAGTAGTTGTGATGTTTTATTTTCATCTATATAGTTCCTGTTACTTTGTTTATTTTTTCGAAACAATAAAGCAATTCTGATTCTGATTCATTTTGAGATTAGAAGATTTACTATTTGTCTATTTTTGTTTTCCCTACTACCGATAATATTATTGACATTGTAAAATTTCTCTTATATTATTCTTTTGGCTTTTGTTTCATTTTGTAAACTGAAAAGGTTCAGAGTTCAAAAGTAGTTATTTAGCTAATATTTGCCTTTTCAGGGCAAATGCATGTTCATTTGTCAAATAAAGTCGATTTATTATTATTATAACTATCAGTAAGCTTCAGCTGCATTTTTCAATTTTAATAGTTCGTTTTCCTTGCAAACAGAACAATATCGAAACATGCGTTTAAAATGTTTGTAATCACAAACAGAATTATTTATTACATTTTTGGGATGTTTAGCATGTATCAGATTTGCTGTATACATTCTCAACACAATACCTAAAAGTTATCGTTTCATGATTAATACATTCACAATCTTTTTGAGTTAATCATCATATTTGAGGAAAGTATATTCAACCTAAGGCCTTAATATATTTTCCATATAAAGTTTTAAGCAAATCTAGTAGCAACTTTTTTTTTGGTAATTTTTCCGCTTCTTACGAAATCTCTTTTTTCACGAAAGCTATTATATACTTATGAAATTACCACCGCCCTATCAGCTTACTAAACATGATAGCAAAAGTAATAAACAAAATAATTCTGGCACGTTTACATGACATTGAAGACAACATGCAGCTAATCCCTAAAAAGCAATATGGTTTCCGCACCAATGCTCATCTTGTCAGATTGGTACACCGCACCAATTACATTTTAATGCATTATAGAGAAATGACCTTGTACACAAAATATTTCTGAATGATGTTCACATTGTAAAGATAATATACTCTTACTTACAAGGCCGCCACTTCAACAGATAATCAATAACGAATTATTTGGACCACTAAAAATAACAGCGGAAGTCCCACAGGGCTCCGTACTTTTTCCGCATCTCTATACCATCATGACACATGACCTTGCAATAATCCATGGTGGTCTAGAGACGACACTGTACTCCGTTGACACGTGTCTTTTTAATTAGCTGAAATCGCTAATAGGAGACTGGATATTCTAAAAGGGTAAACAACAAACTTAAAATAGACGGTACAGTAATACCGTCTAAAAACCCAGTTAAATAACTTAGGCTTCAGTTAGATTGGGGCTTATCGTTTGTTAAGCGTGTAGGGGATAGAGTCAAAAAGTAAGAGTTATGATTCATGAATTATTTCCTCTTTTTAAAAGGAATAGTGGTATGAACACCCACAATAACCTCTTGCTTCATAAACAAATAATCAGACATATCCTTGCATCTGGGAATTCTGTCTACTGTTCAGCACCCATTTATAATTATAAGATTATAACAAATTAAACCTTCACGGACAAACGTCCGTGCCTAGAATTCATGATTATTTAATAAGAACATCTAATAAATTCTACGAAAAGTGACTCCCACCTGATGTGATGCAGGCGATATACCTACAGCATAAACAAGGCCAATGATTCTGATTGAAAACATGGTTGTATATACATCAACGTTTACCAATATACAGACGCAACTGACATTCGTCACTCAAACAAACTCTAGAAACTAACATAGACATACCATTCTAACCTGGGGTTCTTTGTCAGAGTGATTGACAAGATATCTTGTCCTCTGTCAGTAGGTCTGTGGAAGAGCTTTAAAGCGACAATAATTTTCTTCTTTTTGTTGACTGACGAAAGCTCTGTTCTTTCTTTGGTTTGGAATTGAAATTAATTGGAGCCATAATATTGCGGGAGTTCAAAGTTCAATTATCGGTCTGATAAAACCAAATCCCTTAATAATGTCTTTTACAAGGAATGAGGGTTATCAGCCGGAACATCATCGGCCGGGGACCGGAGGACTTCTTCTTATGCCTGGGCCTACAAGGAAGTCTTCTTCTCCTTGTTGTTTTAATTGTTATGTTTCGCTCTATATTTTTTACTTTTATAATGCACAATAAAGATTTTGAAATGAAATGAATGAATTTATTAATACCAACAAAAACACTAAAACTTAGTCGCGACCTTTATGAAACTGTATTTTTTTCTTAATCCAAAATATTAAGATTTCTCTCAACAATTGACATTTATTTGTATAAACGGCAGTTATTTCCTATTTGAGGTGAATTTAGTGTAAATATACGATTATCTCACATACATTATTTTCTATATCCTTATCCGTTAACTGAATAGTAACTTGCCTAAGGACCAAGAAAAAAGTTTCTATTTTTATTTAAGCTTGATTCGTAATTGTATTTTAAGTAAACTGTGTTTACCTTTTTTGAAATGTCAAATATAAACATTTAACAACTTTTAATTAGCATTATCAATTATTATTAGGGGCGAGGGTGGAGGGTTTGAACACTTTTTTGTGTTTTGTATATAACTTTTCACTTAAACACATTTTATTAGGTCTGTGTGTTTTAGGTCATGCATTGGTCTTTAATATACATACATTTATTATTAAAACATGATAAACTTTTTCGGAATTTTTAAAATAATTATCTAAAGAACAACAAATAGCTTAATAATAAATAGCAAAATAATAAAAAAAATACAAGAAACCCTAGCTCTTTAGAGAGTGCTTATAAATAAAATTAGACTAGAAACTCATAAACTATTTTTTTTTAAACACGACAGCGCCCGCGCCCCTCAGGTCTCTCAGGCTTTGAACAATGTTCAAAGTCTCCCCAAGCTGCTTGTTCAAAGCCTCTCGATGGCACGTTTTGGCAGAAAAAATTGAATAACTTTTTTATGTTTGAGAACTTACCTCAAAAATATAGTGATAAGCACGAAATATAGAACAATTAAAAACGACAGTTAGCTTTTTTAGAATATGGGTTGAAAGGATGATCGAAATAAATAAGGAGTTCAGCGAAAATCTTATTTACACTAACCACGACTAAATATCATTTGCTGAAGGTATGGAAGTAAATAAAGTCCTTTTTATCTCACAAGTTATTTATTTGAAGAAGCGACCGGTTTCGGCGATCAAGATATCGCCATCATCAGGCGAGATAAAAAGGACTTTATTTTCTTCCATACCTTCAGTAATTACTACTCACATATGGCTAACCCTACTTTAAATATCATTTGGTTAATATGCATTCCTATTGATAGGCCAAGGGAACATTGTTGGCAGTGCATTTTTAATTTCGCAGACGACCAGAACATATTTTAGTAGAAAATATTTTGATTGTTCAAAACCTCCTCGTGTTCAAACCATCCACCCTCTCCCCTATACTAAAATGTATTGCAAATCTATGTTAATATACAAATTTCAAAATTTATTTGTAAACTAACCTGTTTATTCGTTTATTCACGCACACAACATCAGTTTTTGAATACCCAAATACTTAAAAATCCATAAATCTCTTTAAAACTGACAAATGTCACAAACTCTATATTTTTTGATGTTTCAATTTAATTTGATAAAGAAAATAATGAACATTTGTGTGTAAAGTGTATTTTGCATACTATATTCTCTGTTTTTAATACAAAAGGATTCAAAAAATAATCCTTCAAATTTTATAGATTAAATTTTTTGTCTCAATACTCAAACGCCTTTATTTCAGGCAAAACCACTCAAACAAACTGATTTAAGATAAAATCACGAATCAGTTTGTTTTCGTGGTTTTTCCAAATAAAGCCGTTTTCGTGAAAACCAAAAATTTAATCGATAAAATTTGGAGGACTCGTAGTATTACCTTTGATAATTTTTTTTTCATCTGTCAAAACAGCCAATAAGAGCTCAGGATCCTAACCAATCATTGTGTTTTACACTGATTATTTTTTCATCTGTCAAAACAGTCAGATTTTGTGGTTTCAGCCAATAAGAGCTCACAATCCTAACCAATCATTGTGTTGTACACTGATAGAACCGCTTCTTCGTAATTGTTTTTTGATTAAACTGTGTTTACCTTTTTTGAAATGTCAAATATAAACATTTAACAACGTTTATTTAGCATTATCAATTATTATTATACTAAAATGTATTGCAAATCTAGGTAATACCCAAATTTCAAAATTCATTTGTAAACTAACCTGTTTATTCGTTTATTCACATACATAACATCAGTTTTTGAATACGCAAATACTTAAAAATCCATAAATCTTTTTAAAACTGACAAATGTCAAACTCTATATCCGAATTAAGCCAAACGCAATCACGTATGCCTTGATGGCCCTGTATTTAAAACTATAACAGCTCATGATGTTTCAATTTAAATTTATAAAGAAAATATTTAAGATTTGTGTGTAAAGTGTCTTTTGCATAAATGACTATATTCTCTCAGGCAATTGCAGTCCCTCGGGCCAGAGGCCATCGGGATACAAACTTTGCCTTCGGAAATTAAGGCCCTTATAATTCTCTTGATACATAAATTACTATATTTTCCCCACATTCGATGAAAAAATTCAGAGCAATATTATTTACATTATTTATGTAAAAATACAGAGAAAGGTTAGGATGGCCACTGCTCATCTTTTTCGTGCACAAAACAACGTCAAGGCAAGAGCGTCAAATTTGTTTTCTTTAACGGTGAATTTACTTCAGCTACACCAAATCGACACCACGTTTCATTGGATAAATATACAACTCATCCACTTTGGGCACTTTGAAAATATCAACTGAACTTGCCGGAGCTCGATAATCATCTGTTTATTTTTTCTGCTATCAAAATAAAGTTGCATTAGTCAGTTGAAACTCATAGAATCAAAAAAAAAATTAAGTACCGTATTTACTAAAATACCTTTTGTCAGTGTCGTAACTACTGAGGGTTTTACAAACATTTGATCCACTATCTCTGATACAATGAGCAATTATTTCTGAATATAAATATTGGTTTAATATATATATCGTTTATTTAGCAATATAAGCTAATACAATTACAATGTCTTATTCTAAGTAAAAACTTTAAAATCATATTACATCACAATTAAAATATATAGATACCTACATTAAAAATATACAAATACAAACAATACAATAAATAAAAGAAAGAAAAAAAGTGTATTAGCAGGTTCCTATACTAAACCTTTTGTTGGTATAACATGTACCCTTTTAATTTCTTCTTAAATATATTAATCGAGGTAGTATTCTTAATATCCTCCGGTAGTTCATTAAAGTTTTGAACTCCTTTAATGAAAATTGTGTTACTTGAATTGACATTACTAGCCTGACGTATATGATAGTTTGAGCGACTTCTTGTATTGTATTCATGAAATTCAAAATTATACTTTAATTTGTCACGTAAATATATAGGAACTTTACCAATTTTTATTTTAAAAATAAATATTAATGTTAGATAAAGAAAGTAATTTTTAACAGATAACCATTTTAATGTATTCAACATTAATGTTATATGTGTTCTTCTATCACAAGATAGTATTACTCTCATTCCTCTATTCTGAAGTTTCTGAAGTCTTCCAATTTCATTTTGGTTTAGTAAATACAAGATGGTTCCACAGTAAGTGAAGTGAGGTAAAATCAAGCTGTTATACAAAAGTAAAAGTGACCATTGATTTAGATGCTTGGATTGCCTACTTAAGTAGTTAATTTTGAATGCTATCGTTTTAATAATGTAGGCAGCATGTTCCTTAAATAACATTCTATTGTCTACTATTACACCTAAATATTTAATTTTTTTTACTAATTCAATTTTATCACTTGCTATTTTAATGTTATAATTATGTTTTTTGAAATTATGATACTGTTTGTCATTTGCTATAAACATGAATTTCGTTTTATTGTTATTAATTTTTAACGAGTTGAAGCAGCACCACTTATATACTAAATTTAGTGTTTCATTAATTACATTAATTATATTGAGCAGATCATTTGATGCATAATAAATTAAAGTATCATCTGCAAAGAGATGAATGTAACATTTATTGATAATAAATGAAATATCATCCATATACAATAAAAAAAGTAGGGGACCTAACAGGCTGCCTTGCGGTACACCACACTCGTTTGTAATTTCCGTAGATAAAATATTATTTAATTTTAATTTCTGTTTTCTGTTATCTAAATATCCAATATAATGGCAATATACCAAATTATTAGGGAAATAAAACCACAAAATATAAATATAAACAATTATATTCTTGGCGTTTATAATAATATTACTCCAAAATTGAGGGTATTTACTTCTTTCTAGGTAATCACAGGAGATTGTGTAAATAAGAACTATTTTACGTTTATCCTCCAAATTAGAAAAAGCAATCTTAGTCCAGTCGACAGGTTATATGTGGAGTAGGTGGAAAAAGGTCGAAAGTTAATGAAACTTTGTGATGTTGTTCAGGGATGATTAATTAACATTTTCTCAAGTTTTCGACCTCGAGGACCCTGTGCTAAAAGAGGAGGGGGGGAAACTGCAAAATTTTCGACCTTCCTCCGGCTTTTCCTTAATTACTTTTGTCCCTTACGTCCTACGGCAAAGACATCTCTACACTTTATTGTAGAATTTCCCACAATTTGGACTATTCAAACATGTTCGTATGTCAATTATTTACCGAGATATGGAGCTTAGAAGAAAAGGTCATTTTTCAAATTTCGCTAAAAAATGCCAAAAAATGCAGAATTCCACCTTATTTCTTCTGTTATACCCGAATTGTAATGAAATGTTATTGTAATTATGGTTCCTGGTTACAATCACCAACTTTTGACACCACTTCCCCTACCCAATCCCAATGCACTGTTTAGGAAAAAATCTTTATTTGATGGAAAAATAAAACAAATTAAATGACAAGGTATTGTGTAGATTAAGTAATAATGTAATAATTTTGTATCACTAAAAAGATTGGAAAAAACTATTAATTATAAACGCAAAGTTAAAAATGCAGCTGGTTATCTTAAATAGTAATAATTGTGCCTAATTGTTCTGTCAAAATTTGCCAAATTTGGATATATCTCAAAGTAGTATCCTCAAGATCGGATAACGTTCGCCTCTTAAATTTTACATTATTTTTTTTCCATAGTGAAATTTTCTACAGTAATTTTTTTTTTTTTGTAACCGTCATTCATTTAGGTAAACAAACATAACTATTAACTTACGGACCGTGCCACAAGATGTCGCTTTAGGTAAACACACATAACTGTTAAGGTAAACAAACATAACATTTTGATGGTTTTGAACTTGACATGAGCGCCCACGGTGGGCTTTTGAACATGATTTAAATGCGAAGTTTTAGCACCACCGATTTTCTTTCGGCATTCGATTCCTGGAGTCATAAGAAGGCTAGGGAAAAAAATCCACCGTAAACCTTAGAGCCGTTTTCGAAAAAAACGCCTTTTTTCACGAGGAAAGATTCAGTATTCGAGATTTCGAGATTTTTGTACCTTTTGCTCACTTCTAGTTGCCAAACATCCCCAATTTGGCATAAATAATGTTTTCCTATCAGTTTTACACTAGCACACAAACATTTACAAAGCATAGTTTTGACATTGCTCCTTTTACTAAGACCGGAGATACTCTTTGAGGATTCTCAGAAACAGGTTAACATAGAAAAAATTTGAAAGAATGATTTTTCATTCGAATGAGTTTTGCGCTAGTATGTCAACAAGCGAGAATCATATCCTTTATTTTCATCCTTGTCTGATTTGCGGGGTCATCGAACTATCACCAACCCCCACCCCCGATTCTTTGTTTACGTTTTGTTTTACTGTAGATCGAATGATCAATGTTATTTGTGCAATTAGTTAAAACTTCAGATAGTCCTCGACCCTTCGAGGTGAAGTTGTAATTGTTCTCTTCGAAATTTCAATTTCTTGTGAAAGTATGGACAGAAGATCAAAGGATCATGCAGGAACCCATCTAGAAAATCGGGCGCGCATATGTTTTCTCTGTCTGCAGAAGAAGAATCAAATGGTCAAAATCAGTGGTGCTTTATATGTGAATTTAAAAAAATGTGTGAATTATGCTGAACATGATGAACGTTTTCCCAATGTTTTATGTAGCGCTTGCAAAATTATCGTATATCGGTCAGTGAAGTGTGAAACTATCGAGAAAATAGCTCTGCCGGACTATACAAAGTTCAAAATTTTGGAGAAGAATACTCGGGCAAAAACTCAAACGCTGTGCAGTGGCACATTGTGTGAATTGGTACGAGATCCAGGTCCATATAACTTCACCAAAAAAAATGACAAGAACAAAAAGAAGAGGAGCAACAAGTGCAAAAAATGCAGGCTTGGTTGTCTGAATTATGTTAAATGTTTCCGAGAATTTCGAGCAGTGATGGAATCTTGTTTTTCAATAACTCTGGAACCTAACTACAGAGAAGCAATAGACAGATTTAAAAGAAGTTATCTAGATCTACAGATCAGTGTTACTCCAAAGGTCCATGCTGTATTTTTCCATGTACCAGAGTTTTGCGCTAAAACAAAACAAGGGTTGGGGTTTTTTAGCGAGCGGGCCATGGAATCTGTCCACCATGACTTTAGGATAACCTGGGACAAATTTAAAGTAAAAAAATGTCATCCAGATTATGGAAGTAAATTACTGACCGCACTCCGCACTAGTGTTCATTTATAACTTGTGACTCAATAGTTGATTTGTTTAAAAAGCCAAGAATTTCCTTTTCTGTATTACTGCTCTTTACTTCAGACATTAATTCACAATTATCGAACTATTCATTCTTGTACAATCATTATTTAAACATTTTTTTCATTAAAATTATTAGTTTAATGATCAAAATTTCAATTTATTCCTTTTTCCCGTCAAAAGGTGCGTGCAGAGTTTTTTTTTGGTGTGGATCCAGGAAAAGGTTTGTCTGTCTTTGATCTTCCATTGGATATCACATTCTTACCAATTTGAGCGTGTTCCAAGTCCAAAAATGCATTTAAATCATGTTCAAGCCCACCGTGCGCCGCTCTAACGGAATTTTCAGTAAACAAACCTAGACATTACGAGCAAATAAAATTGGAAAAAGTACATTAAATAATGTCACTAATTATTACTAAAAAGTGCGGGTTCCAAAATGTTAATTGTACGAAAGTTATCATGTCAGTAATGTTAGGGAAGAAATTCGAGAGGATGGGTTTAGATTAATTTTCGGTACCGTTTTGAGGGAAACTCCTGGTGCAGAAAGCAAAAGGAAGCATGAAAACACGTATTCGACTAAAGTAGTAAACTGTGGATTTAGAGCAAACGGAGGAATTACAAGCGTACACTTTCTTTTGACCAGCTCATCTCCCGGTTCTAGTAATTGTAAAAATCCGGAATCGTTGACGATCTGGCAATCACTAAAGAAAATGTTAATTTGACAAATACAAGCCGGCCAATTTCGATTTCGCTTGACTTGAGCGGTGCTCTAACTGTATTTTAGGTAAACAAACATAACTATTAACTTACGGGCCGCGCCAGAAGATGTCGCTTTGAGCGTTGCTGGGTTGGCGTATACACATATGTTTATGACAAATATTTGACAGAATGATGTGCACATTCTGCTACTCTGTAGTCAATGGCACAATGGCTGCCGTCCTGGGAGGTGTAGTGGCCTTTAAATGATCAATTAGTTCTGAAGCAGCTTGCTCATTCTTAACTAGAAATCGACTCCTTCTGACTTAAGCTGTTTTTTTTTCCATTAAAATTTCATTTTTATTGTCGTTTTTTAGGTTGGAAAACTAGATATACTTTTAACAATGGTGCTGGTTTTTAACAGCAAAAAGCTAAATGACTAAACCACTTTAATTCCTACCTATTTTATAAATGGTAGCACGGTTGGGTAGTTTATCTTTAAATTGATCTAGTTATTGATCTTACGCGTGTTTGGAATTTGATATATTGGATTCTAAGGTCCAACTGATGAAGCCAATATGCAGAAACCAGTTTTAAGATGGCGAATCGAATAAATTGAATTCCTAATTTGTTTCCTAAATTCCATTAGTTATAACTTTATAGTATTTTATATCACAAGGGCAGAAAATGAGATTTAACATCCAGCGGCTATTAGCCGCACGAGCGAGCGAAGCGAAGCAATATATTGATTGGGCACCACAGTTTCCATCCACTGTAACCTCCCTTATATGCCTTATATACCATTATATGGTCTTGGTTTCACCTGCAATCCTACTCTTTCCTGTAAGGAGCCCCATTAAAATACTGTTTGAGCAGTTCCTTTAAATGACTTCCAGTACGTGAGTGTCTTACTATCTTTCTTTGGTAGTGCTTTTAGCAGTGCCAATGAATCTTGTTAAAGTGTCGAGCATACCAGTCATATTCACTCCCCTATTTTGTTAATGTTCTCGGATTGTAATTTTAATATGCATTTTCTAAAAATAATTTAGTTGTCCTACATATTTTGCCTTTTTCATATGTTTGAAGTTTAATAATGAAATTAATAGAATGTTAATATGTGGGCAAGTCCGAAACGATTAGTAAAAATGTTTATACTTCTTGCTTCAAGTTGCAGTCAAAAAAAATATCGATTTTGTAAATAATTGTTTAAAAATTAAAAAAAATATATTGAAATACTGCAGCTAAACGAAACAGAGTGTTCTTTAGTTTACAGCTCGGGAGCCAGAGTGGAAAGCGTATAAATTAAATAAATCAAATACATGTGCAATTGCTAAATGGTAAGCGACTAAACGGGGCATGAAATTATCTTTTCCTACAGCTGCTTAGAATATGCATAAAAACGCACTGTCAATTTGAAAAACGTCAATTTCAAACAGCGTGTGTAAACGTTTACACATGCTGTTTGCAAAGTAAAATGACAACACAACTCATATTAACAACACATATCAATGAATCGAGATGAAATCTAGCATGCGGACTCTGTCACTACTGACAGTTCTCATTTCTCATTAAAATAAAGTCAAATTTATTGCAAAATTTTAAAAAAGCAGTGTTACAAGATGATAGAAGATGAATTTAACTGTACTCCTCCAGAAATACTTGAAAGGGCCTCCCACATCACGCAAAATCTTTTACCATTAATTTCCAAAGAGAGATATGAAAGTTCTTATGAAACATTCATAAAATGGAAAAATGAACGAAACCTAAACTCGTTATCAGAGAATGTTCTGCTTGTTTATTTTGAAGAATTAGCGCAAAAATATAAATCTTCAACATTGTGGTCGCACTATTCTATGTTGAAAAGCACTATAAACATCTGGTCGTTTTAAATAAGATTTGCTTTACCTAACAATAAATAGGTACCAATAAAAAAAAAAAATATATATATATATATATAATAAGTGGATATTTTCGTGACTGTTCAATAATAGTTTAAGTAGAAAAATTCGTGGGAATCAGTCAATATAATATAAATTAGTTTGATTCCTTCGTTTTGGTCAAGCTTTCGAAAACGTTTATTTTCTTTTTCAAGACTAATAACATGAAATACGGAAAAAATTAAATACAAAAAGAAACATCGGTGTTAAAATATTTTAAAATGACAAAATGACAGTTTCCAAAAACTTCAGAATACAATTGTAACATACAGATAATAAATAATAATGTAATAGATAAAGATCATGTGATTGACTATAATAATGTCAAAATTCTCGATAATGAACGAAATCTCAATAAGCGTCTCTTTCTTGAAATGGTTCATATAAATAACAATCAAAATTCAATGAATAAAAGAACAGACATCAATGACCTGAGTACAATATACACATTTCTATTAAAAAAACATAAAGAAAATTTCTTAACTCGTCCTCCTTGAATTGATATTTATTATTATTTTTTTTTTATATATATATTTACACATTCTTATACTTTTTATAATCACACTCTGTATGTTACAATTGTATTCTGAAGTTTTTGGAAACTGTCATTTTGTCATTTTAAAATATTTTAACACCGATGTTTCTTTTTGTATTTAATTTTTTCCGTATTTCATGTTATTAGTCTTGAAAAAGAAAATAAACGTTTTCGAAAGCTTGACCAAAACGAAGAAATCAAACTAATTTATATTATATTGACTGATTCCCACGAATTTTTCTACTTAAACTATATATATATATATATATATATATATATATATATATATATGATAATAAAGTCGCAGCCGTAGGAAAAGTATAGTGTGTAACTCGTGTGAAAAGTGCTATTTTCAAAACTTGTTGCACAATATACTATTGCGATATTTTATTCGCTATTAGTCTCAGACTACGGACGCCACATTGTCTTATCCCAGCGCTTCATTTGAATATCCAACCAATAGAACGAGTCGGATCCACGTGGACTCATACTTTTAGATTTCAGTGAGGTTGTTATCGAAGACACAAACGATGTCGCTTACACTTAAAGGGCCATGTTTTGGTAGTATTAAAGCTTATAATTTGGGATCATATATCTTCTGTTCCTACTATAACGATACAATACTCTAGCTTAAAGATTTATCAGAAAAGTAAATTTTATTATGTAAGCTCAATTTTAAATAAATGATTTATCTTTTTTGTCTTTGCCATGTAGATAGCATTAAACGATCAAACATTCTTCAGAAGGCATCCTGCTGACCTTCAAGAACATTAATCAAAGTTAGCTCCTCCAGAATGCAGTAAAACATACAAATAGAAATTACAAATGATTATGTGAAAAGCTAAACAAATATTATGTTTGTCTATGGCAGTTAAGATGATGATTTAAAGACATTTCTGCATTGTTGGTAACATTCACAGCTAGTGGACTTAACTATGAAACTATTATATTATGAATTTATTATTATTGTTATTATTATTATAACTTCTTGTTAGTAAATCAACGGATTCGTTTAATAAGCTTGATTTATATAGTGATTTATATAGTTAAAACTGGTAATTCTGCCATTTTTATTAAACGGGCTGGATTCTGGATATTTTATTCTTAACATTTTCACTCCTAAATATTACTACCAATTCTAATTGACATTAGAAAAAAATTATTTATTTTATTAGAAAACTTGTAACTTTCAGAAATTAATAATTTCACTCTTATTTACATGAAAAGAAGGTTCTCATTGTCGCAAATGAGCATATCAAAATCAACCCAAAAGGTTTTTGAGTAATTAATAAAAAACTGATTTTGTCTAAAAACTTTGACATTGCCAATCGTTTTTTACTTTCCCGGCCCCTCGCAAAGGGAAGGTATTGTGAACGCGCTAAAAAAAAATTGAGATAACGACGGATATATCCATTTTGAGGTCCCCTAAGACAATTAAAACGATTTCCAGATGGAAGTCTGTCCGTCTGTCTGTGTGTGTCTGTATTCTTCCACGATAGCGTCCGCACGCTTAATCCGATTGAGGGGAAATTTGGTATATGGGTTTAGGGTGATCGGGGATTGAACCCATTACTTTTTGGTTGAAATCGCCCCACCAGGGGGCGCAGGAGCCCGATGTACATCGCAAAAAAATATAAGACTTAAAGTTTTTATTTGATATTTAGGTGCCTCACTGGCTTGTAAATACATCCTGAAATTTTCATTTCTTAATTTTGAACCTAACCTAAAAATATCATTTGATTTGGACTTTAAAAAATTTTAACACCAAATTAATTTTTTTATTTTATAACTGCCAGGAAAGTCTTGTGGCGACACAACAGATTTTGTACAAAATTGATTCTGCATAAACCAAATTTTAATTTTTTTGTATTTTTTTTGTAGATTCTAGGTCCATTTATACCCTAAAAAACTCAAAAATGGCCCAAACATTTGTTTTCGGTAATTTTGACATTGTCAATCGTTTCTTATACAAAATTGATTCTGCGTAAACCAAATTTTAATTTTTTTGAATTTTTTTTGTAGATTCTAGGTCCATTTATATCCTACAAATACTCACTTTTTCACTCAAAAATGGCCCAAACATTTTTTTTCGGTAATTTTGACATTGCCAATCGTTTCTTCATTCTGCGTAAACCAAATTTTAATTTTTTTGAATTTTTTTGTACAGGCTAGGTCCATTTGTACCCTAAAAAAGTTACTTTTTTTTTCAAAAATGGCTCAAACATTTTTTTTCGGTAATTTTTTTATCATTAAGAACCCATATGAAGAGTATGTGATGAAGAAAAGAAAGCAGTCTTTCACATAATCGTTGAATAGTCATATTTAAGTTGCAGAACAATAAGGGAGACTGCCTCAATAACTGATCACTCCAAGAACGATATCGTGAAGTGAGTCTTAAACCTAATAAAGGTAACAGACCTCTTTAAAGAATAACAGGAGAGTAGAATATACAATAGCTTCGGACTGCAGTGTTAGGATTTCTGAAAATAAATCAATTAAACCAAAACAGATAATATTGTATACACCATTTGTGAAACATGTTCCCTAGACACTTCTATTATCTGTTTAACACTGAAAAATATTTTAAAAAATAATCGTAATTTCTATTCTTATATAATCTTTAAAAAGTATTTAGACACAATCGCATTTATTCATATTTCCATCTAGACTTAGACACGTCCGTTTATTAGAAACAACCTTTTTCTGTGTACATAATAAAATTCTAAACAAAAAAACTAGCCAATAAAGTTACAATCTACCTTAGACAGTATCGTAATATTAAGATATTAAATATGTGGGGCCTCTTCCAATTAAAGTCACTAACCACAGAAATGCATTTTTTTAATGATCCAATTATTCAACTACTAATGATCTTACTATTAGAACTTATGTTGTTTGACACATTGATTACCCATGTTAAGTATGACACCATAAATTATAGATTAAGGAGAGAGAGAGCACTCCCATCAAGGCACTCTCCCATTGCATTCAATGTGTATTTTAAAAAACACGTCACTAATTCAATCTTATAACTATTCCAGGACATTTTTTTTTTCGTTTTAATTTGTTAAAACAGACCTTTTTAAGATAATTTTCTGATGAAATCCATTTCCATATTTCCATTGAATTCAATGCAGTATATGATTTATCCCTATTTATAATCGGGTTTTGGCACTTTTAAAATATACGAGTACAATACTAGACTTTTGGTGTGATATGACTGAAACAAGATATTCAGCAATATTACTGTTTATGTTTAAAGAAGTTTTTTTTTTTTAGTATATTTTTTCACAAATTTAGTCAAGCCCAAAAAGGACAATGGAAGATTCTGTCGACCAAAATATTATCAAAGTCAATTATTTTTTGTTTTCGTCGAATTACTCAATAACTCCTTTACTGAATTTCACCAAATTTGGTAAAGTATAATTTGTGAAGGCAATAAATAATAAATAATTGCTTTTACCTACGACCACTATAGAAAACAGGTAAAAACACACGACATACAGCCTCAGTAAATAGCTCATGACGCACGGTAGACACAAAACCCTGCGATTAGTTTACCGTAAACAAAACGCACGGTTTTGGTAAACAAAACGCACAGTTTATACGTAAAAAAAGTGAGCGGTACACTTAATAATTCGCAAGTAGGTAGTGATCGCGTAATCGCCCGTCATTTAAAATTATTTATTAACCCCTTAACAGGGCGCTCGGGTTAATTCGAGCACTCTAAACAAACGCTCGAGATAATTCGAGCTCCCCAAATAAACGCTCGAGGTAATTCTAGCGCTCTAAATAAACGCTCGAGATAATTCAAGCACCCCAAATAAACACGATTTAATTCGAACACCCCCAAATAAACGCTCTAGATAATTCGAGCAGCCTAAATAAATGCTCGACAATATTCGAGCGCTCTAAATGCACGCTCGAAATAATTCGAACGCTATAAATAAAAGCTCGAGATAATTCGAGCATCTTAAATAAACGCTCGAGATAATTCGAGCACCCTAAATAAACGCTCGAGATAATTCGAGCGCTATAAATAAACGCTCGAGATAATTCGAGAACCTTAAATAAATGCTCAAGATAATTCGAGCGCTATAAATAAACGCTCGAGATAGTTCGAGCACCTTAAATAAACGCTCGAGATAATTCGAGCATCCTAAATAAACGCTCGAGGTAATTCGAGCGTCCTAAATAAACGCTCGAGATAATTCGAGCACCCTAAATAAACGCTCGAGATAATTCGAGCACCTTAAATAAACGCTCGAGATAGTTCGAGCACCTTAAATAAACGCTCGAGTTAATTCGAGCATCCTAAATAAACGCTCGAGGTAATTCGAGCGTCCTAAATAAACGCTCGAGATAATTCGAGCACCCTAAATAAACGCTCGAGATAATTCGAGCGCTATAAATAAACGCTCGAGATAATTCGAGAACCTTAAATAAATGCTCGAGATAATTCGAGCGCTATAAATAAACGCTCGAGATAGTTCGAGCACCTTAAATAAACGCTCGAGATAATTCGAGCATCCTAAATAAACGCTCGAGGTAATTCGAGCGTCCTAAATAAACGCTCGAGATAATTCGAGCACCCTAAATAAACGCTCGAGGTAATTCGAGCGTCCTAAATAAACGCTCGAGATAATTCGAGCACCCTAAAATACCTACATTTTCAATATGTCAAGTGAAATGAAGAGAATTTTGTAAAATTGTTCGAAATAAAATTCTTCAAAAAATCTTATTGAAGAAATTAAGTACACTGTCATAAGTCCAGACTTTTTGGCACACTGTATATGGCCGTAGGTAAAGTATATTACATAATGCGTGTTGTAAAGCGATTACGCACTCATGGAATTACGCGCAATCTTTCCATTCGTGCGTAAAATGCTATTTACAATACATTACGTAATATACTACTATGTTTCAGTATATAGCGCATGACACAAAACCGGGTGATTTGATTAACGTAAACAAAACGCGCGGTTTTGGTAAACAAAACGCACCGTTTTGTACGTAAAATTAAGCGGAACATTTAATAATTCGCAAGTAGGTAGTGATCGCGTAATCGCCCAACATCAGAGTAGCAACTGTCAAAATCAAAATAATACAAACTTTTTTGAAAGACAAATAAGTTCTAATTAATGATTATAGGTACATACTATTTAAAAAAGAATATCTACATTTTCAATATGTCAAGTGATAGTGAGGCGGGAATATATTGGATTTGAAGAGAATTTTGTAAAATTGTTCGAAATAAAATTGTTCAAAAAACCTAAAGATGCAATAAAATACAGTGTATCCCATTTGGAGAAATTAAGTACTCTGTCATAAGTCCAGACTTTTTGGCACACTGTATATGGCCGTAGGTAAAGTATATTACATAATGCGTGTTGTAAAGCGATTACGCACTCATGGAATTACGCGCAATCTTTCCATTCGTGCGTAAAATGCTATTTACAATACATTACGTAATATACTACTATGTACGATTGAACAATAAAACGTTCTTTATAGAACAGTTTTGCGTCAATAACGTAGCACTTTATTTATTACTAGTAAAATAAGGTAATTGTCAACGTCATTGACAAATTGCAAGACAACTAATTTGACATGTTTAAAAAATAAACATCTACTTGTCATCGCAACTACTGTGAGCTAAAATCGTATACAGGTATAATCAAATTTTTATTTGTTAATTTTTTTTAATTGGAATCGTACATTAAATCATGTATATAACGCGTACATAAACAGACTTTATTGACTCATCATTTTATAGTTTCTCTCGCAAGCTCGCTCGGCCATAAAACGATTTGTTCAATAAAGCCCTTGTTTATGTATAATAAATAGCTATTATTCGAATATGTCAAAAAACCTCAAATTTCGAATAGTACACAAAAACAAGAAGAAGAACGTCGTGTACATTTGGATTTTGTGGCTACTGGGGACTAGACAATTAAGACACTATTATTTTCCCTGCACCTCGCCAAGGGAAAGTATTGTGAACGCGCTAAAAAAAAATTGAGATAACGACGGATATGTCCATTTTAAGGTCCCCTGAGACGATTAAAACGATTTCCAGATGGAAGTATGTTCGTCTGTCTGTGTGTCTGTCTGTATTCTTCCACGATAGCGTCCGCACGCTTAATCCGATTGAGCTGACATTTGGTATATGGGTTTCGGGTGATCGGGGATTGAACTCATTAGTTTTTGGTTGAAATCGCCCCACCAGGGGGCGCAGGAGCCCTATGTACATCGCGAAAAAAACAGAAGACTTAAAGCTTTTATTTATATTTAGGTGCCTCACTGGCTTGTAAATACATTCTGAAATTTTCATTCCTTAATTTTGAACATAACCTAAAAAAAAATTTTTTAAACTAAAAAATCGCAACCCGTAGCGTCTAAACGCTTGATCCGATTGAGCTGAAATTTAATACGTGGGTATCGGATCATCGCGGAATAAATCCGTTTGTTTTTTATTGAAATCGTCCCACCAGGGGACGCAGTAGCCCTATGTACATTACAAAAAGATAAAAGACCTAAAGTTTTTATTTGGAATTTAGGTGCCTTATTGGCTTGTAAATACATCCTGAAATTTTTATTCCTTAATTTTAAAACTAAGCAATGGAAAAAAAAATTAAAATTTAAAATCCAAATGCCATTTGATATGTCAAAGAAAAAATAAACAAAATTCCGACCCTAAAAAATTTTTAGAGAAACATTCCATCGTCCCAGTGTCGCGCATATAAATACAATTTTAAATTAGAAAATCCTCATAAAATAGAAGTGAAATTTGCTTCTCACAAGAACTCCGGTTGCCACTTAAGAGCAGTTATTTTTCTTTTATAAATACCAAAATCACTGTGGTATAATAATTTTCAATTATAAGGAATACGTTCTAAAATTATTTATTATAATTTGTTACATATAGATTAAATCTGGCAACGCAGTAAATTTCCGAAATGTAAGCCTACCGGCTAACGCCACATTGTTACGCCGCATGGTATGTATTTAACCTCTAATAAACATCTAGTGTCTTTCGTATGTACGCAGTTTTATTTAATATTCACATTTAATATTAAAAACATTAATTCCATAATTGGTAAATACATAACATAATTGTTCAAATGGAAATCAGGTGCCTGATAATATATTAATTAATTAAAGAGTTTTGAATAATTAATATTTCTTGAGCAGTAACAACAAATTTTTTATAACCTACTAAAGATATCGATTTAGGTTCCTTTCCATTCCCTTTTCGTCCACTGGGCAAAATTTACGTGCGTTTCTTCCCGATTCGCTCAGTAATTAAAATAGGAATTTATGTATCAAGGGAATTATAAGGCCCTTAATTCATGAAGGTAAAGTTTGCGTCCCGAGGGACAGCAATTGCCTGAGCTAATTAAGGTTCATTAATTCCCAAGGTACATAGATTATTTCATTCCTAACCAGGATATTATAAGCTTATATCATCATGGTTACGCTATCTATAAAGAGGGTTATAACTCCCTTGGGATGTAACGCTCGCGGTCCATACAAGATTTTATTTTTCATGAAAAATTTGTTTTATTTTAATGAAAAACCGATTTTTTGATATTTTGACGTTTGTTGAATTTTGATGATAGTGTTTCATTATATTTAGTGAACGTTATTGCTGCTTTGTGTTATGTACGTCTTATAAAAGTAATGGAAATAAATACCGATTTTCCAAAAAATATCAAAGAAAATATGCACCCAAAGCAACCAAAAATTTATCGCCGGAGTAATCCAGACCCTCCTCGTAGAATTAGCGGTCGTTATGGCCATTATGAGTGTATTTATAGCAACCGTATCCAAGGTAAAATAAACAAATAATATGAAAAGTGAAAAATAAAATAATCTATGTACCGCGGGAATTAATGAGCCTTAATTGCCTCAGGCAATTGCTGTCCCTGGGGCCAGAGGCTCTCGGGGCGCAAACTTTGTCTTCGAGAATTAAGGCCCTTATCCGTTGATACATAAATTATTATTTCCGTCGACCGACCATTTACGATGCATTTTAACGCACACAAAATCGTTGATTATTAATATTAATGAATGATTTTCTATTAATCAATGATTTTATTATATGCAACCCAACGTACATTGCTCTTATTATAAATTTATATTGACAGTTACCTATGGTGTAGGCAACCAAACATACATATACATTTGAAATCAAGAAGGTGTGTTAATACTATCTGTCATTGTATGTCATTATTTAATTTCCTAAAATTCAAAAACTCTATGTATAGTTAATTGTTGTTTTTCATTAAATAAATAAAAATTGAAAGTATGATATCTTTATATTTGAAAAGTAAGGTCAAAAAAGAGTCATTCAAAATAAAAAAAAAGAACGGGGGGGTTGCATTAGATAATGAAAACAGCTTCAAAATGATGTGTCACTCAACATCCCTTGTCATTTAATATTTTTCAAGGGGTAGTTCTGGGCGCTAGAGGGATGAAAAAAGAAACTACGATAAAAATTGAGTCCCTTAAAATTAAAATTAAAATTAAAATTAAAATTGACCTGTTTCGGCATTTTTTCAAAATTTGAACAAAACTCGAAATATTTGGGTGCAAATTTTAGTTAAGACACCCTGTATGTATAGTTGTACTGTCAAAAACACCAGTACCTAAGCGGCGGATAACATACACGTGTAATATGGTAATACAAATCGCACGGCGCACAGTGGGCTGGATGCCAAAAAAAAACGGCAAAACCCAAAAAATGAACTCTTTCATTTTTGACTTTTATGAATTGTATTGCATACAATAGATGTCCCTGCACCCCATGCCATACTAAAACCAGTTTGTAGCACTCAGATATTCAGCTGAAGGGGGTCTGAACTTAACATTTCTTGAGGGAGGTTCGAAATGATTTCGTGCTCCAAAATATTCGACTCGCGTCAAGTGACAAATTGAGCGTTCCACTAGGTAATGCGTGTTGTAAAGCAGTTAATATGCTACTTACAACACTTGTTACATAATATACTAATATAAGATTATCTAAATACCCATGGTCACATTATAAGTGGGAAACGAGCATACATTTTTAATTACTTGAAAATAATAAAAACCTCTACCCACTATTAAATAGTGTATAAAATGCACAAAAACTTTTATTAAGGCTAATTTCACCCAATCCTGTATAGGTATATCTACCAATTGGTCAGGTCAAGATTTGTTTATAAATAATATATTAATTAATATATATAATAATATATATTAGCATGTCGCCTCGATAACAAATCTTTAAAAAAAAATTTAATAAAAAAAACCTTCAAACAGATGTAAAACGTACAGTTCACCCTCTTGAAGAGGTTTTATCAATTTTATTTTAAACATAGTAGTCATGTTTTTCAATATATTGGAACTCCATTTTGAGGTATCTCAAATTTTGACGTTGCGGCTCTGATGATGACCGTTACGGTCGAAAGCGCTTAGCTAATTATTAAATTAAAAAAATTTTACACACTTTAAAGAGATTTTTAATTTCTTAAAATTTACAAAAGATTTTCTTCGATGCTACATTTAAGTGTGTACAAGTCATACAGTCTTTTCTAAATATATTAATAGACCTAATAATAGTGATTTATGTATCAAGGGAATTATAAGGGCCTTAATTCCCAAGGTATTTAAGGCTCATTAATTCCCGAGGTACATAGATTATTTTATTTTGGATGTATTTTAATTCACTAAATATAATGAAACACTGACAGCAATATTCAACAAACGTCAAAATATCCTAACAACGGGAATTAAGCCTGACAGCGGGAAATTAAGGCACCTCTAATATCCCAAGGGAGTTATGACCCTGTTTATTGATAGCGTAACCATGATATACAGCTTATAATATCCCGGTCAGGAAAATAATGTATGCCTTCTTTTAAGGCTTCTGCCTAGCGTGAAGCGTATATGACGAGCTACTATTGCAGGTTTTCTTACTCAGTTCATGTGTTCACATAAATTACGTTTGTAAATACGAACAAATCGAGTCAGTTTAGAATTTAGGAAATATGGAAACGACTTAATTAAGTTCAAGATAAAACTTTAAAGAAAAAAGAGAGAACAAAGAAAGTAAATGAGAAACATCGTTTAATGTGAAATGGGAAGAAATTTTGTAATCTTTGTTTGAGTGTGCCTTTATACCATTTTCATGTCAATGATTTCTCTGTGTATTTGACACTAAAGAATCAAATCCCTTAATACTTAGTCTTGCAGGTATCAATTTAGTAGGTAATCACCGGCTTCAGGTACTCCAGATAAGCTTCCCTGCTTTATAGGTTGTCTTTTACAATTACCATTGGCGTACATAAAACGTTTTTGTGTTATTTATAAGCCTTTTTTGTATTAATTTCTCGTATTCTCGTATTCATAACTTAAGTCTTAACCTTGATGTTTCTTCTAGTTATAATACATTGTAGTACTGAATTCGGTCTCTTAATTAATATCAGTATTTTATTATGTCCAAAAACGAATGGTACCTACTAGTTTCACTTTAAAATTTTAAAATTGAAATATTGGGATCATTTAAAGATTGACCGACCATCTAGGAAATTAACTCAGTGAGTTTATGCAAATATCTACCAAGAGGGTAAACATAAGACTTGCCCAAGATGACGACAAACATGCTGATGACATTCTGAAAACTTTTCCGGTAAAGGTTTTGAGCTCGCCGAGAATTTTCTCCAGCATCTTCATAAACTAATCATATTTCCATCAGTTCAATATTGGCAAATGTAAAAAAAAATCACGTATTTAAAATAGCTATTTAAAGGTAAATAAATACAATCACACTTAAACACCAACTTGACTTTAGTGGTAAAGACACAACTGCTTCTATTGTAAACAATTAGTTAGAGCATCGGTTCCCAAATGGTCACAGGGGTTCCTCTTTCCGTACGATAATTAACGAAAACTGGTTTTTAATCTTTCGCTTACACCGAAAACGGGTGATTGTCGTTTCGTCCATAATCCGCTTAACAGGTAATTAAAGTATATCGTTTCGTTCAATGGGCAAAATTTGAAATATTGAAAGTATATCGTTTGGTACACTGGTTTTTCAGGTAGATAACCTTTTCCATATAGCCAGTTGCCAGAGAAGGATATTGACCAAAAGCTCGCACAAAATGTGATTTCGATGAAACTTGGCGTTTAAGTACTTGAAAGGGTGTGAGCTAATGAAGTGAGACTTCTACCAGACAATGTCACTTTAAAAAAATATAAAAAATAACAAATAATTGGATAATTCTAAAAATTTTCACAGTTTGGAGATTGCGACGTCCGTCCTCACATTTTTGTATCACATTGCGAGGCTGTATGTACCATTATCGAAAACATAATTAGCAACAATTCAATGAGATTTTTCGAACTTTTGTTTTTAAGTATTTAGTGCGGATGGCTCCGATGGAAGCAGAATCATGTCTCATCTGACGACTTGCTAATTCAAGTCGGTGGACAGGACGTTATTATTATTATTATATTTGATTATATGTCTAGCCAAGTTATTAATGAATGGCGCATAACAAAAACAGAATTCAGGTACTATTTAGGTGATAATTATAATCGTTTTTATTTCATTGCTATTTCTTAAACACCGACAACAATATGTATCTCTAAACTTTAAAATAGACAACAAAACTAAAGAAGTTAACTCTAATCTGTTAGATACACATATGGGTGTTCCACAAGGGTCAATTTTAGGGCCAATATTGTTTGTTTTATGTGTCAACAGTGTATACCACTTATTAGGTAATAGTCATTGTGTTGCGTACGCTGATGATTTTTCTGTGACAATTTCATTAAATAACATTCGTTCGTGCGCTCAACTTCGCTCTCGTGGGCAATCGACAACTTTGCGCACTCGTTGCACAATATACTATTTCCGAACGCCTCACCTGAATATTTGTAGTCAACGGCTCTGCGCGCGTAGAGTTTTGGAATTTGCTTTCTTATTTTTAATAATTTTTTATAGTAATACAAATTCTTTTTTAAACTAACTTATAATATTATTTTTTAGTAAAATTTTCCGCTCTTTCACATGGTGCTATTAGTTATTCGAATTTTTTTCTTTCGAGATATAATGGAAAAACCAAATTTTCGATTTGATTTTCGAAATAGTGAAGCAGCAAAGATTTTTTTATTGTTTTCTACACCGTTTCAAGTACTTAAGTGCCAAGTTTGTGCGAGATCAAACTCTTTGACAACTGGGCTAATATGTATTAAATTATTTTTACATGAATATTATAAAATGGTTTTGATTACTTAATGCTATTTTATTTCATTTATTCAATATGATTCCTGACCAAATCTTGGTATTTTAAAGAAAATACTAATTCACTAAATATTTATAATAATTAGTGCACAATTTTACAAATTCCAATAAATAAATAAATAATTTTCTCGATTACTTTTTAGCCCTTCTCTAAAACCATCCAACTTAATAAGATTGGTTTCTAGGTAAGTTCTTGAAAAACTGTAAGTAGGTATTAATATAATTTTAAATGAAATAATCCTATTTTCTGAAAAACACATTTGGACCTAAAGATAAATGTAATATGGAGCCCCTTGGTCGAACCGATAATTCATCAGGTAAACACTCGTTACTACCTTTATTTTATGAGGGTATTACTAGACCAAACGATATGTACCCCCTAAAACAAGTACATACAGAAACAAACTGGATGCAGCTCCAGATCTTCGCGTTCAATTGTCAGACATTAATATAAATAAATATGTGAAAAAAAATTATTTCTCATATTAAATGTGTAGTTACTGTACAAATTTTTTTTATTTATAATTTACTTCTTCATGTCAAACATGAAAATATTCAAACTACAAAGTACAATCATTTTTAATTTCTCTCTCTCTTTCCACTGGATTAAAACCACTTAGTTGTTTCTTTATTGACGTTTCGGCTTTTTATATTGAAAGCCGTTATCAAAATGACATAAAATAAATAAATTTACTAGAAACAGAACACTTGATAATCTTGCAAAAATATGACATCAACATAGTATACATAGAAGAAGATTTTGAGATTGAAGATGTCAAAATCTGTTTCAATCATATTTTTGTGACGTTTCTGGGAACGAATTTTTAAAGGATAGCGCAAATACATATTATAAGAGAATTTATACTTCGTCATAAATGAAGTTTTCTTATTAATATTATCATAAGAAAAAAACCAGATAAAAACTTATGATACTATCCCGATATAGAGGGTATCTTTTTTGCAATTAACTCTTTTTGTAAAATAGGTATCCAAATTTTTGAAATATCAACCGAACAATTAGAAACACATTCGTTATTATTTAAGCATATCAATGCTGCTTCTTTAACTTTGCGGTTATAATTATTCGATTCTTTTAATAATCTAGTTGAAAAATTCCATTGTATTTGATGACCAGAATCCCATGCATGTTCACATATTTTGGATTTCTCGAATTGTTTATTTTTATTTTCAATTTGGGAACCGCTGAGTTAGAGAGCCAGCAACGAAAAAAGCCGATGTGATTGCAACGTCAGATAAAGCGGCTGTAGCTAGTTCGAGCCCCCTTCTCCAACTTTTTCCTTTGGAGTAATTCTCTGCCGTCTTGCTGAAGCGCGCTACAGCCCTTCAACTTTCCGTCGAAATTTCTAGGGTTAACAAGATCGATGTTGTCAGAAAATTATATTTTTGGGATTTCTCTGTTCATACGAATCGATTAAACCCAATTTGACTCATTGCACACACTGTTTTCGATTTTTCTGTTGCCGATTTTTTACTGCCCCCGCGAGAGTTTGTGCAAGTCGGGGGGGTGTCAAAAAATGTGATTTTTGTTGTATTCGGGTCCCCTAAAATCTGTAAAATGATTTTCAGACGACTACTTTATAAAATCAATCGGGATTCCATTAAAAAGGGTTGTAGCGCGCTCCAGCAAAGCTCTCTTACTAAATGTACTAAGCCGACTCGATGACCCAGAGAATTTAAATCATTTGAACCTGACATATCTCAATAATACAGTGTACGGATGATATGCCATTTTTCCTGAGTTTGCACAATATTACTTAGAGCTTTTCAATTACAATTTCTTCTTCATACTTCATACTACAAAATAATAGAAGATTGATACTGTAAGGCTTTTTCTTGCCACAAAGAAAAATATGCCTTACAAGTGACGCTTTAATACGGAGATTGCTCGAGCGCCAGTTTTTTATGTGGTATGCTCCACAACCCTTAGAAACGGCCTCTTAGGGGCACAGGTAACTTCAGATGGAGATACGGTATTCTCCAGACTCAATTATTTTTAACTTATTATATACCTTTAATAGCCCTGAAAAGAGGTAAGGTTGGTGAATATAAACCATGAAATTAACGTGACACTTATATTGTTTTTAACTGTTTTTACAAAATAAAATTCGTTTTATTTCAAAGCCCAACCCTTAAAACCCTGAACAAAAAAATACTATGTTAAAATAAACGATCAATTTAGCGCTAGTGACTGACGGCGGTTACTGTCGGAATGACTCTATTGACTATAATTAAATTTACCACATTATTAAATTAAACGAAAGAATTTATTAAGTCTCGTTAAATATTTATATTAAAACGGAAGAGTTATTTAACCTTATTAATTCATAAGATGAAACGACGGAGTTTATCAAAAATTAACGGGAGAGTTAGTTAACTTCATTAGCTTTATAAATTAATCAAACTAAAGTAAATAAATTAATTCCCAATTACTTATGTTCAGAAAATAAATAAATTCGGGAGAGTTATTATATTTAAAATACAGTCTAACGAGTGAATTTAACCTACTTTTCTACTGTAATTTTAAACGGGGACGCGACCGATTCCTAGACTTTCAGCTTAGCCGACATTGACAGTCAATACCATCACTCGATTGATGCCAATGCCCAACTAGCGTGAGTAAGGGATTGAAATTGCCTAAGTGGTAATGGGGAGCCTAAATAGAGCTAGGTCAATCCCAAAGTTGTCGGAATTTAATACGGGTTTACGGACGAACTCCTAAACTTTCAGCATAGCCGACATTGACAGTCGATACGATTGACGCCAATGCCCAACTAGCGTGAGTAAGGGGTTGAAATTGCCTAAGTGGTAATAGGGAGCCTAAATAGAGATAGATCAATCCCAAAATCTCAAAATCTGGAGAGGTAGCTTGTTTTAAAATATAAAATAAATAACTGAAAGCAAAAATGTAATTTCAACTTTCAATTAAATAAATCAATTTCAAAACCACTACGACCAAAAACCAAAATAAATCAAATAACTAGGGGGAGTGGGTGGCTCAGTGGTAGAGCACTGGACTCATAATCCAAGAGTTGTGGGTTCGAATCCCACCGTCGGCAGAAATCATTTTCTGATTTTTAATTAATTAAAAATTTAGAAATTGATTTTCATATACCAGGTGTGATTCCCCACTCGACCATTCACTGTTGGGTTCTAATTAACAGTGCTGTTCCTAAAGTGGCGCTGGGAAACAGTAACAAAGCCTACACAGAACACGAGGCTAATGACCAGAGTAGTCGATGCCGTTGACACTGAAGTAAAAAAAAAAAAAAAAAAATCAAATAACTAACGTGAAATTAAAAATGGAGAAATAATTAACTTAGTTAACGGAAAAATACTACTATTCGGTAATTATTATCAAAGATTAAAATTATATTTTTAAAGAAAATTCTGTATTTAACGTAAATAACTCTCCAAAAGAAATTAAGGCGTTACGGATCCCCAATTAAATCAATTATTCCCCAAAATTACTAATCAGTAAAACAAACGGACTGAATGCAAAAGAATAAAAAAATAATGCAAATAACGAATCTAAATTACTAATAAAAATTACAAGCAAACTAACTCATAAAACAAAAGAAAATTAATAAACCGGTTTATTCAGTTACACGGTAAACAATAATAAAAACTAAAAGTGAAAATCTTAATCCCAAAATTTAAATAACTCTCCGTATAAAATAAAACAAATATTATTCCCCCAGAAATAAATTTTTCCAAAGAAAATGAACGGAAATCAAAAAGATTAAAACTAAAAGAATCTTTTTCGGTTGAAATATTTAACGCGTTTCTAAGCAAAATAAAACGATTTGATTTAGTCCCAAATTAACACGGTTATAAATTAAATTCAAAACACGGAAAACCAACGTTATCAGTTTTTTATGACGGCGGCGGAAAAAATTCTAACTACTAATTACTTTAGATCGACTGTTTAGTTTTGATCGGAGAAAGTGAATTAATTCTTATTTGCAAAGTATTCTTCATCTAACCTCTGAAGTGTCCCTACTTCTCAAAATGTCTCCCACCTAGTTGACTTAATTCACGGTGCGCGCAGTCCTAGACCAAAACGGCGTTTTGTGACGTTGAAAATTTAAATATACTCGGTGAGCCAAATAAAAATCGAACGTTTAATTTAATTTTAAACAAATTTTCATTTAGTCCCAGATTTGTTTAAACAAATTAAGCTGTAAAAAATAGCTTCATTACAATACAATTAAAAATAAGCTTCTTTGATCAAAAAGTATGTTACGCCACTGTAATCGATCCTTCTGATATATTGCAAAGTGAAGGATAATTGCAAATAACACATGCACAGTAGATAAGCACCAGAATAAGAAAGTTCGTTTCGCAGAGTACTGGCACATTCAATATTTCCTCGACTACGCATCAAGTGAGGCACGATAGCGGCCTTTCAGATATACCTTAAACCCATTTTGAACCGATCGTACAACACTAGGGAATCCAATTTTTTTAGTCGTTCATTCTTAATTTAAAATAGTTCACTATTATACAGGGTGTATCATAAGGAATGGTCAATATTTTAATCATAGGTTCAGGACCTCGAAATATTAATATTTTACTAAATAACTTTGGGTCAAATGTTATCTACTACTAAGATACAGGGTATTGAAGATAAAATTTATTTTTCATTTTTTTGCAATAATTTCTTTATTTTTTAATATATTGACTTGAAATTTGGTATGGTTATATTTTTAAGTTAGTAAATCATAAGCGAGTTATCAATTTTGAGATTAGATAAAGAGGGCGCCGCCTCCACTCTACTGGATGAAGTATAAATGAAGTATAAATTTTTTTTTATTCCTGGCCTTTTTTGAATTTTTTTTCTTTATGATAAATTTGAACGAAAAATTTGAAATTTGAACGAAAGAGGTATACTTATTTTAAGAGCATAAATTCAGCTCATTTCGTGATATTTGCATTTAAAATATTCTAGCCACAATATCTATTTAATTTACTTTAACATATTTCAACATAGTAGGCTTTGAAACTAAAATGAAAATGTACAGCTGTCAAATAATTAATTGTTAGATGTAATTTTGTTAACTAAATTCCATCTAAGTAGGTAATAAAAATTTCCCTAATTCAGAAATGAGAGATATGATTTGTGTTTATGCACAAATAAATTTTTCTGGACTTGCTGCTGCCATGTAACAATTAATTATTTGACAGCTGTACATTTTCATTTTAGTTTCAAAGCTTACTATGTTGAAATATGTTAAAGTAAATTAAATAGATTAATGCCTAGAATATTTTAAATGCAAATATCTCTAAATTAGCTGAATTTAGGCTATAAAATCAAGTATACCTTTATTGTTCAAATTTACAGGGTGTATCATAAAGACTTGAAAAAAATTCAAAAAAGGCCAGGAATAAAAAAAATTGATACTTTTCTTCATCCAGTAGAGTGTAGGTGGATCTAAGCTCAAAATTGGTAACCCGTTTATGATTTACTAACTTAAAAATATAACCATACCAAATTTCAAGTCAATATATTAAATAATAAAGAAATTATTGCAAAAAAAAACGAAAAATAAATTTTATCTTCAACATCCTGTATCTTAGTAGTAGATAACATTTGACCCAAAGATATTTAGTAAAATATTAATATTTCGAGGTCCTAAACCTATGATTAAAATATTGACCATTCCTTATGATACATACACCCTGTATACAAATTTCGAGATGGGAACAACTTGACCAGAATCTCCCATTAAGGTAGAAACACTCAAAAAATATTTGTCTTTCAATATTTCTGACACACACTTTTCAAATTTAGTTTTTTAATGATCCAATTTACAAATTTACGTAATTTTGACATTTCGATGCAAATGGCTAAATAAAGTTTTAAATGAAACTAAATATTAGTGTGAGAATCTAAGAAATGGTGTTCATGTGTATACCAACTTAAACTTGCTTGTCACTTGAGAATTTTACTATGAAATAAACAAATATTTGCTTTCTCAAGAAGTATTTTGTAGGTATTTGTTTACAAACGTTTTTTGTTAAGAAAGAATTAGTTTTATTTATGTGAGGAACTTGTGTCTTAAAAATATTTGACTTGCATTAAATTTATTCAAATAATATAATCCATAATATAATGCCCAATTCCTAGAAACATTTAAACTAAATCATATATTTTTTCCTTTTAGAAAGTGATCTAATTACCCAATTATCAAAAACAATCTACACTGCGCATAGATATTTAACAAAAATGTTTTTAGTAATTTTTTTATTAAAACATCAAAATTATATTTTTTTTAGATGGTAAGTTTATTAGCACAATATACTGTAATGGTATTGAATATAAATCCTTTTTTTAACGTATAACTTAGACAGGAAGAAAATATTACTTATAAAAGATAACCTTAAAATTCAATCTAATAATAATTCAACATAATTAGTTTAAGTTAAACGAAACGATAGTAAATTAAACGAAAAAGAGTTTAGGATTTATAAAATTAAAGAAATATAGCAAAAAAGTACAACAATAATGAAGTTTAATGATATTTAGAAAATCAATGATGACGAACAAAAAGTGTCTTTGTACAAAGTTAATATAATTCGAAATGATATAAAAAGTATATCAAAAATTTTCTTTTAATCTTTAGAATAAGATGTTAGTAGTCAAAATTTGCAATAAAAATCAATAATTTTTTTTAATTTTGTAAAAATGTAGGTTAAAAAATGTCAAATTTTCATTTAGGAAGCTGTGACATTGTACTTTATAAAAAGCATTTCGTGTGTCAAAGTGAGGCTTTTTACCAAAATCTTTTGAAGAGTTCACGTCGCTCCGTATCATAAAAACAAAAGAAAAACCCAAAGCAACGCGATTTAAAAGAAAAAATTGTTACCTGTCAGAGAAAAAGTGAGGTTAATAAAAGATAAAAATAATTCAAGAACAACAATCTTAAAAGGTGGCTTTATCCAAAATTACCCATCCTATCCTGTGTTCCTGTTTGGACAACTCCAATCCCAGCTGTATTCCTGTATAAAAGTATCCAGATCCAACTATAGTCGGCATAAAAATATCCATCCTGTTTCCTGATTTTGGTATTATTTGGAAAAACGATTTTATAGAATCCCATTTATTTTGAACAACTAAAATAAGAACGAAAAGCTTAAATTGAATAAAAGGTACCATTTTAATTACTAAATATGGATAATTTAAAAGTTTAAACTATAAAAGGCCATAATAATAAAGTTAGATTGAAAACAATCTAACCTTATAAAAGTTTAATTATGTTAGGTTAGAAAGGTAAGAAGTTTAAGAAAATTTTGTATCACACTTGCAAATATTATTTTTATAAAAACTACACTTACCGTATTACACCAAACAATTGTTCCTGTACAGATAAAGTTTATCGTTAATTTTTTTCCTTTAATAAATGTTTATAGTTTTCCATTTCGTTCGTTGTGATTGATTTTATAAAAATCTAACCTCTTAGAGAACCCTAGAACCTGAGATAGATATTGGCTATAATTTCCTATGTAATAAGACAGATGGCGCCCAACTACAATAACAATATTTATAAAACACGTTCTGTCTAAATTTACGGAAGAAGGTAAATTAAATAAAAAATTTAATAATAAATATAAAAAGAAAAATCACATACCATTATAATACACAATTATAATTTTGATGCAGAAGTCGTGTTTTAGGAATAGATAAATTAGGATCGGAAAGAATCCCAAACATTCTTGGGATTTTGGTCATAAAATACAATGGAATTCTTCAACTAGATTATTAAAAGAAACTAATAATTATAACCGCAAAGTTAAAGAAGCAGCATTAACATGCTTAAATAATAACGAATATGTTTCTAATTGTTCGGTCGATATTTCAAAAATGGATGCCTATTTTACAAAAAGAGTTAATTGCCAAAAAGGATACCCTCTATATCGGGATGGGTATGTGCCAATAGCGCGCGGCGGTCAATTTAATGTTTACAGATTATAAAATAGCTCCAAAAGGGACAGGTCAATTGCGCGCGGACAAGATATTAGTACCCGTCTTATCTTCAACAGAAAACAATATTCATTTACCCACTTATATTGTTCAGAATGTAAAGCGCAGAGATTTGCTAATCTCAGGGGTTTCGTAGGTGAAGAAATTATTTTTACAGGGTGAGGTCAAGATAAGGGTACGTTAGGACAGCTTAGCTCAAAAAAATTAAAAAGTAAATATATTGTATTGACATTGTTTTATTTAAGTTTTCTTTTCAGGTGTTTTGCGCGCAATTGACCAATCTACCGAGGGTAACCCGCACGCAATTGACCCATACAATTTCTCTATCTGGAAATATTTCTGACCGTCACGCGCTATCGTTCGTTGCCCATCGGAATAGTAGATAGTTTTTATCTGGTTTTTTCTTGTGATAATATTATTAAGAGAACTTCATTCATGACGAAGTATAAATACTCTTATAATAGGCAAATGCGCTATCCTTTTTACTTTCTCGGCCCCTCGCCAAGGGAAAGTATTGTAAACACGCTAAAAAAAAATATTTGAGATAACGACGGACATATCCATTTTGAGGTCCCCTGAGACGATTAAAACGATTTCCAGATGGAAGTCTGTCCGTCTGTCTGTGTGTGTGTGTGTGTGTGTCTGTATTCTTCCACGATAGCGTCCGCACGCTTAATCCGATTGAGATGAAATTTGGTATATGGGTTTCGGGTGATCGGGGATTGAACCCATTAGTTTTTGGTTAAAATCGCCCCACCAGGGGGCGCAGAAACCAGATGTACATCGCGAAAAAAATAAAGACTTAAAGTTTTTATTTGATATTTAGGTGCCCCTCTGGCTTGTAAATACATCGTGAAATTTTCATTCCTTAATTTTGAACCTAACATAAAAAAAAAAAATTTAACTAAAAAATTGCAACCCGTAGCGTCCAAACGCTTGGTCCGATTGAGCTGAAATTTGGTATGTGGGTATCGGATCATCGCGGAATGAATCCGTTTGTTTTTGGTTGAAATCGCCCCACCAGGAGGCGCATTAGCCCCTATGTACACTGCGCGTCATAGAAAACTGGTACACTTTTTTTTCCCAATGTAAACCTAACTTAATTAATCAATCAAAATAACCGTCACATTTGTCAAATTTGTCAAAGCGCATATCCACAGTGCCAGCCCATTTAAGTAAGTTTGATCAAATCCGAATAATTTCCAAAATAGCTTGGCAGAAGGTAAAAATTTAATAGTAATGGAGCTATGACAAGTTATTAATTATTGAATTGAAATTTTTAATTTCTCCATCTCGTTTTATTGCTGTAAAAAATTTAATTTTATCGTTACATCTACTGAAATTTTTGTTGACCTGGCATCACTGCCCTAGAAATTATAACATAAAAACTAGTTTAGTATTGACACATTTTAAAAGATGCATTTACACACCTAGAAAAACACTATTTTCGATTATACGAGTTGTACCAGTTTTATATGACGCGCAGTGTACATTACAAAAAAATAAAATACCTAAAGTTTTTACTTGGTTGCCTTATTGGCTTGTAAATACATCCTCAAATTTTCATTTCTTAATTTTAAAACTAAGCAATGGAAAAAAAATTTAAAATTTAAAATCCAAATGACATTTGACATGTCAAAGAAAAAGTAAGCAAAATTCCGACCCTAAAAAATCGTTTTACTTTTTTTTGATATGTGAAATGTTTTTCCTTTTATATTTCAAATGTCATTTTTACTTTAAAATAATTCGAAACGAATTTTTCTTGAGACTTTAAAAAATTTTAAGACCAAATTAATTATTTAATTTTTATTTTATAACTGCCGGGAAAGTCTTGTGGCGACACAACAGATTTTTTAAAATTCGTTCCCAGAAACGTCACTAAAATATGTTGGCAACAGATTTTGATATCTTCAATTTCAAAATCTACTTCCCTGTCATATGTTGCTGTCATATTTTTGTGATATAGATTTTTATTTCACTATTTTTATACAAATTCATATTTATAGCACGTCAGAGATGATTTAAAATATACTAAATACTAAAAAAAACAATACAAAAATTATCCAGTGATCTGTTTCTGAAGTAAATAACGTTAAACTAAAACGTTTTTTGATTCAAATTAGTGGTTTTATTTCCAACTAGAAGAGTAATTAAAGTACCAAAAGTAACTATGAATTCATTTTTCTAGGTATTTTATTATTTAAATTTAATTTTTCTTGACATACTATTTTTTTACCACAGAACAAAAACGAACTAAAAAACACGTGTTCTAAACGAAAACCGATAGCAAATCAAGAAGCACCGTTCCAACAAAATAGCAAGTTTACTACTGACGTTGTAATAGTATATTACGTAATAAGTGTTGTAAGTAGCACGCATTACGTACTATACTTTATCTACGCCTCAACAAAAATAACTATTTTTTTGAAGTATAAAATTTACATTTGTACCTAATTAATTTCATAGTAATGACAGATTTAAAAGTTATATGTTGACTAAATCGATTTATTTGTACTATATTTATTTATTAAAACCAACCACTTAAAAATGTTTAAAATAACGCTTTTATTAATGAATAGCATAATTGTCCATTATAATGTATTAACTGACTCGACATTTTTGTCAAACTTTTATGTAATATGTATTGCCTAAATTGATTAAATTAGCATTATTATTATTAACGTTTTAAATAAAACTGCAGATAAATTAATGTATCTGATTATTGCACAAATGAAAAGAAAAATAGTCTAATCTCCCAGGAATTGGATATTGAATGTCAACGTTGCCACAACGTCTGGACTTCAAACAACTACTCCTTGGGCTATATGCCCCAACAGGTATTGAATTATAGAAGTCCCGACGTTGGTTGGAACCTGAGATATCAGGACATTAAACCAACAACTTTGATTTTGTTATTAAAGGAGCCCGTCAACCATAGACTAGTTTCGGCATTATTGTGCCTCTTCAGTATGGCGTAGACAAGATCGACTTTCAATCTCTAATGAAAGTGTGACAGTGGATCCGACTAGCCCAGTTCCTATAGAATACAGTTGCGTTAGCAAATGTATAAAGAACTGAGAAAGCACAGCGCCACCTATCACAATAATAACAAACTCAAAGTTAGCAAGAAGCAGCGACCTGTGAATGTTTTAAATGCTGATATATATTTCTACCGAAATATATTTTATGGGAGTAAACAAATTGCACAAATGAAAAGAAAAATAGTCTAATCTCCCAGGAATTGGACATTGAATGTCAACGTTGCCACAACGTCTGGACTTCAAACAACTACTCCTTGGGCTTTATGCCCCAACAGGTATTGAATTATAGAAGTCCCGACGTTGATTGGAACCTGAGATATCAGGACATTAAACCAACATCTGATTATAGTAATGTATAAGTATTATCCTAAGAAAATATTCATTCGGAAATTAACGGTTTAAAACTTATAAACCGACTTTTTGTATAAAAATCGCACGGCGTGCGATTTGTATTACCATAACCCACGCGTAGGTTATCCGTATCCGTAGGTTACTGGTCGCTTACTGGTGATTGTGACATTTGATATTTGCAGTGCAAGGCGTTGATAAACTTTGTTGTAAAATTCCCCACAGACGTTTTAACAAGGTTGTCAACACGAGGCTTCGCCCATCGGAGATCAAAAGTTTTTGATCTGACCCCAACCGTTTACTACAACCGCCAACCTGCCCACAGACGTGCAACATCTCCTACAACCTACAACATGAACATTTAGCAACAAGTTGGTCGTCTGTGGGCCACCAAATTATCATGTATGAAGCTGCTATTCATTTGAGCCCAATTCGTCCACATTCTTCAAAATGACGTCACGTACAGTGTTAATATTTCTGGAGTGGACACAGAAATGTGACGTTTGTACTTCCTCTTTAATTTTTGTAACCAATTTTTTATAGACAGATACAAAGGACAATGAACCTTTAGCGTATTCATCATATCTTCATAAACTCAAATGCCAAACAACCGAACAATAATAATAATATTGGACAATTAAAGTACTCGACTAATAATATTTAATCTCGATTTGTGAAACATCTGAAAATTGATTAAACTTAATAAATATTTAAAAAAGAACAAATCTCAGCGACTCAAAAATATTCAAACCTTTTTGGATTTTAGAAATGGGAAATGTAAAATTCGGAAAACCAATACGGTTTTACATATTCCCTCACTTATTTCAACATACTTGAATTTATCTAATTTAAAAAACGGTGATTTCTTATTTCGGGCGACGCCGACGCGTTTCGTGCGGATATAAAAAACCTGTAACCCTCTCGTTTCGGGCGGACTAAAAATTATGGAGTTAATTCCTCTCATTTCGTGATACTATTCTTATGACATGTCAATTGCTATCCCAAATGTAAATTTTAAGAAATAAAAAATATCTACTGCATATAAGATTATTAGTTGTAGTTGTTATTTCTCTATAATCCAACCGATCCTATGATACAAAATATTTTACTGGGAGTAATCAAACGACACAAATGATTACGACGTTAGAAAATGTCACACACTGCACCAACGTCTGGACTTTAAACAACTACTCCTTGAGCTATATGCCACAACTGGTATTGAATTACAGAAGTCCAGACGCGGTTGGAACCCGAATCGTTTCGGGACTTAACCCAACAACTTTGATTTTGTTACTAAAGGAGCCTGTCATTCTTAGACCAGTTTCGGCATTATTGTGCCTCATCAATAAGAAGTAGACCAGCTTGACATCGTATCTCTAAACGATGTATGAATACTACATTGGAGCCACCAGATACTGAAAGCAACTGGTTGAGTCGAAGTAAGAGGAGGAGAGCCCAACGCCCACCTTCACTTTACTAACAATTGCAAACTTTGATTTCGTTATTAAAGTGAAGATTGCGTTGGGCTCTCCTCCACTTACTTCGACTCAACCAGTTGTTTTAAGTATTTGGTGGATCCAATGCAGTCTTCAGGAATCGTTTAGAGGTACGATATCGAGCTGGTCTACTTCTTACTGATGAGGCACAATACTGCCGAAACCGGTCTAAGAATGACAGGCTCCTTTAGTAACAACATCAAAGTTGTTGGGTTAAGTCCCGAAACGATTGGGGTTCCAACCGCGGCTGGACTTCAGTAATTCAATACCTGTTGGGGCATTATAGCCCATGTTACAAAAAAAAATTAATTACAAAGTTGTTTCAAATGGAACTCCCTATATTCTGTTAGATTCTACGTAGAATTCAAAGAATATCTTAGAATAGCAAACAGCTTTGCAAATGTTTGTATAGCACTAATTGTACACCCCGTATACAGTTTGTCCAGTTAGTTCTCTACATATGAGTAACTTTAGAATTAGAAATTGAGGGGTTCTTTTGGTGATTGAAACACGAACAATTTATATTATTTCGTACTGCGTCCTAGAAAGTCCTGTTTCAACAAACATGGAAAGAGCTTGCATAGGAGACAATTGAGAGGTGACACTTTCTTGTTGAGTAAGAGAAAATGCTTTTTATATTTTGTTGCTCGTTTTAGAGTACTGATAATTTCCTTCAGAACTAAGGAAGCATCTTTTTTCCACTTTCTCCTAACTTAGACTTTGCCGCGTAGGTAAGGACCTCCAGATTAGTTGTTTTGCGAAGCGCGAAGTTTTTCTTCTTTTGTCCTCTCTCTTGATGCCTCAAACGCCTTTGAGGGTCGACCAGACGATCGGTTTACAACCTTTGGAATACTAAATGTTCCTTGCTGCCATTCTTTATTTTTCTCTAAGAAGTATTCTTCTTTTCTTAATGCATTAGCCCACCTGCCCTTTACTTAAAACCTGAAAGATCATGCTTTATTACATCAACTTGCTCCGTAGAAAAATCTTCCGATTGGAGAGGGTGGTTTTCAAGAAAATCCAACTTTTCGTTTATGGAAATCAAATTTTGTCGCTACATAATCGTAAATAACTGTTTTCTAATCATACCTCGTACATTTGAAGGCCCTGAAAAAAAAATCAACACAATTAAGAACGCAAACAAAAAATTATGGGTAGTTACATTTTTACTATTTTGTATGTACTTATTTATTTCAAATAGCCATAATTTACAAAATCGCAATTTTTCGCAAAAAAAAAATATTTTTTTAAATTACAACTTCCAAAAAAAATTAAAACCAATTCCGGGAAAATTGCCTCGACTTCAAAAAACGTTTTGAATCGTTTTGAATTCTGCTAACAAAGTAATTATACAAATAAAATATAATATTTCTTCAAGCTTCTTAGATGTTGCACTAATAGTCTAACTTCTGCAAAACTCTGATGCCCAAAAATGTATTACTATTTCAAAATGACAATGAATGGTAAAAAAAATAATATTATAATGAAATTGTGTTACTTATAACATAAATAAAGATAAGTATTCCCTTTTTTGAAATCTTATAAAATTAGGTAAGTTCTTATGTTGTAGTTAATTGATAACTGGTGTAGGATAACTGACTCAATTAAATCATTAATTTCATTATTTTCATTTATTTCTTTATAGTAGAATTATTTCTGGGTGTGTTAAGTGGAACGCCACTGTTTGTAAATTATGCATGTCCTAAAAATATTCCCATTTGTCTTGACTTGAACAAAACACCTGGTTAACTACTGTGGAAATATTTTATGGCTTTGATTGGTTAGTCTCATAACATAAGTAATGAAGAAAAGGTTATTGACTAGTTGGTATGCATTATATTTCTCACAGTTCTGGCAGAGAATTTTGGAGTTTAAAACTGAGGAAATCCGCACACCCTATACAAGTAGTCTATAAAAAATTTACAATGAGTACGTTGTGATAATGGTCTATAATTTTTTCGGTTGTTTGTTTTTGTTTATAACTCCGTTGTAGAATCTTTAATAGGTACGATTGTGCTGTAGCCTATACACAACTTAAAATACAATTTTTTTTTATATTTTTATTATTTGCCTCTTGACTGTCATTATGAATTATACGCATTATCGCACTGCTTGCGACCGTAAATGTTGTGACTGACATGTGGCGGTCCGAGTTAAAACTAACGCAAATTATGTACCTATATCAGAACATAAAAGAAATAGTAGGAATAATTTGAAAATTCCGATGCAAAAATGGTAAATACACGTAAAATATGATGAATACGAAAGTGCCCATATGCCCATAAATACCCTAACGTTGATTTCCGGAAGAAAAAATATTTAAATTACACGCAAAAGGCAAGATATGTATTTATTATAGTAGAGAGTTGAAGTAAACACAGTACGTAACCCTTTACGTAGAAAATACCGTACGAAATATAACGTAATAAAGTTGTATGAAATTTGAGTTGAAGTGTTCATGTACGTACGTAAAATAGATGTCAACTGTCAACCTTTAATTAATTGGTCTGTATTTTGCTGTTATGTTGTTTTATGTGAGCAGAAAGTCGAAAAGTCAAAATTAAAAAAATTTTTAATAAAATAAGAGGTTTTATTATATCCATTAAGAAGAGTATTTGAAGTACAAAGCCACTAATGAGTTATAGAAATGAAAAACAAAATAATATATATATTGGAATTGGATTTCTTGAAATTCTACTAAAATAGAAGTTACATTTTTATGGTAAGCACGTCTTTATACATGTTCAATTAGGCTCTATTTATTTCATTTAAGGTGGAAGGTATTCTTGATGCAGCACAACTTGGGGATTCAGATTTCGAAGAAGATGAAATGGATGAGGTAATCTTGCTATATATATTCAACAATGATCCTGTTGGGAATCGAGCAGAGCTTTATGGGCGATTGAGCCTCCACACAACTGGAACAATATTTGGGAAATTTAATGTTCTGTTCAGCACACACATATTTTCAAAATCCATCATGCTGATTAAATTTTAGTAAATGCACCTAGATTGATTTTTGTAAAGTTAGTATCGCAATATTAAAGTAGCATACCTTTTATCAAGCAAAAACAACTTTAATGTTTGTTTTATTACCAATATTTTGTTTGCTAGTTTCAAGATGCAAAAAGCGCCATCAACTAAATTTAGTTGAACATTTCTACACTTTGTAAATGTAATTTTATTGAGTATATTTTCTAAAAATGTAAAGATTCGTTGTTTTGTAGTTTTAGAGATAAATATTCAGTAATATTGTTTTGTTATTGTTATTGTGATTCATAAATATTTATATAATAAAAAATGTTTTAACTTGAAAGTTTTTTATTATCTTACTGAAATATGAGAAATAACCTTTAGAAACATAATAAGCGAATATTTAGTAACTTCTATAGGAATTTCTCAACCGAATGTAATCTAATAACAGAAAAATAAACAAATTCTTTTGAGAACTTCTAAATCACACTTAAATTCCTAAATTATATAAATCAAATGAAACAAAACGAATATTTAGTAACTTCTTGAGTGACCCTTAATACCATGTTATTTATATATAAAATGATTAATCAACTATAGTGCCTCAATTTGTAAATAATTGTAGGTTTGTTAAAGACATATATAAATATTCCACAAGATCAAGAAACAATTTTTATTTAGACAGAGTAAGCACTATAGTTATATAGTCTATTTTATAAGGGATTAAAGCAATACAATGAATTGCCTGATTTTATTAAAAACTGCAATAATTTAATGAGCTTTAAAAGAACATGTAGGTTGTGAATATAAGTATATAACTATTTATTTTTTTTTTTGTAAACCTAAATGTAAAAATAATACTAGCCAAGAGCTAAATTAAAGGATTATTCATTTCGGAAGCTCATAGTGGTTTGTATTTTAATTTCTCTCTCTCTTTCCACTGGATTAAAACCACTTAGTTGTTAAAAAAGTTTTTTTATTGTCAATTGTCAATAAAAAAACTTTTTTAACAACTAAGTGGTTTTAATTCAGTGGAAAGAGAGAGAGAAATTAAAGGATTATTATTATTATTACTTCTATAGGAATTTCTCAACTATTATTGTATATTATATTATATTATTATTATATTATATTATAACTGAATGTAATCTAACAAAAAAAAATAAAGAAAGTCATTCTGAAGCTATGAATAATTTACTTTAAGTCAAAATTCAAAATTGGGACATTCGCCATTTATCGGTGTCACTCGTATAATCTTCGGTTAACGTACGTAGATTCTTAAGGTATCCGTGAGAGAACGCAAGGTTACGTACGTACGCATTCCTATTTTTCACGTAAACGCTATTTCCAGACAAATGCGCATGCGTAGATGTCAATTCGGCTCCTAACGTTTACGTACTTGGCACAACTTCAACTCTCTAGTTAGAGAAGCAGCAACGAAAAAAGCAGATGTGAGTGTAACGTCAGATAAAGCGGCTGTAGGTAGATCGAGCCCCCTCTCCAACTTTTTTCTTTGGAGTAATTCTCTGCCGTCTTGCTGGAGCGCGCTACAGCCCTCTTTAAAGGGAGCTGCCGCGACCTCGCACTTTCCGTCGAAAATTCTAGGGATAACAAGATCGATGTTGTCAGAAAATTATATTTTGACTCATTTCACACACTGTTTGCGAATTTTCTGTTGCCGATTTTTTGCTGCCCCCGCAAGAGTTTGTGCATGTCGGGGGTGTCAGAAAATGTGATTTTTGTGCTATTCTGAAGACTACTTTATAAAATCAATCGGGGTTCCACTGAAAAGGGCTGTAGCGAGCTCCAACAAGGCGGCAGAGAATTACTTCAGAGAAAAAAGTTGGAGAGGGGGGCTCGAACTACCCACTGCATCTTCATTTAACGTTACACTCACATCGGCTTTTTTCGTCGCTGGCTCTCTACTATTATAGGTCAAACTGGAATATGTACACAATAACGGATACTTCGCAAAGTTTAATGCTAATAAGGAGCTTGTGAGGTTTTTCTGGGTTTTCCCACAACTGTAAAGCAAATGCGTCATCAATCATCAGTAAGTCGCCACGGCAAATAATAATAATAGCCGTCCCTCTCCCGCACAAGCTGCAGAGCTTCTGGGGTTCACTCGTAAGGGGGCGAATTGAAGGGAGTTTATTATTATTATTATTATTATTATTATTATTTTTATTATTATTATTATTATTAATATTATTGAAAATTACGATTATCAATTTAGAGAACAATTAAATGAAGTTCATGTTCACAATATCGTTACAGTTTTAGCTTTAATAGAATTAAATGATATAGAAAATGCAATTTTAAAAATGTAAAGAAGCGTTATGATTAGAGAACAATAGCATTACTAATATACTAACTCTGGTTTCCTCCCACCTAGTAATGCTTCAAAAATATTTCTAGTTGGTTCGTTCTATTCAGTTCTAAAGTAGTAATTTATGATTCAAGGACGAGGAGTGATTCTTTTTCTGATGATTATGGAGTTTGCCGGTTGAGACGTTAGTCGAAGCTGGCAAAATCATATTTTCTAAACCGATTAAGATAAAAAGTTAAAATTGTGGTTTCTACCACAATTCTTGAATTCTTGAAGTAGATGTCAATACCTAGGTGCGTGTGTGTACACAAGGCTTGTATATTTATTTATAGTTGAGATATGACCAAAAAAATCCGTAAAAATTAATATTTTTCAGCGCCTATACACACGTACCTAAAAAATCATATACAGAATCCGTATTTCGAATTTGAGCCCTTAATCTCAATTACTTTGCTTACCAGAATTTTTTGAAAATTACGCATTTTTGGGGCTGATAATTGCACCACCTAGCGGAATATCATCGGAAACCATCGATAGGCGGAGCAAGTACACTCGGAATAACAATTTATACGCCTTCCGTGTTTGGTCAATGTATCTTACGAAGTTATTCTTTATTCTTATTTTTGAATTTGATATTAGCGGAGCAGTATTTTGTTTTTGTTATAATAGTATGCATTGTGAACAAAATATGGGAAATAAACGTCAGCGACTTATAAAACTTTCAATTATTTTTTTGTTTTTAAATTTTTTGAATTATTTTTTATTAAATTTGAGTATTCGAGAAAGTTTTGAACACATTGATAATAAATTTTTTTTTTTCGTTTTTAATTTTTTCTTCCGCAAAAATATTTTTTTTTATGAAACTTGGTAAAAACGTTCTTTTTTATGTTTTAAGTAAGTTGTAATTTTTTGCGGGAAAATAGTTATTTTTCCGTTTTATACGAATTTAAAATAAAAAAAGCTTAATTTTCAATATAAAAAGTTGGTTTACAAATTTAAATTTTTTTAACTTTAGGTATCAGTACCTATCTTCGTTGAAACCTCGACTTTAAGATGAAAAATATGAAAAAATGGAGAAATATGGGAAAATTAGGTTTTTCATTTAATTTAAATTCGTTAGCGTTTTTCTCGAGTTTTAAGATTTTTTAATTCTAATTTTTTGTTCCAAAAATGCTTGGCCCTGATCAATGGGTCAAGACAGAGGTACTTTGCTGCTGATTTTTTGTTTTAACTTTATTGAAGTGTTTAAAGTTAGTTCTTTTTTATAATTTTATTTATTTTTAAATTTTTTGTTAAATATGAGTGTGGAGAAAGTCTCCAACACGTTAATTTTAATCTGGTTTTCCTTAATTTTTTAGATTTTTATTCTTCAATAACCTTGTTAAAACTCCCCTTTTTTTCTAAAAACAGCGATTTCAAAGCAGAAATGCTCCCCCGCGAAGATGCTACTCACCAATCGGCTCTAGGGTCATCTAATCTATCGATTTTACACTGCTATGAAACACGGTTTTGGTTGTCACCTCTCTTACTAGACGTTTTAGATAAATTTATATTTATTGCATACACTTTTGAAAATGTAAAACTTCATCTAACTAAAGAATCCCCCTGTATTTTATATAATATTATGTAGTGTAGTAACAAGTTTTTGCGTTAGAGTTGTTTTAAGTTTTGGTGATTTTTAAAATGAATATACATATTAGAATTTTTTCGTTCTCCGCTTTGTGTCGCGTCCTTGGGTTCGCGGCGGATTTCGTACATCATGTAACTTTTTCTTAATTATCTCGCTGACTATTAATGACAACATTATTATTTAAAAACCATTTTTATCCTTAAAGATGTACCTAATAATCATTAGGAATAACTTTTTTTGTATTAATACGTACTTTTTATGATATTGGCGTGAATAATTTAATAATTTTTATATTAAACGAATTTTTCATGTATTGAGGCGAGAACTAGAATGTTGACAAAGAACTTTTCATGTTGAGTATACAGCGCATGATTTAGCAAATAAGGAGAGTTGTCTATCCTTGTTCGAACTTCGCGAGAGAGAAGCGAAGTGAAAAATAGTCAAGGTACTATAATCACCTTAATAACATTTTTTATAGTTCTGAGTTCTCATTCTAATCAACACAGCCACAGTCTAAACACTTTTACCAAAATAGTCATTCGCTATGCATCTACTTTAAATTCAACTTTAAAATTTTCATATTTTGGACCCCATTTTGAATGAGTTCCCGAGGTGGTATGGAGCTTACTGTTTGATGCTCTATCAAAATCTGAAGTAAGAATTTTAAAATTCACAAAGACAAAGAATCTACACACATATATACACACAGATCGAATTCAGATACCGAACAATTTGTTCGGTGAAAATACTTGTTCAAAAATTAGTTGAATATCCCCTGTTTACATTATTTTATTACGCAAATTGGCAAAATAGTACCTACACGTTAGATCGGATTAATATAAATTGACAAAATATTCCCTTTTTACAGGAACCGAATTTTCACTTCTTGAAAAATGGACCAAAATTTACCCGGATCGAGAGTATCTTCCCCCCGTTTCAAAGGATGCTGAACACGACGGCGGTAACTGAATTTATCTTTTCGCCAATCGAACCCCTAAAAAGGCCAAAAACTACTCCCCAAAGGGTCATTTCCCTATAAAAAAAGTAACCCCCCGTTTTCGAGCATGCTGAGCACGATGGTGTTGTTGAAGATTACTTCCTCACCAACTCCTCTATGAGACCCATGCGCCGCAATCATTTTACAGCTTTATTCGCCACCCGAGGGTATTCCTGCATCCTTTTGGTTCAAAATTCGTCCGGGTTCTGGGACAAAAATTGGAGCTTCAACATTCCGTCACTTGATCTTTCATTTTTATTGATATTTTAACATGTTGAAAGGAATTGGCTAAAAACGGATTCACTATCCATCTGCAACTGTCGTAACTGTTTTGAATTTCTTCGGGAAAATAATTACAGAGCGTTTTAAATTGAGCAAAGTAACTTGCTTGCCTACAAGAACTTGTTCAAAATGTGTAACACTGAAATTGAATACATCTTCCATAATTTCCTGAAAGAACTGGAATGAAACGAGTTGCTTTTTGCCAAGTGAAGTCGACCATAAATCAATTTTTCTTATAAATCCCTTAATTTTATGTGTGGCTGTAATTATATTAATGTTGCCACCTTACAAATTACTGTTCAAAATATTGTTCGCCGCATATATAAATCCAGAAAGTTCCAGAGTGTCACGCGTAAATGCTAGTCTGACAGAAGTACTACTAATTACTAGTGGGACAGATCGCAATTATTAAAATATTGTTGAACTTAAACAGTAAAGTAAAATAAAATTTGAGAAGCCTTCAGTTACTTGTAAATTAGGCATGCCATTTTTGTCGTTCTTTTGGTGTGGGTGATGAGTAGGGGAAAATAAGGGGTCGTGAACAATTTTTTTAACAAAAACGGGGTCGCGCTTTACATAACTTTGGGAAACACTGATTTACAGGATACGTACTTAATTACTATGGCATACGGTAAAGCAATTTCAGCAGAAACGTGGAGAAGTTGACTTTCCGAACGTATAATCAATATCAAAACTTAGGCTATTGACATTTCAAAATCTGATATTGGATACTCGGGTTTTTTACTTCATAAAAGTAAAATCAATTTTATATTTCCCGATCTTTGCTGATACACAAACTATAATCATGTTTACGTACTTTACCTCGGCGATGGTATTTGCTCTATTAATAAACTTAAAGCAACAGAATGAAATTCCTCGGAAGATACCTATGAAATTTTATTGGTTACGTTTTTATTACCAAAATAACGTGGCACATAAATAAATTTAACCTTGTTTTGGGACGTACAACTTTATTTTTGTTCTAAATATTTCATTAAGCTTTATTGAATTCGAGTGGTAATTAAATAATACTTTATAGAGGTAAAAAATGAGTAAACCAGTAAGTAATTTTAATTTATTAGATTCGACATCCTAAGACCGGTTTCTGCCTTTCGGCTTCATAAGTTAGGCTTTTCGAATCCAATAAATAAAATTCCAAACTCGTACAAGTCAATAGCTATATCTGCTATAAGATAACATTTTTAGATGTGCTACCATCTATGGTAAGAAGAGAGTATTGACATTAAATTTTGACTGAATCTAGTCAAGATGTCATTCTCTTCTTTTTTATCCCTTTCAGAGATTAATACAAAGTGAGTAAACCAGTAAGGAATTTTAATTTATTAGATTCGACATCCTAAGACCGGTTTCTGCCTTTCGGCTTCATCATAAATTAAAATTCCTTACTGGTTTACTCACTTTGTATTAATCTCTGAAAGGGGTAAAAAAGAAGAGAGTGACATCTTGACTAGATTCAGTCAAAATTTAATGTCAGTACTCTCTTCTTACCATAGATGGTAGCACATCTAAAAATGTTATCTTATAGCAGATATAGCTATTGACTTGTACGAGTTTGGAATTTTATTTATTGGATTCGAAAAGCCTAACTGATGAAGCCGAAAGGCAGAAACCGGTCTTAGGATGTCGAATCTAATAAATTAAAATTCCTTACTAGTTTACTCACTTTGTATTAATCTCTGAAAGGGATAAAAAAGAAGAGAGTGACATCTTGACTAGATTCAGTCAAAATTTAATGTCAATACTCTCTTCTTACCATAGAAGGTAGCACATCTAAAAATGTTATCTTATAGCAGATACAGCTATTGACTTGAACGAGTTTGGAATTTTATTTATTGGATTCGAAAAGCCTAACTGATGAAGCCGAAAGGCAGAAACAGGTCTTAGGATGTCGAAAAATTTAATGTCAATACTCTCTTCTTACCATAGATGGTAGCACATGTAAGAAAATGGTTGTCACTTGATAAGAATGAATCAGAAAGACAAAACATTTTTAGAAAACTACAGTTCAGACTAAATAAAGACATGGCCGACATGGAATGGAGTCAAACACGAAGTATACAAAGAAAAGGAATAACTGGAAAACGGAAAAATAAAAATGGCTTGAGATAAGAATTGTTCAAGATGTTGGAAAGTGGATGAAGTTATGCTACTATTTATCAAGTTATATGATTTTATGTAGAGATTTATTTATTTTTATTTGGATGCCATTTTGTCAATTTTATTATAAATCATTTACCCATTTCTGATTAGGACGGTTCTGTTTAAATAGAATAGATATGAATTTATTAAAATTTTGGTACGCTTATATTTTTTTTATATTTCCAATTTTATACACTTAAACCTTACTTAATAATATTAATTATTATACCATGTGTTCAACTTAAATAAATGCATATCATAACAATATAAATATATACTGGGTGTCCTTAGATTCGACTAGCAAAACCCAGGGGCAAACTTCCTGAGCCAAATCATGAATTCAAACCAAGCTCTTGAATAATCATGACTGACGTTTCTAGAACTGCATTTGTATTATTCAAATCATAGTAGCAGCGAGCGTGTAGTATGAGGGTACGTCCATAGAATAAAGCAGATCAGTCTTGATTATGACTAAATTATCTCAAGAAGACATTGTTTGTTTAATTATAGCTGCTGAAAGTAATACAGAAATAATATGAAATATGCAATTGTTTAAATGGTAATGCAATCTCACAGAAAATGGACTATGGCGTCGATTAGAACGTTTATGTTTGTCATGTCAAAATACGCTGTAGTAAAATGACAGATGAGTGCAATAAAGAACCACTTTTTCCACTAAACATAGTTCAATAAAGTTTTGTTTTTTGCGTGAACGTAGAAAAAATGTTTTGTTTGTTTGTCTTATCATAATGTTTTAATATTTTATCACGAGATGCTTGAAGCACAATATAAACGTTTCGTCAACATTTTGTTGTCTAAGTCACTTGCCCATTTTTCTAATTTATCTAATAATAAATTGATTCCTATTACAACCATTGGTAAAGTACATTTTTTTTCTGCTTCCAATTTTTGAGAGCTTACTGAAACCTGTTAAATAATTGTTAAATAAGATCTATATGTCGCAGTGTATCGACACCCCCATCAACAGATAGATAGATAACTCTGTGGCAAAAGTAAAATTACTGTTGGTATTGTCTGTTGTTACACCTTAAATACTATTATTTAATGTGTAGGTCATAAAACTGTAATGTGCTCTGAAATATTTGAGCAACAGATTTGCCTTTGTGTGATCCATTTGCAAGGACAAAATCTAATAAAATTGCATGCATTTTCCAATGTTGATCAATAAAATGAGCTGTAATGTCATAAAACCCTCGTGTTGTATTCGATGACCAACCGTCAATTGTAAAAGATATCTTAGATTTAGTTAATTTTAAAATTTTTGAAACAGTAAGTTGAGTTTCTGTAAAGTGATCGGTTCATCGGGTTCGTCAGAATCGGAGGCTTTTGTCTGGCTCATATTTATACTAACCTCATTAAGCAATCAATGGTATAGTAGAACCCACCGCTTTATGAGAAAGAAAAAAAACTATAAAAACAGCAAAGGATACCGCCAATAGAAGAAATACTGATTGATCTGGACATTTTTGAGTATTTTAATGTCGAAAACACCGTACACTGTCCATATACATAAAAATAAAATGATATTTTATCTATTAGGACCACTGTGCAAAGATTCAATAACCAAGTTACTGGAGATCGTTAGGGGTAATTTGCGTAAAATTTCTATATTGATTAACTTTCTTTAATATGAATTTACATTTTAATTTCTATAACGCATATTAGATTTGAATAGAGGTTGACCACTTCACCTGGCCTATAGCTTCATTTTCTGATCTCTTGTGAGATTCAGAAACGTTGTTAATTAAAATTTTGTCTCAAATTTTAATTCTAAAATTAAAAACACGGTGAATAAAGTCATAAATATTATAAATTAATTAAGCTTACCTACCCTATCTCAACCCTCACCATCGGAATCACTGTCATCAACATTGATAATAAATTTGGTCGGACTCGTTATATAAGAATTTTCTTCTTTCATGACATGTTTCATTTTTTCTGCCAATCATCAGCTGAAATTTTGTTAATTTCTTCTTTTACCAAATTTGTTATCAACCCATCAAATTTGGGAAACACGTTATGACGCCTTATTCTTTTTTTAAGTTGTCCCCAAATTAATTCTATGGGGTTAAATACACAAAAATAGGGCGGAAGGCGCAACACCCTTTTGATGCCAGGAATCTTTGGGACTACAACCTGATACCACATAATCCATTGGAATATCATTTAGTGATTGTTCCGATTCTTTAGATCCACTTAAAAAAACTATTTTCCCAAGGACGAAACATATTGAAATTGACACCGAATAAATAAATAAGAAGTACACTGTAACAATGTTTCAAAATAAAAAAAAGTATGTATATACACGGAAGTCAAGAATAATATTAATTGAAATAAACTAACGCCACGAATCACCTACCACCTACTATTCACTAAATCAAAAATCAAGTGCGAACACAAGCACAGTGTATCACTGTATGAATATTTTCCTAGCCCTCACTACTGAAGACAATATTTGTCTAACTTCCTACTTCCTACTTTAATTGCAGAACAAAATGATCCCGCTTTATACAAGTCGCTAATACCGACAAAGCCACTTGTCGGCACATCTACATGCCGCTAATACCGACAAAGCCACTTGTCGCCACATCTACAAGCCGCCAAAGTAACCTGTCTGCACATCTGAGAATTTTGTTTCTGCAATTGAAAATGTAAAAACTATAACCACACTTCCATTGTCGCCTCTTATGAGTGTAACCTCACACCCCACAGTTTAGTTAAATTAATTTAAGACAAAATTTTAATTAGTAATTCAAATCTAATATCCGTTATAGAAATTAAAATGTAAATTCATATTAAACTCATAATTAATAATTATACGCCATTCTCCCCTATAACGATATCCAGCTAAGTTGGTTATTGAATCTTTGCACAGTGGTCCTAATAGCCAAAATATTATTTTATTTTTATGTATATGGACAGTGTACCGTGATTTCGACTTTAAAGTGCTCAAAAATGTCCAGATTCATGAGCATTTGTTCTATTGGCGGTAATCCTTTGCTGTTTTTTCATTCTCATGAAGGATTGAGTTCGACTATAACTAAAAGTAGACAGTAGATAGCACGTGACAGGGTACGTGTTCCATAGTCATCATAGCTAAAAGCTTGATAAGGCTTGATAAAGCTTGGTAAACTTGAAAACCAATCCAAGCCTTTATCCGCAAAAATCAAGCCAAGCCAAGCTTTCCTTTTTAAAAAATTTGACTTTCAAGCCAAGCCAAGCTTTTATATTTCAAGCCTTGGCTCTGTGAATCCCTACCTTTCATCAATGTTTATCTACCTGCCTTGTTTTAATAAAACTCTAAATAATTTAAATATTAAATGATCAATTAGAAAATATTTCCCATAAATTAATTCCGTCACACACCTCTTGTACAATTTTTATATTCCGTAAAATTACAAAAATATTAATGTGAAACAGTCTATACGAGAATAAATTTCCAATTTCCTTTATATCTGAATAGAACTGCTTCATTAAACAATTATTTGAAATTGGTTTCGAACTATTGGTGTTAATAGTAATAAAACATATTATTATTGGCGGATTTAATTGCAGTGAGCTACACTGTTAAAAGTGTAAATTGCAATAAATTATACTGTGGTTAGGAATTTATCTAATAAATTACAAGAAGGTAGAGAGATTGTATTAGTTTGCCGGTCTCTACCGATTATAGGTCACTTCCTTTGAAACTCCTGAATATTTAATAAATAAAAAATTGTTCCATTAATAAAAAATCTGTTAATAGTATATTACGTAACAAGTATTTTACGAACGAATGGAAAAATAGGGCACGAAGCCACGTAGCGGCGAATGCGTAATTCCTTGAGTGCGTAATTGCTTTACAACACGCATTACGTACTATATACTTTACCTAACCCTGTGGCTATTTACAGTGTGCCAAAAAGTCTGGACTTATGACAGAGTACTTAATTTCTCCAAATGGGATACACTGTATTTTATTGCATCTTTAGGTTTTTTGAACAATTTTATTTCGAACAATTTTACAAAATTCTCTTCAAATCCAATATATTCCCGCCTCACTATCACTTGACATATTGAAAATGTAGATATTCTTTTTTAAATAGTATGTACCTATAATCATTAATTAGAACTTATTTGTCTTTCAAAAAAGTTTGTATTATTTTGATTTTGACAGTTGCTACTCTGATGTTGGGCGATTACGCGATCACTACCTACTTGCGAATTATTAAATGTTCCGCTTAATTTTACGTACAAAACGGTGCGTTTTGTTTACCAAAACCGCGCGTTTTGTTTACGTTAATCAAATCACCCGGTTTTGTGTCATGCGCTATATACTGAAACTGTGTGTCGTGTGTTTTTGCCTGTTTTCTATAGTGGACGTAGGTAATAGTATATTACGTAACAAGAGTGGTAAGTAACCCATTACGCACGAAGTGAAAAAGTACATTTTACGAGTGTGTAATGGGCTTACAACTCGAGTAACGTACTTTACTTTTTCTACGCCCACTCATAATGAGGATTTCAGGTTATCCTTAAAACTCATTTTTGTGTGATGATAATTACACAATATTTTAATTCGTTACCTTTGACAACAAATGATTATCGTCTGGGGCATCTTTCAGAAACTTATTAATTTGTTCTGGAGAAAGGATTTTCGCTTTTTTACTTCTAAATCTATCCGATTTCCGCTTCAGTAGGGCCATTAGTTTTGGATAATCTGCTATGTTAATGTTATTATTAATGTTTAGTGTAGTTCTCAGCATCGAATAAATGGCCCATAGAGAAGATGGCTTCATAATTTTTGATGATGTTTCCTTAAAATACACAAGCAAAACATTCTCCGAAAAGGATTTAACGTTATTCTTGTGTCGCCAATCCATAAATTTTCGATAGGTAATTTCGTACCTTTCTTTAGATTTTAGCGGTAACAAATTATGTGTGGCAGCTTGAGCTTTTTCTAAAATCTCCGGTGGAGTGCTCATCACTTTCTCTTTCAGACATATTCGTAGGTAAAGTTAAGAAAATCTTCGGATACAATATTTTGTGACAATATAAAAAATAACATGACGTTTATTTCTATAGAAACGCGGGTTATTTTTTGAAAAATTGTATAATGTGTTGCCGACATTTAGGGACATCACTCTTTTAATTCAAAATGTATCTCGCTAATGCTAAAAATTTTTATGTTTTTCAATTGACTAAATTTATGTAAATAGTCCAAATAAAGTGGTACGTAGATAAAAATTTGAGTGCAATTTGATTATATTAAGAAATTTAAGTTTTCTTATCAAAAAGCACGTGTATGTTAGGAGATCTCATTACGTTCATGTTATTGTTAAATGTCATTTACAAGGAATGTTGACAGTGCGATTTTTAACGTTTACTGACGTGGGCGTAGAAAAAATTTTTTACACTCTAAAAAGGAAAGACATTATGTCATTAGTCATTGCAGCAGCTCATTACATAATAGTATATCGTATAGTTTAAGTAATCTGTAGAGTCCAGCGATCTGAAAATTTGTTTAAAGTCGATGCCCGGGTGTTCTACTTTAATATATATCTCGGGAGCCAGAGAATATTTCTCGAGTTGTTAAAATAGAAACATGCATTCACTAAGATGTAATCGAAGCGACTAATCGCTCGACCACCCGACCAAATCATAGTTTAACTGGTCTTTGCGTCCTCGGCAACGTAGCGGCAGTCTCAAAGGATGCCGGTACGTTAGAAGTTTTTTTGGTAGCAACAAAGGCGCCGCTTTAAAGCTGTTAAATTGGGGCTACTATATGTATTACACGAACTATACCCTCGTGCGACATTGTCGCACAAGTTGCAGATACTATTTTTTTTACTAATGCAGCGATAAGATGATAATCAGTCTCCAGTATCACCATAGAATTGAAACTCATTGTTGTAAACTTAGATCATATATTAGTCGAGGCAATGAACTAGTAAAAAGGCCAAAAGATAGAAAACTAGTTGGAGTGGACGGATCGGGATGCGGTTTTCGGCATTATTTTCTAAAAAATAATTGTAAAAAATGTGGCAGGTCAGATTTCGGAGCAAATGAAAAATTGCATTGCTGCAGCCAAAAATGCATTCAAAAAATGCATTATTTGGGAGGCCGTTTGGAACTTGGTAAATAAGTGTCAGAACTGGCCCAGATCGGGTACTCGGGGGTTTTGGAGATCGCTGATCACGAATATGATGTTCAAATTGACCCCCCGAACACCTGGAGCTCAGGAACACGCCGAAGAACGTCGTCTCCGTGGGACTCTCCCACAAATCACGCGAGAAAGAGGAGAAACTCAACGCCCGGGGGTTTTTTGAGTCGCTGAATCCAAATCTGGCATCGGCGAACACCCCACGGGCACCTGGTGCGCCGGACCCTGGGCGCGGACGTCATCTCCGAGAATTTTGCTGAGAGGAGTGCCAAAAACCATGGGAAAATCATAATAGGGGCGTTTTGTGGGCCGTTGAATCCGAATTTCACGTCGGAAACGACCCCCCGAACACCTAGTGCACCAGAACCTGACCCTAAACGTCATCTCCGGGGCGGTTCCTGACATAATCAAAAAAGGCGAACTGAAATTCGTCATGGGGGTTTTTTGGGGCGCTGAATCGGAATTTCACGTCGATAATGACCCCCGGATCCCTGGTGCACCGGAACCTCACGCTGAACATCTTCTCCGAGGGGTTTCCATGCACGATCGAAAAAGACGAACCGAAAATCGTTATGGGGGGTTTCTTGGGTCGCTGAATCCAAATATGACATTGGCGAAGACCTCGCGGGCACCTGGTGCCCCGAAACCTGGACGCGGACGTCATCTCCGGGAATTTTTCTGAGAAGACTGACAAAACCCACCCGAAAATCGTAATAGGGGCCTTTTGCCGGCCGTTGAATCCGAATTTCACGTCGGAAACGACCCCCCGAACACCTAGTGCACCAGAACCTGACCCTAAACGTCATCTCCGGGGCGGTTTCTGACATAATCAAAAAAGGCGAACTGAAATTCGTCATGGGGGGTTTTTTAGGGCGCTGAATCGGATTTTCACGTCGATAACGACCCCCGAGCCCCTGGTGCACCGGATCCTCAGGCTGAACACCTTCTTCAAGGGGTTTCCATACACCACCGAAAATAGACGAACAGAAAATAACTCTGGAGGGTTTTTCGGGTCGCTGAATCCAAATATGACATCGCCGAACACCCCACGGGCACCTGGTGTGCCGGAACCTGGAGGCGGACGTCATTTCCGAGAATTACCCCACCAGTATCGCTAAAAACGTACAAAAAAATCATTACAGGCGCGTTTTTGGGCCGTGTAATTCAGACATCGGTGTACAGCGGGACCTGGATCTGAACGTCGTCTCATAATTTGACACATCCCGGAGATGACGTTTAGGGTCAGGTTCTGGTGCACTAGGTGTTCGGGGGGTCGTTTCCGACGTGAAATTCGGATTCAACGGCCCACAAAACGCCCCTATTATGATTTTCCCGTGGTTTTTGGCACTCCTCTCAGCAAAATTCTCGGAGATGACGTCCGCGCCCAGGGTCCGGCGCACCAGGTGCCCGTGGGGTGTTCGCCGATGCCAGATTTGGATTCAGCGACTCAAAAAACCCCCGGGCGTTGAGTTTCTCCTCTTTCTCGCGTGATTTGTGGGAGAGTCCCACGGAGACGACGTTCTTCGGCGTGTTCCTGAGCTCCAGGTGTTCGGGGGGTCAATTTGAACATCATATTCGTGATCAGCGACCTCCAAAACTCCCGAGTACCCGATCTGGGCCAGTTCTGACACTTATTTACCAAGTTCCAAACGGCCTCCCAAATAATGCATTTTTTGAATGCATTTTTGGCTGCAGCAATGCAATTTTTCATTTGCTCCGAAATCTGACCTGCCACATTTTTTACAATTATTTTTTAGAAAATAATGCCGAAAACCGCATCGCGATCCGTCCACTCCAACTAGTTTTCTATCTTTTTTAGTTCATTGCCGCGACTATATGCTACGCAGGATACGGTACCTAGGTTATTTGTTTGGTAGGTCTGGGGGGAGTCTAGCGTACTATCCATTGATTGGTCTATTTCAAATTTCGACGATACCGGCTTATATCGTATAGTTTGACAAATTAGACAGGCGGAGTGAAATTAAAATTTTATATGGATGTAAGAGCTAAGTCAATTTTTTTTAATTTTTTCGATTTTATACATAAAGAGAAGCTGTATCAATAAATTTGGACTGAAGCTTCGCGAGATATGTGCCAAAAACGACATTCACTATTTTTTAAATATCTATCTATCTGTGATGGGGGTGTCGATACACTGCGACCTATAAGATCTATTGTGCCCCCTACTGCTGCCCAATCGTTGAGGATGTCTCAACGATTAGAGCAGTTCCTCCAGTCCTATTGCTTTCAAAAAGTTCAGGATGTCGGTAGGCTTCAGGTTAGGTAGATCTTCCTCTTCTATTTGATATTCTACGAGGTATCGTACCCTTGGATTTTGTAGGGTAAAGCATTCTGAGAGAATGTGGATAGAGGTTTCCTCCTCTTCCTCGCAGAATCTGCATTCTTCTTTGTCTACTAATCCGAGTTTCTTTAGGTGGCCTCTCAGCCGGCAGTGCCCTGTTAGGATACCCGTTAGTATTCTGAGCTTATTTTTACTTTTACTGACGCAGTCGTCAGATCTCTTCTGGTTATAGTTTCCCAGTAGTGTCTTGGCCTGCCTCATTCCTTGTAGTCCTATCCAGTATTGGGATCTTATTTTTTAAATATATCCGGCTCTAATAGTCGTGGAAAAATAAAAAAAAATTAAAATGACCGCGATTAAGTAGAGTATCGATCCATATAGTAGTTTTTTACATCCATTTTCAGAATATTTTCGTCTAATTTCACTCCGCTATATGTCAGATATTCTGTTTTTTGGGAATTATTGTGCCAATCTTGTGTATTTTTATAGTTTTTTTAAAGTTTTTGCTATTGACAATTAGTTTAGAGAACAGTGGTCCAATTTCTCAACAAAAAGCCAAAGTCTTGTTTAGTGTGCAACATCTTTTCATAGGTATGAATTCCATAGGCGTGCTGTTGGATAGGACAGGAAGTGAAAATAAGACTAAACGTAAATTATGTATACTTTAATTTGAATTGTAAATGAATTGTTTAAATATGGTATGTCAATTTATGTTTCATTAAAATAAACCAAGTTCATCAGCAAATTTTTCATTTATTACTCAACCCAATCTATACGAAGTTACATTTTGACGTATCTTTTATATAAAGGCGATCATTGATATCATAATAAAATTAGCCAAGAAAATATAGTCACAACGTGAATAGAATGTATGTATGATTATTTTCAAATATAGGTATGGGTCTATTGCTGGCTACCAAATGAATAATACATGTATGTGTCTTCATAAATTATAGCTGACATTAACTTAACATCTACAAAATTGATATTAGATACATAAAGCATATTATATGATATAGCATTTGAAATAAACAGAAGCCGCAAGATGATGATATTCAACCTCTCAGATTATTTCCATTCCAACTACATGGAAGTCACTCATTCCTTAGAAAATGAAATGGAAATATGTGTTGTATAAATATGACAATATATTACACTGTACCAAAATATTCCAAATGGTACGCCACTGTATCATAGTGTCACGAATCCCAAATATAGATAAAATATTAATTTCAGAAAAAACGTTTAGGAATTTTATTTATCAAAATTATTTTAGTTTAAATTTATTATTATTATTTTCTCAATAGAGAACAAACAATATAAACATCTAATTAAACCAGGTCGTTACAAAATTTCGCTGATGTGCAGAAACCCGAAACTCAAGGTTAGATTGCCTAAAATGTAGGACAATCTATCGGAATTGCGGATTCTGTCACGTCAGCGATTTTTGCCCAAAAAACTGTTCGCGGCAAGAGAAATTGGTCAGTCAAGTGTTGGCGGCAGAGTCAGTAGTTAGCCGCAGGGCAAGTCGAGTGTTGGCCGCAAAGTCAGTAGTTGGCTGGGTGGCCGAAAAGGTTTCCAAAAGAGAAGCGATCGGGCAAAGTAAAAAGTGGCGTTCTTTACCGGTAAAGAATAAAAAAGTAGCTGAAGATTACAGTCCGGCGTTCGAGCAAAAACCAAAATAATCCCTCTATAGAAGAATAATTAATAAGGGAAGAGTGACAAGCCCCTATAGCCCGGTATGCTTAGGTAAGACTTCATTGTTAGTTATATTTAATCCATGTATATTTGAAGGGTGACCTAATAAAATTGTATTTGTTTTGTACTTCTCTCGTTTTATTTCTTAGAGTGAGTGGTGGTATTAAAGCGTAATAATTGCTAAGTTTTCGGGGAGAGATCTCCATAACTTCGTAAAGGTCGAAAAGGCGTTTCGCCCTGGATACGTAGCAGCAACACGTAGGCCAATAATTGGACATCGTGACGCTATTTCCCCTTCACCCCCTCTCATCGTTACCCCTCTAATACCAAACACACACTTCATGATGCCTTATCTAGCGAAGCATATATGATCTAAGGTTGTAAATGACTAATTTTAATTTTTTAAATTTTCTGTCACTTCAACGTCACATTTTTTTGGGGATCAGTATTGTCAATTTCCGTGTGATAAGAGTTAACTTGTCGCACGCAAAATTTACTTGTCGTACGGAAATACTTATCCCGCATGAGTAACAAAAATATTAAAAATTTCGATGTTTCACAACGAATTTAAAGCGGAAACATGTCTAGCTATAATTACTTTATTTATTATGAAATGTCATATTAAACGTCGTTATTGATGAAAGAACGCGAACATTTTTTATATCTAGTTTTATTGAGGTGCTACCAAAGAAATGACTGACTATAAAAATTTAGTTCCTATGAACAAGAGAGTTTTACTAAATTATTATGAATAGTAGAACAAATTTATATTATGAAAAATTCAGTAATGAGGAGCAGTTTATTGGTTAATAAAAGAGTAGTTGTAATTCGGAGATATTTAGCTACTATATATAATGAAATAAAACAAATTTGATGTGATATTTATGCCATATTTAAATTTATGATATATATGAAAAATAGTATATTATTATTATATTATATGCGAATAGAATACTATAGTTTGTCCACGACTGCTTATTATTGTTTAGGAAAATATTAAGAACATTTAGAAAACAGTTTGTTAAATTAATGGCTGGTACGGAATTTGCATCTAACTTTATATTTTGATGACTTGTAGATTGATCGTTTTGTATGTTGGTATAAAAAAGTCGCAATGTCTTTGCTCATTTTAGTAAATTTATTATTACCAATCCTTTGGCTTGTACATTAACCGTTCTGGTAGTTTAAAACTAGCAAATCACTTTTTACATTAATAATACCACCTTTACTATAGGTCTCGTGCAGACTACTAAGTGGGGGTAACACTGTGGAACACCAGCGAAACAGGTGGCGTATTTTGAAAACTTTTTGAGGTCGCTCTCCATTAACTTAACATAAGGATTTACGTGAAATTTGTAATTAAACGGATTTAGAATAACTATTGACTGTTAAAATATCTATATCAAATAGTAAATTTAATTGTTATATTCACATATATTTTTCTTAAATAATATTACGTGAATATTATATTATTTCTCTAAAAATACAACTGAAATGAGGTTGTGTTATTAAAAACTAAAAATTACGAAAATATTATGATGTAAACTTACTACTTTTATGCATGAATATTATGGCAAATCACTTCATTCAACTTCCAACAAAATTATTTTAACGTTTTATTTATTATTTTTTGAAAAAATTTCGTTTCGCAGCTCCCCTAAAATATAAAAAAGCGGCCTCAAAAAATGCGATGCGCGAGCATCTGCACGAGGCCTATATAAACTCCTGTTTCTTAATTGTGCTTCACCCTGAAAAGGAGGAAAACTCCTAGAGCAGGGAATTAGGAAAATGAAATGTCCTAGAAAATGTAATATATCTTTTCTCCAGTACAAAAACGATTCATATGCAGTTACTTATATATAACTTTTTTATTTTTCTGTCAATAAATTTAACGATACAACTTCCGCAGCTTCTTTTACCTCCGAATCCAATTTTTTTTTAAATTAATAAATTCTTAATAAAAACTTGACGTTTTAAATAAATAAGTAATTTGACTTTTAAGTGTAGCCTACTGTTAAAATAATAAAAAAAATCACGTTACCAATGGAAATATGACAGAAGTGTGACAAAAAGTAGTGAATAATGATTATTTACTGCCAGTAGTCCTTTTAGTGTATAATAACAGAATATTATACTTGAGATACCTAATAAAAATGGGTTCATTTTAAAATAGTCGTGGATGAACTTATTTACAGTGTAGTTTTATTTCGTCAGGCAGGTGGATTGATAATAAAATTATTCACTGTTGAATGGTATAAGCGAAGTTATCGAACTTTTCTTCGATATAAACAAACAAGTCGAAACATAAATAAGAAATTACACAAAATATTAGAATTACATCTTAAGTTACTTTCGGATAGGCAGGCAATATTAGAAATTATTGTTTTAATGGAAGCTGTATGATAAAATTTTAGAAATACGTCTGAATGAAAAATATTCAACAGTCAGACTTTATGAAAAAAAAAGAATATTTCCTAAAAAATATAGATTTTCTTGTCATAAATAATTGTAATAGCTTTATATTTAGGAAAAATTTCTGAATTTTCTACATTACTTCTAGATAATTCCCAATTTTTTTTTCTCTTTGAAATTGATATTTGTTTTTTGCAAAATACGGTAAGGGTGTTCTAACAAATTTATCCGGTTATGAGTAATTATGTACAAGGATGTAATAAAACATTATCGAGTAGAGCCACTTTGTACATAAAGTTGAATAGAGGGTCAGTAATCCCTTGATTAAAGCTTTATCAATTTCGGCGTTTTGGGTCTTACAAACTTCATGTTATATTTATTTTTATCTTTAAGAAATATTTAATGATTGTTATTTTAAAAGGTTTATAGTTTCAAAATGCTTCCAAAAAAATCATGGCTAAAATCGAATTTGAATTTTGGCTACATATTAAACTCTGAAACCCTAAGTTGTCATTTTCTTTTAATAATGTATGTACTAAAAACAACGAAAAAGAAGAGATTGTTGGTATGGTATCCACCTTGAATAGTCATTTGATTTATCCATAGTGACTACCGAATTTTGTGATATTAAATCAAATATTTACATAAAATTTTAATTGAAAAATCCGCATTCATTTCTTCCTGGTTTTTGATAGAAAACATCTCTCACAAAATCATTTTATATCCTATATATGGGTGTGTTCTAATCCCCATGCTTTTTGGGTATTGATCTTAGTAGCTTTCCGGTGTGAGTGGTCTGTTTTATTATTAGTCAGTTCAACATTAATCAATTGATTTATTTTTAATGTACTGTGCACGAATTAATTGCTGTATATAATGATTAAAGCTGTTTTATCCGCTGCTGTTCCGGTCTGACGCCATCTTCTTCTAAGAATTCGATTTTTGGAGTAATAATACCAGAGTTTAATTTTAAAGCTTTGCCTGTCTTATTATTGATTGGACTTGGGGTTTTTCTTTCTAAATTAGCGTCGTTCAATGTTAGAAGTATTTGGCAGTGATCCGAATTCTTATCCCTTGTCGTAATTTGACGAAATATTCCTGACTACGAAGCAATTTATGGAATCCGGAATTTTGTTCGTATCAGTAGGCTAGTATGTTGGCTTGTTGGATATTGTTTCACATTTAAGTTGATTACATACTGATAGAGGTTCCTTATTTTTAGATACGGTAAATCTAGATTTCCAATGGGTGTGATTTTCATTTAAGACACCTCTTTCTATAAATATGTGTCCTTGGCTGACAAGAAAGTCAATTTCCTTATATATGTGCCTTGGTGGGTAATATAAGCTGTTACTACAACTTCATCTTTTGAAGTTTACATTTGTTGCCTGTATTTGTTTATTCTTTTATATGTTCACACTCTTTTTTTGCTCCATTGACAGGGTATGCCTTAAATCCTTTGAATTTAATGCGTGATATCTTGGTAAAGAGAGTTTCAGCAATGAGACACTGAAACTGAAGAAAATCATGAATGAAAAAAACCAATGACATGAACTTCGAATTAAGAAATATTTTTTTCTACGCCCACGTCAGTAAACGTTAAAAATCGCACTGTCAATATTCCTTGTAAATGACATTTAACAATAACATGAACGTAATGAGATCTCCTAACATTCGCGTGCTTTTTGATAAGAAAATAAATATTGCAATCAAATTTTTATTTACGTACGACTTTATTTGGTCTATTTACATAAATTTAGTCAATTGAAAAACTTAAAAACTTTTAGTATTAGCCAGATTCATTTTGGATTAATAGAGTGATGCCCCTAAATGTCGGCAACACATTATATACTTTTTCAAAAAATAAGTCGCGCTTTCTATGGAAATAAACGTCATGTCATTTATATTGTCAATTTTTGTAACAAAATATTGTATCCGAAGATTTTCTTAACTTTACCTACGAATATGTCTGAAAGTGAAAGTGATGAAATTATGAGCACTCCACCGGAGATTTTAGAAAAAGCTCAAGCTGCCACACATAATTTGTTACCGCTAAACTCTAAAGAAAGGTACGAAATTACCTATCGAAAATTTATGGATTGGCGACACAAGAAATAACGTAAAATCCTTTTCGGAGAATGTTTTGCTTGTGTATTTTGAGGAAACATCAAAAATTATGAAGCCATCTTCTCTATGGGCCATTTATTCGATGCTGAGAACTACACTAAACATTAATAATAACATTAACATAGCAGATTACCCAAAACTATGGCCCTACTGAAGCGGAAATCGGATGGATTTAGAAGTAAAAAAGCGAAAATCCTTTTTTCCAGAACAAATTAATAAGTTTCTGAAAGATGCCCCAGACAATAATCATTTGTTGTTAAAGGTAACGAATTAAAATATTATGTAATTATCATCACACAAAAATGAGTTTTTGTTTTCAGTTTATCCTCATTATTGGATTAAGCGGGGCTTACCGTAAACAAGAACTTAGAAATATTGAACACATTCAGGACACGGGAAAATCCTTGATAATTGATATTCCAGATTCTAAAACTAAAACGAGACGATCATTTGTAGTACCAGAAACGTTTTATATTTTGCGTCCTCCTGAAATGGAAATTCCTTTATTTGTTAATTACAGAAATGGAAAATGCGTGAAACGGGTTGTCGGGATAAACACAATCGGTAGTACACCACGTAAAATTGCTGAATATCTTCAACTGCCGGAACCAAAGCAATATACTGGCCATTGTTTTAGGAGATCGTCAGCCACTATATTAGTTGATGCAGGAGGTGATATGCTATCATTAAAGCGACTTGGTGGCTGGCAATCTTCTACAGTGGCGGAAGGCTATGTGAATCAATCTCTTAAAAATAAAAATGACAACGCATTACGAATATCGGAGGCGATTACCAATTATCAATCTTCGTCTTCTGATGTACCATGCAGTTCTACAATTATAGATAACCGTTCATCACCGTTAAGTAATAAGGCACAATCGACTTACAATAATTGTTTAATTGTTATTAACAACTATTATAATAAAGTTTAAATATTTAGTTAGAATAATTACGATGTCCTTTATTTAATAGAAGAAAATGAGTGCGCGTAGAAAAAGTATAGTACGTTACTCGAGTTGTAAGCCCATTACACACTCGTAAAATGTACTTTTCCACTTCGTGCGTAATGGGTTACTTACCACTCTTGTTACGTAATATACTATTATCTACGCTTTGCACTGTAAATGTCAAGTATTTTACTGTCGAAGACACCAGTAAGCGACGGATAACATACGCGTGTGTAATGGTAATACAAATCGCACGGCGTGCGATTTTTATACAAAAAGTCGATATATAAGTTTTAAACCGTAAATTTCTGAATGGATATTGCCTTAGGATATTTATTATTCCCAATTTAACATATATAACACTTTTAAATCTGTCATTACTATGAAATTAATTAGAAAGGTAAATTTTATATTAAAAAAGTTATTTTTGTTGAGGCGTAGATAAAGTATAGTACGTAATGCGTGTTTTAAAGCAGTTACGCTACGCGGCTTCGTGCGTAATATGCTACTTACAACACTTGTTACGTAATATACTAAAAATAATAATAAAAATTCTGGAGATTATGCCGTAATACGCAGTGGAGACCAAATAAAAAAAAATATTCTTAAAATTTGCTCGATTTTGTTAAAATATACTAAATTGTTTAAAGGGTGAGCCAAAACACATATACAATAAATTCCCATTTTTTAAATGGATCCCCCACTATTTTATATCACTTTATACCACTAGTGTTAGATTTTTCATTTTTGGTAGGGATGTCAATACCTAAAATTAGTACATATTTTAATTTTTCTAATAAATATACTAATTTTCTATATTTGATACATTTACGAGTTGGCCATGGAGTATTTGTCAAAAACTTCGATAACGAGATGAAACCGAAAAGACGCTTGAAAATAAAAGTATGTTAACTGTTTTCTTTGACTATCGTGGTGTTGTCCATTCGGAATGCCTTTCTGAAACAGTTAACAAACAATATTACATGTGCGTTATTAGGTGTTTAAGAGAGAATGTTTGCCGAAAAAGGCCAGATTTGCATCACGATAATACGCCGTTCCACATATCCATTCTTGTACGCGAATTCTTTACCAAAAACTCAACGAATTCCATTGAATTCTTGTTTCCCAAACTCAAATTAACTCTTCATGTAAGAGATTTTTAGTCCATTGAAGCGATAAAACAAAATTCACAGATGAAGCTGAAGGAAAATGCCTCTTTCTCCGGAAACTCCTCTTATTCCCAGAGATTATAATTTGAAAATTAATGATTTAAAATCAAGCGTCCCCAGACAATCAACTATAAAATTTTATTTGTAATTACATGGAAAATAGAAATCGATCTACAACAAAAAATGAATATTTTCATATTTAATTAAAGTATAATTTAAATAGAACTTTTATAATATTTGGGCTGTATTTTTGTTACCATCCTTACTCCAAAAATGGATCATAACTTTTTTCTTTAATCAACACCGATAAATACTATTTTCCAAAATATTTCCAAAGATATCTAACACAACCAATATTGTTCTCATAATGTAATTAATGCATAATAGCAATGATAAATAACTACCATTTGAAATTATAATTATTTATAATCAAGAATTATTTTAATAAGGTTGATTGTGACAATTTTCAATGTTTACACCTTTTTGAATCAGCATTCCTTCTACTTAATATTTAAATTAATTACAAGATACTGACAAATGTTGGCGCCTTTTTCAAATTTACATGGTATCCCCTCGAGGAATATTCCATTCTAATATATTGCACAATACTAAATAAGCTACAAACATTTGCTTTAACACGTTCGATCGAAGTTATTTTATTAGCGAAGTGTCGCTGTACAACATATTTATTTCCCTTTTAACCTCTTGTGTAACACAACAATTTATTTTTTACATTAGCAGATAAGTTTTATAATAAATTAGAATTAATTGTTTAAAATTTTGGCAACGTGTTTTGTTGTCAGTAAGGAAAAGAAGAGAAAAAGTTGCGATACTTCAAAGCGAACTTTGTTTAGACCAGTTGAAGTGTAAAAATATAAGCTATATATACAGGGTGTCCTGTATAAACCTTGTACAATATTGAAACTGATAGACCAGGCCATAACTGTTCAGAATATCAGAATTTCACCTCAGTAAAAATCTCACCGTTTTCGAGATAATGTGTAAGGCTTTTTCTTGCCAGTAAGAAAAATATGCCTTACAAGTGACGCTTTAATACGGAGATTGCTCGAGCGCCAGTTTTTTTATGTGGTATGCTCCACAACCCTTAGAAACGGCGTCTTAAGGGCACAGGTAACTTCAGATGGAGATACGGTATTCTCCAGGGGTCTTGTTGATTTCAGACTCAATACTTTAACTTCACTAACATTATATTTTATATTAGCCCTGAAAAGAGGTAAGGTCTGTGAATATAAACCAGAGAATTAACGTGACACATATATTGTGTTTAGCTATCGTACAACATAAAATTTGTTATTATTTCAAAGCCCAACCCTTAAGACCCTGAACAAAAAAATACTATGTTAAAATAAACGTTCGATTTAGCTCTAGTGACTGACGGCGGTTACTGTCGGAATGACTCAATCAGACTTTAATTAAATTTACCAAATTATGAAATTTAAACGGAAGAATTTATTAAGTTTCATTAAATATTTTAATTAAAACGGTTCAAAAATTAACGGGAGAGTTAGTTAACTTCATTAACTTTGGAAAATTAATCAAACTACGGTAAATAAATTAATTCCCAATTACTTAAGTTCAGAAAATAAATAAATAAATAAATTCGGAAGAGTTATGATATTTAAAATACAGTCTAAGGGGTGAATTTATCCTACTTTTCTAATGTGATTTTAAACGGGGACGCGACCTATTCCTAGACTTGGCCGACATTGACAGTCAATACCATCACTCGATTGATGTCAATGCCAAACTAGCGTGAGTAAGCGATTGAAATTGCCTAAGTGGTAATGGGGAGCCTAAATAGAGCTAGATCAATCCCAAAGTTGTCGGAATTTAATACGGATTTACGGACGAACTCCTAAACTTTAAGCATAGCCGACATTGACAGTCAATACCGTCGATTGATGCTAATGCCCAACTAGCGTGAGTAAGGGGTTGCAATTGCCTAAGTAGTAATGGGGAGCCTAAATAGAGCAAAATCAGTCCCAAAGTTTTCGGAGTTTATTAGCAATTCACGGACGGATTCTTAGACTTTCAGCTTAGCCGACATTGACAGTCAATACGATTGACGCCAATGCCAAACTAGCGTGAGTAAGGGATTGAAATTGCCTAAGTGGTAATGGGGAGCCTAAATAGAGCTAGATCAATCCCAAAGTCTCAGAATCTGGATAGGTAGCTAGTTTTAAAATATAAAATAAATAACTGAAAGAAAAATGTAATTTCAACTTTCAATTAAATAATTCAATTTCAAAACCCCTATGACCAAAAAGCAAAATAAATCAAATAACTAACGTGAAATTAAAAATTTAGAAATAATTAACTTAGTTAACGGGAAAATACTACTATTCGGTAACTATTGTCAAAGATTAAAATTATATTTTTAAAGAAAATTCTGTATTTAACGTAAATAACTCTAAAAAAGAAATTAAGGCGTTACGGATTCCCAAATAAATTAATCATTCCCAAAATTACTAATCAGTAAAACAAACGGACTGAATGCAAAAGAATAAAAAAATAATGCAAATAACGAATCTAAATTACTAATAAGAATTACAAGCAAACTAACTCATAAAATAAAAGAAAATTAATAAACCGGCTTATTCAATTACACGGTAAACAATAATGAAATCTAAAATTGAAAATTTAAATAAAATTCGGTACTTCGAATTCCAAAATTTAAATAACTCTCCGTATAAAATAAAACGAATATTATTCCCCAAGAAATAAATTTTCCGAAGAAAACGAACGGAAATCAAAAAGATTAAAACTAAAAAGAATCTTTTTCGGTGTACGAATATGTTTAAAAGATTTAACGCGTTTCTAAGCAAAATAAAACGATTTGATTTAGTCCCAAATTAACACGGTGATAAATTAAATTCAAAACACGGAAAAACAACGTTATCAGTTTTGTACCTAAGGTTTTTATGACGGCGGTCGGAAAAAATTCTACTAATTACTTTAGATCGACTGGTTAGTTTTGATCGGAGAAAGTGAATCAATTCTTATTTGCAAATTATTCTTCATCTAACCTCTGAAGTGTCCCTACTTCTCAAAATTTCTCCCACCTAGTTGACTTAATTCACGGTGCGCGTAGTCCTAGACCAAAACGGCGTTTTGTGACGTTGAAAATTTAAATGTACCCGGTGAGCCAAATAAAAATCGAACGTTTAATTAAATTTTAAATAAATTTTCATTTAATTCCAGATTTGTTTAAATTAATTAAGCTGTGAAAAATAGCTTCATTACAAATGGGCAATTTCTAAATTTCTAGAAAATCGCCACCTCACCTCGGAATTTTGAATGCTGTGTACAAATTAAAACTAATTCAAATATCTTTGATACTGAAGATTAATGATGCTTTCAGACGTATAAACAGTTTTTCACAAATTGTTACATTTAAAAAAAATGAAGGTAAAATGCCAGATTTGAATACCACCAATTTTTATTAACAAAAGTGTGAAATTATTTTTTAAAAAAACATAACCACGTGGAGGTGGACATTCATTACAAAAGAATGCCCATTTTGTCCAGACTTTTTATGTAATCAGCCCAATAAAATTATTTTCGGGAGTAATACCACTAGAGCTCAGATTTGGCCCGATATTTTTCATATATGAAAGTAAATACGCTGGTAGCTGGTATTTGGTAAGACAATTCAGTGAATTTAAACTAACGTGACACTTAAATAAATAACAAACACACATCGTTAACCGGGCAACGTGGTTTTATCGATTTTTTATCCAGTCATACTACTCTACTCTACTTCCTTCCTCATAGGCTAAATATCCGATAGCAAACTACGATTTTTGAAGTTTCATATGACATTTTTTATATATGAATGGAATTGTCGATTATCCGACATGTCGCAATTGTCCAACATCCAGATACCAACGAAGTTTCAACTACTCTGGGAATTTGTAACGTTTAAATTCGGCATTAAGACCTTACTACATTAATTAGTTTTTCATACCTTGTAGATGTGAGTCACTGTAGGGATCGAATTATATTATTTAGGAACCATATATCACACAAGATAGCCTCAATTTTTTTTGACTCAATTTATATCCATTTGAACGAGCTAGTTAGTTTCATATAAAGTATTTCGAACATTAAAATAGATTGTTTACTTTATTCTTATCGATGTCATGTTTCGAACTGTCGTTCCTGTCGTTTCTTCTGTTAACTTTGAGGTGTTGAACGGCTATGTTAGCCAGCCACCAGATATTTCATTGGTCAGATAGCAAGTCGTATTAAGTGACCCGTGGCGATTATTAGGTGAACCTCTTTCTGGTCTTGCGTGGTGAGATTCGTTCGAGAATGATTTCGAAGGAAATTTTGGGACGGGCCTTGTCTTTCTTTCTTGTGGGTGATAAGTATAACGTGGTTTAGACAAAATTTTGAGGAGTCGCCCGGTGTTTATGAAGATTATTTCGTACCATTGATTGGGATAGACGAGCGATTCCCGTATTGTTAGACGTGCAGGGTGCCTATTTGATTTGGTGTGTTTACCCTGGTCTGAATCTCGTGAAGAGGAATTGATATTTTGTGCCGAACCACGCCACGTTCGTAACGACGCCATTTTTGTCAGGTAAGGCGTTTTTCATGAAAGTCGAGTTTTATGTTATCTGGCAAGTGTGTAAGGCCTGTTAATATTATAGGAGTAGTATCATCCACGTTAGACGATCTGATTCTCCGAGGATTCACCTTATACGGAAGCATCTGTCAGGGAAGTTTGCCGAGAATTCCCCTTCACTGTATAAAGGGTATGTTGAGTTATTTAAATGTTTTTATAGTATAAACTGTTAGAGTTTGTAAATTTTTTTCTGGGCCGAGGGGTATTTGATTAGGGGTTTAATGTATATTATTTTAGGGTTCTCGTGTTGGGCGGATAGACGTCCAGATTCTCGTACTGGGAGATTGTGAACCACATTCTCGTGTTGGGCTGATAGACGTCCAGATTCTCGTGTTGGGCTGATTGTCAACCAGATTTCCGGGTTGAGCTGACCTGACCTGACGAGTTAGTAGCCGCAAGTTGCCGCTATTTAATTTTGAACAACCGCAAGTTTTTCCTTTCTTTTTATATATTGGTTCATAGACATTACTTGTTAATTCGTAATTTTTACAGGTCTCTAAATTAGTATTTATATATATTTTCTCTAATTTTTATTTGGTACTTGTAAGCGACTTATAGGGGCGAGTGGTATTTTATTTTACGCCCAATACCAACGACCTTGAGAGCTCTCGCGGACGGTGTAACACCCCTATTATTCGCCATTTAATTAATTAATTGAATAATTTAAATTTTTTTTAACTAGCGAAACTTTAGTGGGATCATTTGGATTCCTTTGTCTTTTTATTTTTTTTTGTGTGACCTGTACAGTTTGTGTAAGTGAAATTATTAAACCGATATTGAGTAATTAATTACTTTTCTTTCAATCACTAATAGTCACAAATAGTCTTGACCCGAACGAAGGTAAGCAAATTTTTGGTTGCGACGTAGTTTATTTTTTTTTATTAGTGGGCTCAATTTAGATCCATTCTGGAGGTTGAGTGACTAAATTGACTGAATTTTGGATGAGGGTAAAACAAACTCCTGGCGCCCATTTTCTTTTTAGTTAACACCTTATATCAATCCACACCCCACTTCACTGTGGTTAGCCGGCATCCAAAGCGGATTACATAATCCCACGGAGGAAAATCGTTAAACGAGAACAAATTTCTATGTTGTTCAAGTATAATGTAGGACACTCAGAACGTTTTAATGTGTAGATAACATATAGGTACTTTTCCTCTCATTTATTTTTATTTACCACTTACTTAACCACTCCATTAGTGTATTTAGGTGTAGTTGAAATCTTCTGGTAGCAATCTCCTCATTCTTATTATGACATAGTATCATCTGCAAATGTTCCCAATACTGTATATGGTTTCGTTGGGATATCTGCTGTAAATAAATTATACAGTAGTGGGCCAAGGACACTTCCCTACGCACTCCAGAATGTATAGGGTAAATTGCGGAAAATTCAGTTCCATATGTGATGTTAAAATATCGGTTGGAAATACATGATTTAAAGAGTAAATAGTACTCACTGGGTAGTTGCATCTTAATTTTGTATTGTATGGCATTGTTTTAAGGTAGAGTGTTTTCTTCTGAATCCAAATTGGTGGCTGGGTAGTATTCCTTCTATGCTATTTGCAGATCGAAGTCTTTTGAGGATCAGTTTTTCAAGAGTCTTAGATAACTGGGAAAGTAGACTGATACGGCGTTATGAACTTGTTTCATGAGTGGGTTTGCTGACTTTGGGAATAAGTATAAATTGTGCAAATTTAAATTGGTTATTTTATTCTAAGGACACCATTGAAAATTAGTTGTAGATACTGGATATCCTTGTCAGGTAGCTGGATAATATTCTACCGTTTATCAGGTCGTATCCAGGTGCTTTTTTCTTATTCAGGCATTTAATTTCTTCCTCAATTTCATATATTGAAAAGGGTTTTATTGGTAGAGACAGTTGGAGTAGTGCGTAAGAATTCATACATCTAGAACTGACGTGGAACAATTGAGACAGCGCCGGCGCGGCGTATTCACACTGCCGCTCAGAGAATCGCTGATATATATATATTTATATATATATATATATATATATATATATATATATATATATATATATATATAACTCATTTGAAAAGGTCCTTCTTGAAAAGATGTTGTCTCGGCATACGAGCGGATGGGAAAAATTCGAAAATTAATTGTAATATTATTCAGTGCAATATCGAATAATCGTTATTGTGGTTTATATTGTATGTTGAATTAGTATTTACTTTTTTACATCTCATTGGCGGAATTGATTCGTTATTACTTATAATTATTTCATTATTTAATCTTGATAGGACAAAAATACAACACATTATCGATAAAGTCGTAAGAGTTGATTTTAGCTCAGAATACCACACTCTAATATAATCAAAAAATTCTATCAATTACTGAAAAACTGTTCAGTACGTCTGAAACCATCATTCATCAGCAATCTTCAGCAGCAAAGATATTTGAATTAGTCTTAATTTGTAGACATGGCACTGAACAATCCAAGGTGAGGTAGCGATTTATCAGAAATTCAAAAATAGTGTAAAACGGTGAGATGTTTACTGAGGTGAAATTCTGATATTCTGAACAGTCGTGCTTTATTATTTGGGTTGTAGAGTAATTCTGGTAAGTTTCAAGTAAATCCGACTAAAATAGTATGTTAAGTTTGGAGAACGGTAAGGGCTTTTTACCGATAGAAGACAATTGTTTGGAGGAGGAGCGAAGCGACGACTCCAATTATTGTCTGACATCGGTAACCCTTTTATCCATTTTTTTTTCATATTCAAAATTTCGATTCATTATATCAAGATACATGTTATGGTTGCTAGGTAGTAAGTATGAAAATGGCTTTTTCTGCTGTCACTTAAAATGTTGTTATGTCAATAAGTTTGGTTTTTGAGTGTTTCTTATTGATTATTATTATAATTTTTAACATATGAGCGACGAAACTGAATTTGAAGAAATAGAACGGGTATGGGAAGAAGGATTTGCCGCAATAATTCCTGAAAAATCAAAATTTCGGTATGAGAGTACCTATAAAATTCTGAACGGTAAGTGAAAAATCTGAACGATAAGTGAATTACTTACCGTTCAGTTTTTCTTGACATTAGTAAATGCTCCTTACTGTCATCAAAATAGATATGGTAAACAGTCAAAAATGACCAATTAAAAACGGCTTAGGCGATTTCGAAGTTTGTATTTGCAAAAGTTAAAGCAATAACTTATTTTCGTAACACAAACAATATAACATTTTTCTTTGTCGTTAAAATTGAAATAGCAAATTGATGAACTTATCAATCTTAAGATCATTGAATATTGAAAACTGAAAGGCAATCCAATAGATTGTTAACGTTTTAGTTACATTTATCATTTAAAGTGTACCGCTCGAGGCCTTAATTGAAAAACAGCTAACTTGATTGTCAGTCACTTATTACTATTTATTATTTCTATTGCTATTTATTATTCACTGTTCACTGAGAAAAGCCTTTACTGTCAATATAAATTTAAAATCTGTTGAAACAACAACTACTGTACTGACAGTAAAATCATTACATCAATCAACAGTGATTAAGATGATACATTGGCCAGTTTGCGAAAGTCAGATTTTATTTTTTTATGAAAAAAAGAGATTTTTTTAAATAAATAATCATTAACTAACTTATAAGACATTATAAAAACACACAAGTAAATTCTAGAAGATAATTACATATTTATCTTTTTTAGTATATTCCGACTCTCCTAATAATATAGATTTGTTTGGGAAAGTATATTCTCAGTTATGGTAAAAAATCTAGTGATTTGTGCCCAAAGATCCTTTAAAATGTATAATAACTTTTATTTTTTTCGGGCCAGTTTTAAATTTGTAAAATTACATTATATTGTTAATAGGATGTTAACTTTATGATTACCCTCATGCCTCTGAAAAAGCGGTTTCATTTTACAACCAAACGAAGTCATTTGGCGGTTAAATAACCTTTAAATGGTTTAAATTATAATAAAGTATAGGATGATTTTACCAGTTTTTCTGCATTTAAAAATTAACGAAAACATAACATTAAAATCAAATAATTCAAACATTGTTTCTTTTAGCAAACGAGTAAGGAATTTAATTTATCAGATCCGACAACCTAAGACCGGTTACTGCCTTTCGGCTTCGGCAGTTAGGCTTTTCCAATCCAATAAATAAAATTCCAAACTCGTACAAGTTAGCGCTATTCTTGTAAAAGAATAATAACGCCGCGGTATTTTAGTAGAAAAAAAGTATACTTGTCTATAAAAGTGAATTTCAGACGGGCTGCTATGAGACAAAAATTTTGGTTGTCGTCTCTCTTACTAGTCTCTCGAAAACTTCATTGAAACTACCTGAATTTAGTAAGGGATTACGGATGATTATGTCTTATAATAGCTTTTTATTACGTTAATTGTGGTTTCTTCCGTTATTATCCGCTATAAGATTTTTAGATGTATTAGAATCAGTCAAATAAAAGCTTTGCAACACACAATGCAAATTGTGTATGCAACCCCAATACTTTGGGAATTATTTGCTTTAAAAATTGTCAATACTCTCTTCTAATCATAGATCTAAAAATTGTTTCTTTTATATTAAAAATGTACCTTTAAAAGTAGAGCTGGAACAAGACCACGTCTAGCTACCAGAAAAAAGTCAGTAGAATTAAAAATCAATACATGGACAATTAAAAAGTGGTTGAAACAATAAATTAGGGCATTTAATTAGCCTTTAATTAAATTGGAAAATTGGAACCTTTGGTACTCTATAGAGTATGAGGATTGGAGTTTCAGAGGAAAATGTTTAAAGTTATAGAAGTTAAATTTGCAAAGAAAATGTCGTAATTGAAAAATTAGAAAAATTAAAACCAAAGAAAACATTTTCACCCGAAACCCCAAACATAGTGGAAAATCAATCTTCTCAAACTTTTGACAAAACTGAAATCGCGCTTTTGAATAAAGGTTTGGGTTTTGCATTGCCTCCTAGAGACGGTCTGGGTGACTTGATCGGACATATTGAAAGTTCAATTCGGTATCTCCCTGAGAGTACAAAAGGTTTTGTCCGTGAGGCATGCCGAAACCAGATCTCCAAAAATATTGTATCCAATATTAGCGCCCCATCCCAAGAGGATAAGAAAATTGTTAAAAGGTTGAGAGAGAAGGACTGTTTTTATTTGAAAGCAGATAAAAGAAATAAGGTTGTCGTATTAGATAAAAGTCACTATTACGATAGAGTTAGTAATTTGATTAAATCGGGTCCATACACTTCAGTTCAAAAGAATCCTTTGCCAAAAATGATTAGGGAGTTAATAGTACTTTAAAAAAGTGCAACAACCTTGTTACCCCACGGAATAAATATAGATTTACAATTAGCAATCCAACGATGTCAAAGTTGTATTGCCTGCCCAAAATACACAAACCTGGAAAGGCAATGCGACCCATTGTGTCTGCAATAAGCACACCTAGTTATAATATTTCCAAATGGTTATCAAACGAATTTGAAAATTTACCTTCACAACATAAAATTTTTTCTGTTAAAAATTCTTTAGATTTCATAGATAAAATTAAAAATACTTCAATTCAAGAAGGCGAAATTTTAATCTCGTTTGATGTAAGTTCATTGTTTCCTAGTGTACCGATTCCGCAAACCTTGGAATATCTTGGAATTACTCAAATCAAACGACTTGGGTGACGAAATTACTCAAAAATATTTGCTTTTGGCTAAACTTTGCATGGATCAAAATTATTTTCAATTTACAAATGAATTTTTTAAACAACATGAAGGTATTGCTATGGGCAATTGTCTATCACCGTTCATGGCAAATCTTCTTATGAGTAAATTCGAAACCAAGATTAGTCAAGAATTTGAGTATTTCCCAAGGATATGGTACAGATATGTGGATGATGTATTTGCTGTTTTCGATACTAAGAAAACTAACTTAGCTGACTTCGTGACAAAATTAAACTCTCAATTTCCATCCACAAAATTTACATATGAAATAGAAAACAATGGACAACTACCATTTTTAGACACCTTGGTTATCAGGAACGAGAATAAGTTGGAATTTGACATTTTTAGGAAAGATACCGCCACAAGTAGGTATATCCCATCAGATTCTTTTCATTGTAATCAACACAAGATGGCTAGCTTACATTTCCTAGTACATCGTTTATTAAACTTCCCACTAAGTAAAGAAAGATTTGATAAGGAAAATAATTTGATTAAGGATATAGCTGGAATAAACATAAATTTAAGAAAACCTACGTGACACCACGTTTTTCCAACACGAAAAACAGACTGAAAAATTCGTTTCAATACCGTTCAAAAAAGCGGGTTTATGTTTAGTTTTTCAGTCTAACAACACTTTAAAACAGTTTTTATGTAATCCCAAGGATAAAAACAGTAATTTGGAAAAAAGTGGTATTTACGAAATTAGTTGTGGGGATTGCGATAGAAAGTATGTTGGGCAGACTAGACGCTCAGTACAGGTCAGATTTAAAGAGCACATGGCTCACTTAAAATATGGGCGTACGGAAAAATCTAGTATAGCCGAACATGCTTTTAATCAAAATCGTAGAATAAGTATAGACAATGTAAAATTACTTAAAAATGTAAAACTAGTTTAAACAGAGACAGAGGACCAATTCCTCTTAGTCCCCTTTTTAGTTTAATCCATTAGGTACGGACGGGTTACTCATCCTTGGCTGATTAGTCACCCTTGGCTGATTAGGTCACCGGGGCTGACAGTGCCAGGCACCGCCGGGGGAGGGGGTTAGTCATTTAATATAAATAGCTGTTAGAAATAGTTAGTTGTTTAGTCTATCATCAACTCCTGATGATGCCAACATAGTTGGCGAAACGCGCGTAGAGTATGTGAAAATTGTGTTTTGGTTGAGTGGTCGACGATAGTTTTCAACTGAGCCTTTAATTGTCCATGTATTGATTTTTAATTCTGATGACTTTGTTCTGCTAGCTTAAGAGACGTAACAAGATCGATACGTCACAAAATTTTACAAAGTCTCGTATTGGTATCGAAAAACCATAAAAAATTTAAGTCTTGTCTCATGCAGGTCTTGGTCTTGATCCTTCTGCATCTGCTCTTTGTCTTCTCTTATTTGATTCTTAGTCTCGTCTTGGTCTTGACAAACCCTGCAAATTTGAATCTTGTCTAATGTCAATCTTGGTTTTGATTCTTCTGTATCTACTCTGTTCGGTTCTCAGTCTCGTCAGGGTCTTGAAAAACCCTAAAAATTTGTGTCTTGTCTCATATCGGTCATGGCGCACTGTATAATTTTGGAGATATGGTTAGATAGATGTGTATACTTTTTCTCAAAATTTTATTTTAGTTTGCGGATAGATGGCTAAATTGTCAAACATACTATAATTTGTTTAACATATCAGGTGTTAAAATTTTGAATAAAAATAAAGAGAATATAATCTCTGTTTAATAAATGAGACTCGAACGTTGTTTAAACTTTAGTACGTCACATCACAAAAGTGTATATATCATAATTCCCTTGTCCCCCTGGTAATGACATTATTAACAAACGTGTAAAGTGTCTCGATAGTTTAAATCCAGACACATATTTCTGATCATCATTATATGTTTATAATATGTAAAAACAAAAATTTGTAACAGGAACTAACTTCATTAAATTTAATTTTGTTTGCACATACTTTCCATCATATGATTGAGAGTAGAAAAAAATTAAATTTTTTGAAAATGAAGTCATAGATGAATCTAAAAACAGTTTGATTGAGAATCAAAACTTTGTTTGGGTAACTCGACTTGCGTATGAAGCAAACATTTATTATTTATATTTTCGTATTAATTAAATTGAAAAATCAAATATTAAAATAGCTTGCATAGATTATTTTTGGAGAGCAGCATATCTATTAATAAAATTTTGTTTAATTCAAATAACGATCTGTTCCTGGTTTTGAGGAATTTTGGTAATTAAAATTGAGTGTTTTTTTTCTATGTATATAAATGATGTTATATAGAAAACTATTTTCTAAAAAAATTGTTTTATATCCGTCAATATTTCAAGAAGGTTTTGTGTCATTAATAAATAGAAATACTAGGATAACTCCTACATCTGGCTCTTGTGTTGACCACATTTACATCAAAAGTAAAAAGTTTGATCCAGATTCAGTTTTTGCAGCTGTTGTTGAGACGTGTTTAACTGATCACTTTTCCATATTGGCTGTTTTAAAAACTTGTCACTTTATCCCTACAAATAAAACAAGAAGTTATGTGCGTGTCAATAACAAAAAATTAATCAAAATAATCAAAGACGAAACCTGGGATTCGGTCTACACTTGCCAGAGCACTGACAATGCTTTAAACACCTTTATATTTAAATTTAAAGATGCTATTAATAAATCTTCTGAGAATGTGAATACTAAAATTAATAAAAAAAACTGTGGATAACTCATGGGCTCATTAATTCCAAAAACTTGACCTCCTAGCGAAAAATGTTGTACACAAAAGTTGTAGGGAATAAAAAAATGGAAAACTTTCACATAAGATATTTTTTAACATAACCTCAAATTGTCCGAGAAAATGGCGGAAAATCGATTTTTCACACTTTTATTTTTTACTTTCGTAAAAATAATTCAATTTACTTGAAATTTTGTGAAAGTATACCTTTTTTTGCACTGAATAAGCATGAATATGGAAAACAAGTAGTAATATTTACATTTTTCGAAAAAAAAAGAAAATCTTCCACGAAAAGTTTACTGGAACTTTTTTTCGATTTCAATATCGTGTCAGAGCTCATTTTAACCGTTGAAATCTCTACTTTAAAATGATCTATACATGTTGATGGTTTATTTCTCATTGAACCGCTGAAATTAAAGAAAACCCAAAAAAATGACATTTCGCGTGACGACTTTTTTAATATCTTATATTATTTCAATTTTTTTTATTATTTATGTAAATAATGGATTAAATTTTATTAACAGAATTTATTTCAATGTCAATGTGCAATTAAGGGCAAAAAAGGTATACTCTCACAAAATTTGAAGTCAATTGAATTATTTTTACGAAAGTAAAAAATAAAAGTGTGAAAAATCGATTTTCCGCCATTTTCTCGGACAATTTGATGTTATGTTAAAAAATATCTTATGTGAAAGTTTTCCATTTTTTTATTCCCTACAACTTTTGTGTACAACATTTTTCGCTAGGAGGTCAAGTTTTCACGAAAATTGCAAAAAACCATTTTCAACCCCTAAAAACCACCCCATTTCGCCATTTTGCTTCATCTCGTGTTTAATTATTTTTTTTTCTCTTTGTTATAACCTTAACTAAATGTTCCAACTGGTCTTTGCCTCCTGATAATTTTTTCCTTCAAAAACCGCTTTGGCACCAGCCTAATGGGCATAGAAAATGGTGGGAAAAACGAGACATACTCTTCTAAGTGCACACCACTAGATCTAGATATGAAACGTGATTTTTTACTAAAATATGTCTTTTTACATTTAAAATTTCAAATTAATATATTAATCTGGAGGAATTAATCACGTCGGTGGTACGATGTCTTTTAGGGTTTTTCCAAGACTGTAAAGGTATCATCAATTATCATTAAATCGACCCATACCACCACGGCAAGTAATGATAAGAGCCGTTCCTCCTCCGCACAAGCGTTTCGTCTGGGGTACACTCGTAAGTGGGTATATATAAGTTACCTCATTATTACTACAACTTAGGTAATTATGTAACATACATTTACAAACCAGAATTCACTCTGTGTTCACTGAATGAATACATATCTTCAAATATATACTGAACTCACAACAGATACACAGTGTGATGTCTGTCAAGATCAAAAACATATCATTTCGACAATTTCGCTAATGTACTCCAAAACCTTAGAATCAGATCAATCCACGGTTGAAATTCTTCAAAAGATTTCATCAAAATATTTTTAGGTTTGTTTTATGTTTCCGCATATTTTAAACGAACGCAACTGTGAAATGAGACGAATAAATTTACCGGATAATCACTTTGAATGCATTTGAAGTTGAAAATCGGACTTTAGCACTGATTTGTCCGTTGGCAATGTATAGCAAGTTGTGATATAATTAAATAATTTTATAGCTACTCGCATATATCCAAAATAGGCAGAATTTAAAAAACATTTTCATATAGTAACGCCTCTGCTAAAAGACCGTACAATGGCTAAAAAATATACGTAGATTAAACAATGACTATAAAATTGTATATTAAGCATATGCGGGTATATTTAGAAATACAGGGTGATTGATTAGCGTAAAGTTCAGTATCTTCCTTATCCTTTGACACCCATCAATGTCAATAATGTTTGTATTATTAACATCTTCTAGCATTGCCATAAACCGAATAAATTGTAATAACATTATTAATAGAATTTTAGATTGACAGTTCTAAGCTCTCATTCTAATCAACGCAGCCAACAGCTACAGTTTACTCACTTTTACCAAAATAGTCATTCTATTTTAAATTGAATGTCATGTTAAACTTCAACATTTTCATATTTTGGACCCCATTTTGAAGCTTACTTTTTGATGCTCTATCAAAATATGAAGTCAAAATTTTAAAATTCATAAAGACAAAGAATCAACACACATACATACACATAATTTCTAATAATAAACTTTAACATGGTAATCCCATAAAGAATTTACATCGACGATTATACAATAGTTATAAACAATTTAGCGAACAATTAAACAATGTAAGTCAAGACAAATTAGTTGTAGATAAGTCTGCAATCATCACAATAATGAAAACAGAGTTATTTTAAGTATTAGAAAAGAAATAAACTATCAACTTAACCTCAAAATATAATATCAAAATTCAACAATGTAATCGATCGAAATTCATGGGAATTATAAGAAATCAAAAGAATAAAGGGTGGAGATACCCAAAATCAAAGTTGCATTATAAAAAAGGCATTAATAATTAAGTTTAACGCAAATTAGATAATCGATAATAGTGAAAATAAATAGACTTAATGTACAGTTAATATAAGTTTAATTTAATTTAATTTAATAAGAAATCAAAAGAATAAAGGGTGGAGATATCCAAAATCAAAGCTGCATTATAAAAAAGGCATTAATAATTAAGTTTAACGCAAATTAGATAATCGATAATAGTGAAAATAAATAGACTTAATGTACAGTTAATATAAGTTTAATTTAATTTAATTTAATAAGAAATCAAAAGAATAAAGGGTGGAGATATCCAAAATCAAAGTTGCATTGTAAAAAAGGCATTAATAATTAAGTTTAATGCAAATTAGATAATCGATAATAGTGAAAATAAAAAGACTTAATGTACACTTAATACAAGTTTAATTAAGAAATACATTATACCAAAATCATTATTTTTACCTAAGGGATGATTTGGTAATAGTTAAGTTGCAAATAAAAATTAAAAATTTTTGAATTTAAAAATAATTTTATTGAAATTTATGTCAAACCACGATATAGGCGGCTTTGAAATGGTGGATTATAAAAACCAGTTTTCGCTATCAAGCGAGGCTTTTGCTTAAAATCCTTCGTCGAGTTCACGTCAGTGTCTGTTGTAAAAACAAAAAAGTCAAAGCCACCTTGATTAAAAAAAATAATAATTGTAAAAGTTTTATCTGTCAAAATTCACAAGTGAGGTTAGAATTGATATTTACGAGGAAATTCGAAGAAGTAAATAATTAAACGAATTACAAACGACATTTCATCATTTGCACCTGAAGAATATCCTATATCCTGTTCCAACTATATTCCGAAGAATTTTATCCAGTATTCCTAATTTGAACTTTATCCAGTATCCTGTTCCAACTACATTCCGAAGAATTTTATCCAGTATTCCTGACGTGGATCTTGGAAGATCTAATTTGTTGCATCGTCAATTTTGGGAAAGTAGATAAACAAATATATCTAAAAGATTAAACATTAAAAGGTACCTATTTTAAATATCGATATTTGAAACCATAATAACAAGTAAAAGGCCAAAAGTAAAAGTTAACTAGGTTAGGTTAGATATTAGTATATAAGTTAAATTAGGATCAGGTAAGAGAATAATTTATCAAGTCAATAGCAATTGCTAATTTCATAATAAAACAAAGGAAATTACGCTTACCTTTTTCTAATAAACAATCTTTTCACAATAACTACATAGTCAACCATTTTTCTTGTTAATAAACATTTTTAAAGTATTGAATCATTATTATCGATCTTACAATTTTGCGGCCAATTTTTGAAGCACGACTGGAATTAGGAGACTCATTCTCTCTACTGGGATAGAGATGGCGCCGAGCGAAAATTGATTATGTTCTGACTAAGGTTACGTCGGAACGAAACAAAATAAAAAAATAATCTAACAAAAAAAATATTAAAAATTAGAGTCTAGAATTTATCCATCAGATCTAATAATAAATTCATAGTTTTTTTTTAAAGTTACTAGAACAAAATTAAAATTTTCTAATAAATTAAAATTAAATTAAGCACTGAATAAAAGTTAACTACTTCATATCTGCTTCACGTCAAGAATACGTTCGTTGACCGAGTAGACGGTAAGTAACAATATTTATAAAATATTGTGTTTTTGCTTCATAGTGTTCTGAAAGATAATATTTAATAAACATTGGAAAATTAAAATCGAAATAAACTTTAATACAATGATTTCATGAACTGGCAAATGCACTAGTATGCAAGCCATAACACACAGACTGCTGACCAGTGTTGCCGTTTGGTTGGAAAGTTCCCCGTTGGGTGGAAATTTAAACTCTGGTGGGAATTTTTGGTGGATTCAATATTTTTGGATAATTTGCTCCCATAATGACGTTTTTGCAAATTAATTTTGTTTTTCTTCTTTTTAATAAATAGGTAATTTATTAGTATTACGAAAAAAAAAGTTCTACGTCACTTGGAAATCCATAATCTAGCATCAAAATTGTAAAATACAAAAATTTACAATATATGTGCATTGGTTTTTGGATTATTTATTGAAAAAGTGCAATGCTTTTTGTCAATTCATATTTTACTTTATATATTGGAATTTAAAAGTATTTTACAAATTCCTCATATTTTATTAATAAATGATGCAGGACTTTTTTTATCAAGCATAACTTCTGCCCACTGTATAATAATAATTTAATCAGACAGTCTTCAAAGTGGGTTTTAAATTGGCTTGTACTGTCTAATTTCGTTTGTCTTGTCTTACCTTCCTATCTGTAAGTTCACAGTTAAACCAACATACGTTAACTGTAAATAAAAGGTACTTAGGTGATTCCAAATAACCTTGGTTACTGGGTCTAACGCCTTTAATAACCGTTTCGGCTAATATTTTCATAATCCGAAACTTTAGAACCGCCCTGTAGATTTCTCTCATACTCGGTACAGGTATATTGTATTAATAGCTCAATCCTATAGTGCAACTCTTCATACTGAATACCAGATAAAATATCATCAATAATGTTCATAAAATATTTATTAAAATAATTAAAAAGTTCATTAGCATATCTTACAGAAATGGTTTCACCATTATTTTCAAATTGAACGCCATTAGAAAAGAAAATAAAAAGTGTTTTTGGACTTCGTTTTTTAAGTTTTCCACAATAACCTCAGATAGGTACATTGTAATATACAGGGTGTTTCATAATTAAACCGACATACGTTAACTGTAAATAGAGGGTACTTAGGTGATTCCAAATAACTTTGGTTATTGGGTCTAACGCCTTTAATAACTGAGATACGGGGTGATTCATACATTTCGGCCAATATTTTGATAAGCCGTAACTTTAGAACCACCCTGTAGACTTCTCTCATACTTGGTACAGGTATAGTGTGTTAATAGCCCAATACTATAATGTAAGAACTACAATTAAAATCCAGATCCGGATTAAGAAGAATTTGTTAAACTTGAAAATGCCCAAAACAACACCTTGTATATCAGATTTTTTAAAATTGGCATGGATATTTGAAAAGAACGGAAAAAATGAGTTAAAGTGAAAATTTTTTTTAAGTGCATATCCCATTCTACTACTGGAGCTTTAACGTCAAATTACATCATTTTCATTTGACCAAGCAGTAACTTTCGAAATACCTGGTAGATTTATTTCATATTTGGTACAGGTATCATTTTTTACTAGCCCAATCGTATAATGTAAGGACTACACTACAGTTAAAATACAGATACGGATTAAGAAAAATTTGTAAAATTTGAAAATCTCCAAATCAACACGCTGTACATCAGATTTTTTTAAATTGGATCATACATTCGAAACGAATGTAAAAAACTGAGTTATTCTGATATATTTTTACAAATGCACATCTCGTTCTACATATTAGTTACTAAACTTTTAAGGTTAAAATTCAATTAATGCATTAAATACTTATTGTCATTTTCATAAGCCATAACTTTGGAAACACCCTGTAGATTTCTTTCGTATTTGGTACAGGTAGATTATTTAAATAGCCCAATCGTGCAATACAAGAACTACATTTAAAATCCAGATCCGTATTAAGAAAAATTTGTAAAAATTGGTAATCTCTATCTATCTTTAACTGCGAATATCTCGAAAAACAATGACTTTACAACAAACTAACAAGTGTACATTATTGACTTAGAAAATATCAAAAAAATTAAAATTATAGTCAAAATTAAAATTTAGACAGCGGCGTAACATTTAGAAGGGGTACAAGCATTACTTACTCCTGCCGTACGCCACTGGTAGAGCGTACTGAACTGTTTTTTTACTGTTAGGTGCATTTTATGATATTTAACAAGTGTGCCGATTTGAGTAAAATTATAGGGTGTATTAAAAAAATTATGGCCATTAATAATTTTTCAGTTTTCAACTTCAACACCCCGTATTTCGGAAACGAGTAACATTTTATCTAAGCATATTTCGCTTAATCGTTTTATTTTGAATTGGAGAATCTGCGGTTGTTCTATGTCCCATTCTTAATGGGACACCCTGTATGTATACCCGTTATATTATGTAAATAAAGACCTGTTAATAATATATTAAAAAAATATGTTTACATTAAGATCTACAAAACAAGTTTGTTATATTTCTCTATTATAACAGTTTTGTAATATGTTGATGTTGAATGGGAGAATAGACAAAACTTTAAATCTTCGAATTAAATTATTCTAAAACTACTCATAAATTAAACATTTATTTGGATTAGACAGGCAGTGTCACTAATTTCTAGAACATCAAATAACATGACTCCGAAAGCCACTGCTAATAGGGCATCAAGGAATTGTGTTTTTTTTTGAGGTCTCAGCAGGGTACGATTTTTTATTTAATATTGTATAAAAAGTATCTCTTTCCATTTTGTAACTATAGAGATGCAAATATTTTCCTCCTAATAGTAAGTAATGAATCATAATCTGCTGAAAAAGGGACTCGACCTGACCTGATTCAACTCCCCCCTGAATAAATTTACTTGTAATAGATACCGTTAAATAGAAATCATTTGTGCTGTTAGATCAAAGGCAAGAATTTTCAGATCCACCATTACTTTTTTTCATACAACACCGTACATATTCACCGAATTATTTGATCGATATAACATGTTTGAGCCGGTCCTGTCCAGTAATTTTTGATAGTGATACAGGCTGACCCAGAATAAAATAACGGCGTTAAAGTATAAATCTATATGTAGTGCAGGGCAACCGCCGGCATCGGGAAGCCAACACTCGCGGATTCGCGGATTTATCAGTAACCATGGAGCAATGGTCGGGTGAGGAACGTGAATTTATAATCCAAGCCTACTATAAACCGATGATTCTTACACAACGACAGTCAATTCAATAATCGCTTCATGAATTTTGCAAAATCATGGTAAAAAATGGAATTCACACGAAACCAGTACAATAAATTTAAGTGAAATCACCGCAAAACATTGCAGCTGTATGTAATGCAGTGAGTTGACAACCAACAAGATCATTCTGTTCTGTAAGCATGTACGTTGAAAATTAATCGGTCAAGTGTGGAGCGAATTTTTTAAACAGGATCTACAATATCATCCATATAAAATTTTGTGAAACTCTGATGAACTTTTTTTGGAATGACGACGGTTATGGTTATGTAAACAAGCAGAATGGCCGATACTGGACCCCGGAGAATCCAAAGGAAAAGCACCCTAACTGAATTCCGTAAAAGTAACTGGTATATAATATTGGAAAATTACCGGTCCATATTTTCGCAACAAACAGAGTAGGGATATGGTGATATTGAGTGACCTCCCAGGTAGCCTGACCTCACGCCGTTAGAATTTTTTTGGACGGTACCTCAAAAGCTATGTTTACACTAATCCTCCAGTCAAAATTGAGGAACTCAAAGAACAAATTCGCGAGGAATTCAACAACAACCCAATAGCAATCGGTGTCTTTCAAAAACTAATTGCAATTTGCCAACATATGGACAACGTGTAAAGTTTTAACCATAATCAAAAAGCTATAACGGTAAAATTAATTTATTATTTATCATTTTGAACTGTACAAGGTGTTGTAATTGGTATTTTTCTAAATTTTATTTTTGAATAGGGCTTGAAATTAAAAATTAAATGCAAATAAAGATATAAAAACGTTTAAAAATTAACGATTTTAAATTTATCTCGGCAATTCTAGAATTATTGGAACTAGTAATACCACAAGTGATTGAATTTTCGCGATAAGTCTGTCGATTCATTTCATAACGAAACTGAGTTTCTTGAAAACACCACGAGTCCGCAGGACGAGTGGTGTTTTCTTCAAGCAACTCTGTTATGAAATAAGAGATAGACTTATGAGATAAATTCAATCACGAGTGGAATTGTATTAGACTATTTCACAAACAAAGTAAAAGGTATAAAATCTGAAATTCGGTAAAATTAAAGGAAATTAGCAGAAAAGGCAAGAAGTTGATCGGAAACATTAATAAAGTTTAATAAGCAGGAACCATTGACATCGAACAAAATACATATTGAATTAAATCAGTATTAACATAACGTACTTAAATATTTCTCAATTATAATTATAAATGGTGCAGTTATTATATACAATGCTTTGAGCTTGATTATTTGAACACCCGCTTGTACTTGCAATAGTTGTCTTTACGACACATTCCTTGTAATCAGAACCATTCATTTTTATCATGTTGAAGCCCCAGTCCTTTAATATAACAGCTAGTTTCTTGACAGGCGTTGCTCATTTTTAGCGTGGTTATTTGTATTTGACGTTTAACTGTCACATACGTAAGTGTTCAGTTTCAAATTATCAGGCACGCCCCCGTATTTTTGTTGATACCATAGTTACGTAGGTTTTGTTTTTTGTTAATTTATATAATAATTATGTCAATTTGATAGTTATTATCTACTACGAATTTTATACATTTGAGAAATAAATACTTTTTTACACAGCAGTTTCAACCAGCCTTTTTTACGTTTCGTGGTTCACGATTAAAATACTAATTCGTCTCAGGAAACTCCACATGGTCCTTCGATTTCGGATGTTTGAAACCGCTGCGCTATAGTAGAAGAGTAACGATAGATCGTCAAGTTGGAGATATTTGTGAGTCTTTTTAATTTGACAATATCTGTTGTAAGCGTATTCCTCAATTTTTTAAATTGTCTCATTGGCATTTTCAAGGATATTTCACCGAACGTATGGCAAGTTTACATTGATTTCTATTTGTAGAGTCGCCATTCATATTTAATTCTAATTACATTGATATTTATCTGTAAATTAGATACTTTAATACACATTTGGTCAATTTGCATCGATCTTTATCTGTAAATTGTACGCTTTTATTGTAAAGCATTCATTTTTGATTGTATTTGAAAAGAGCACTACTCTAACAGTTCTATGCAACCTTATTTTGCATATTTAAGCAGTTAAAATATTATAATCTAGTTTATTTTGTATTTCACTGTCTTTATTACCATGGAAGCCATGGCAGATTTAATTGCTAAACGAGGAAGAGCAAAGGCTGTTATAACGCGTAACACTAATTGGTATAACGCGGTAGATATCAGTAGTGTTACAAATGAAGAAATTGTACATAGATTAGAAAAGCTCGAGTCTGCTTATACTGAATTTGACACATATCAAATTCAGATTGAAGCAATGAGCTTAGATGCTCAAAATCTAGAAAGGCTAGAGGATGAAAGAGCAAATTTCGAAAATGGTTATTATTGCATAGTAGGGCTTTTAAAGAAAATAGTTCAGCCAGTTAAGGCTCCATCTGATCTATATGAAATTGGTCATGTCAGTTCCAGTGATAATTTGTCAAACATTAATGAGAGTTAATCCATATACCAATGTAAAATTACCCACAATTTCTTTGCCTGAATTTTTTGGTAATTATGATAAATGGTCTTCTTTTCATGATCTGTTTAAAGGTTTCATACATGACAATAATTCTTTAGCTGATGTCCAAAAACTTTATTACCTGCAATCGTCTTTAAAGGGTGAAGCGGCTGAAATTATTGCCGAATTAGAGCTTACAGACGATAACTATCGTATTGCTTGAGATTTGTTAATTAAACGGTATGAAAATAAAAGAAAGAGAATTAATATTCACTTACAAAATATTTTAGATTTGCCAAATCTAGTTAAGGATTCTCCAAACTCTTTGAGACAATTTTTAGATTCATTTTATAAAAATACTAGAGTTTTGAATAATTTAGAAAATTCTAACGAACACTGGAATTCCTTTGTATTGGCTCTAACTTGAATCGAAACTAGATCCAAACACTAGCCGAGACTGGGAATCAAAGGCATCAGGGGATGCTTCAGAGACTTTTGATGACTTAATTGAATTTTTAAATGAACGTTATAAAATTTTAAATAAGCGTCCTATAAATAAGTTTGCTGCTCAACAAAAAACCGATTTTTTAAAAAATAAATCTACTAATATTAAACAAACTCATATATCTACTAACCCTTCTGTGTCTTGTATATTTTGCAAGGATAATCATTACGTAAATCAATGTCAATGTTTTTTACAATTGCCGTGCAGCTCTCGATTACATGAAATTAGAAAACTTAGAGCTTGCACTAATTGCTTAAAGAAGGGTCATTTCTCTTCTGACTGCACTAGAACTCTTTGTAAGCTATGTCACAAGAAACATCATACCCTTTTACACTTAAATAAAAATGCAAATAATAATAATGAAGTTCCACTGGCGGTCGAGAATCAAAACACAATGCAAAATACAGTTAGTTTAGAATCAGAATTACCCTCAGTGATATCACCTAATTCTTTAGGTGTCTATGTAAAAAATTCAAATGAAGTAGTTATTTTGTCTACAGCTTCAGTTTATATTCGTGATTCGAATAATACTCCAATTAAATGCAGGGCAATTTTAGATTCTGGAAGTCAATCTTCTTTTATGACAACTGAATTATTCCATAAATTAAATTTGAAACATAATAAAATTAATTTATCTATTGTTGGTATAAACGAAAGTGAAGGTGTTCAAGTAAGCACAAGTACTCAAGCTAAAATAAAATCATTAATTTCTAATTTTGAAATTACCGTACCTTTCTTGGTATTAGATAAAATAACGGGCATGGTCCCACAATTTAAAATTGATATTTCTTCTATAAATATTCCGCAAGGTTTGACATTAGCAGATCTTTCATTTTTCAAACCTTCTCAAATCGACTTGTTATTAGGTGCTAATATCTTCTTCGATTTACTCTTACCTAATCAAATTAAATTGAATAGACGCGGACCCATATTACAAGATTCTAAACTCGGATGGATAGTGTCGGGTTCTGTTGGCTCTATAAATAATAAAACAGTTCTTTCTTATGTCTCTCAAAATGTTGATATTCAAAAACAATTGGAAGCATTTTGGTTGTTAGAAGATATTTATAGTAAAAAACAGATCACATACAGTAAAGAGGAAGCTGAATGTGAAGAAGATTTTATGCAGAATGTCTCTCGAGATCAAACTGGACGATTCATTGTAAAATTACCTATTAGAGATAATTTTTCGAATCTAGGTTGTTCTAAAGTAATGTCATTAAAACGATTTCACAATCTCGAAAGGAAATTTTTGAATGATCATGAATTAAAGGAAAAATATTCTGCCTTTATTAAGGAATACATAGATTTGAAACATATGACTTTAGTAGAAAATCCCGAAATGAAATCAATATTTTATTTACCTCATCATGGTATTAAAAAGGAAACATCATTAACGACAAAATTACGTGTCGTTTTTGACTTTCCTTAAATGATGTACTTAAAGTCGGTCCTTCCATTCAGGAAGACATTTTTTCCATTTTGTTGCCTTTCAGATCTCATGCTGTTGCTTTTACGGCAGACATTGCAAAGATGTACCGTCAAGTTTTAGTACATCCCGATCAAAGAAATTTACAATCCATCTTTTGGCGATTCAACTCTACTGAAGAGCTTCGCACATACGAATTAAATACAATAACATATGGTACAGGTCCAGCATCATTTTTAGCAACGCGATGTCTCAAACAATTAGCGATCGAAAATAAAACGTTTCCTATATCTAGCTCATCAATTGCTAATGATTTTTACATGGATGATTATATTTCTGGTGAAACTGATGAAGAGTCGGCTGTTCTTAGAATAAGGGAAGTTTTTTCTATTCTGAATTCATCTGGATTCGTTCTTAGACAGTGGGTAACGAATAAACCAAATATATTGAATGATTTGAATTTTGACAATGTAAATGAAATTGAATATTTGATCAAAAATGACTTAATAACTAGGAAATGTTAAAAAGATTATTGGAGCTATCCTCTATCAACAGTCCCTCAAAGAAGAAATTCTACAAACCTTTTTCCTAGAAGCAGAATTTATCGTAAACTCTAGACCCCTAACAAGAGTATCAAGTGGTCCAGGTGATTTAGAAGCTCTAACTCCGAACCACTTTTTGCTAGGTTCTTCTAATGGTGAATGCTTGATGTTACCCGTCGATACTGACAATGGCTCTTTAAAAATGGGATGGAAACAAACACGTTCATTACTTAACTCTTTCTGGAAGCGATTCCTAAAAGAATACCTACCGTCTCTTTCGATGCGAACTAAATGGACTAAAAATCAAAAGCCTATCCAAGTGGGCGATGTCGTCATTCTAATGGAAGACACTGCACCTAGATACCACTGGAAGCTTGGACGGATTACTCCTGGGCCAGTCTTAAAAAAAATATGGTCTCAATTTTGTTGAAATGGAACATTTAAATTTTGTTGAAGGTGTGTCTAGCCCTACTTTAAATTTAAATTTTGTATTTGAAGAAAATTTAGTTACATAATGGCCTCGCTTGAAGTACACAAACCCATAGACTTTTGAGTTCCACATACAGAAACATCAATTAAATTGTAAATTTTAATTTTAACAGCAGATATTGCTTATCCAATGCAAGTGTATATTATGTTTAGCTATTAATTTACTTGGCTTTATCTATCTGTGATTCCGCCCGGGCCTAGATTTTCTCTCGACGGCCCTGTCTTTAATTCATATTGTAAACACAAACGATATATTTGATAACTTTATAGGAAATGCATGTGGACAGATCAGTTTTTTATTCTAGTGGAGTAGGATACCTACTCAAGCACTGCGAGTACTTATACTGTATAGTATTTTTTAACAGAATTACCATGTTTTATAAATTGTACGCTTTTCTCCAATAAAAAAAAACAACAAACCATAAAGCAATATGCAAACGACTTGTGAGAAATTTACGTTCTGTCAAGTTTACTCTTTTTTACCCAGTCCAAACTGGGTAAAAAAGAGCGCACTCTGATTAATTTGACTCAAGTTTCTGAACGAGAGGGACTAAATGTCAAAATTGAACGCTTTGCTGTTCTTGAACGATCCAAGAGTAAATTTGTCACTCTCTTTTTAGTCGGAGCGTGTTTCCTGAACGCGCTCCAAAGGTTCTAATTTCCCAATTTAATATATATTTTGTGCAATAAATTTTAGATTTTGAAAGAATGGTGAATGCGATTGGTATATTTATGTGTATGTATACGTATGTATAGTAGAACCCACCGCTTTATGAGAAAGAAAAAGCAGCAAAGGATACCGCCAATAGAAGAAATGCTAATTGATCTGGACATTTTTGAGTATTTTAATGTCGAAAACACCGTACACTGTCCATATACATAAAAATAAAATGATATTTTGTCTATTAGGACCACTGTGCAAAGATTCAATAACCAACTTACTGGAGATCGTTAGGGGTAATTTGCGTAAAATTTCTATATTGATTAACTTTCTTTAATATGAATTTACAGTTTAATTTCTATAAAGCGGCGTTCAGACTTTACAAGTTACTTGAATTCAAGTAACTTGAAAGGAGTAACCTGAATTCAAGTGAACGTTCATACTATTTCAATATTTGATTCAAGTCATTTCAAGTTGACATTTTTATTTAAATTATTCCTGTTTCAAGTTACAAAAATTGCGTCAAATGACGTGATTCCTGCTGGAGTAAAAGTTGTAAATCAGCTGATTGTGGATGGATTCCTAAAAATCAGAAAACAAATTCTACACTTTATTTTACAAAAAAATTTTAACTTGAAATTTTTTCTCTGATTTTTAGTAATCCATCCACAATTAGCTTATTTACAACTTTTATTCCAGCAGGAATTACATCATTCGACGCCATTTTTCTAACTTGAAAAAGGAATCAAGTAAAAATGTCAACTTGAAATGACACTTCTAAACATTTATACATATCGTTTGGGCATCTTTACATATATATTATAAAACTTTTTATTGATGAAATGGCATCAAAAAGGGGTCACGAGGTATTGCTCCTTCCGCCCTATTTTTGTGTATTTAACCCCACAGAATTAATTTGGGAACAAATTAAAAAAGAAGGCGTTATAACGTGTTTCCCAAATTTGACGGGTTGATAGCAAATTTGGTAAAAGAAGAAATTAACAAAAGTTCAGCTGATGATTGGCAGACAAAAATCAAACATGTTATCAAAGAAGAAAATTCTTATATAACGAGTCCGACCAAATTGATTATCAACGTTGATGACAGTGAATCCAATGGTGAGGGTTGAGATAGGGTAGGTAAGCTTAATTAATTTATAACATTTGTGACTTTATTCACCGTGTTTTTACTTTTACAATTAAAATTTGAGACAAAAATTTTAATTAGCAACGTTTGTGAATCTCACAAGAGATCAGAAAATGAATCTATGGGCGAGGTGGAGTGGTCAACCTCTATTGAAATCTAATATGCGTTATAGAAATTAAAATGTAAATTCATATTAAAGAAAGTTAATCAATATAGAAATTTTACGCAAATTACCCCTAACGATCTCCAGTAAGTTGGTTATTGAATCTTTGCACGGTGGTCCTAATAGACAAAATATCATTTTATTTTTATGTATATGGACAGTGTACGGTGATTTCGACATTAAAATACTCAAAAATGTCCAGGTCAATTAGCATTTCTTCTATTGGCGGTATCCTTTGCTGTTTTTATAGCGTTTTTTCTTTCTCGTAAAGCGGTGGGTTAAACTATAAGTTTGTAACGTTTAAATTCGGCATTAAGACCTTACTACATTAATTAGTTTTGTAGGGATCGAATTATATTATTTAGGAACCATATATCACATAAGATAGCCTCAATTTTTTTTTACTCAATTTATATCCATTTGAACGAGCTAGTTAGTTTCATATAAAGTATTTCGAACATTAAAATAGATTGTAAAATTGATTGTTTACTTTATTCTTATCGATGTCATGTTTCGAACTGTCGGTTCGTTCATTTCTTCTGTTAACTTTAAGATGTTGTACGGCTGTGTTAGCTAGCCACCAGATATTTCATTGGTCAGATAGCAAGTCGTATTAAGTGACCCGTGGCGATTATTAGGTGAATCTCTTTCTGGTCTTGCGTGGTGAGATTCGTTCGAGAATGATTTCGAAGGAAATTTTGGGAGGGGCCTTGTCTTTCTTTCTTGTGGCTGATAAGTATAACGTGGTTTAGACAAAATTTTGAGGAGTCGCCCGGTGTTTATGAAGATTATTTCGTACCATTGATTGGGATAGACGAGCGATTCCCGTATTGTTAGACGTGCAGGGTGCCTATTTGATTTGGTGTGTTTACCCTCGTCTGAATCTCGTGAAGAGGAATTGATATTTTGTGCCGAACCACGCCACGTTCGTAACGACGCCATTTTTGTCAGGGGTAGTATCATCCACGTTAGACGATCTGATTCTCCGAGGATTCCCCTTATACGGAAGCATCTGTCAGGGAAGTTTGCCGAGAATTCCCCTTCACTGTATAAAGGGGTTCTCGTGTTGGGCGGATAGACGTCCAGCTTCTCGTACTGGGCGATTGTGAACCACATTCTCGTGTTGGGCGGATAGACGTCCAGATTCTCGTACTGGGCGATTGTGAACCACATTCTCGTGTTGGGCGGATAGACGTCCAGATTCTCGTACTGGGCGATTGTGAACCACATTCTCTTGTTGGGCGGATAGACGTCCAGCTTCTCGTACTGGGCGATTGTGAACCACATTCTGGTGTTGGGCGGATAGACGTCCAGATTCTCGTATTGGGCGATTGTGAACCACATTCTCGTGTTGGGCGGATAGACGTCCAGATTCTCGTACTGGGCGATTGTGAACCACATTCTCGTGTTGGGCGGATAGATGTCCAGATTCTCGTACTGGGCGATTGTGAACCACATTCTCGTGTTGGGCTGATAGACGTCCAGATTCTCGTGTTGGGCTGATTGTCAACCAGATTTCCGGGTTGAGCTGACCTGACCTGACGAGTTAGTAGCCGCTATTTAATTTTGAACAACCGCAAGTTTTTCCTTTCTTTTTATATATTGGTTCATAGACATTATTTGTTAATTCGTAATTTTTACAGGTCTCTAAATTAGTATTTATATATATTTTCTCTAATTTTTATTTGGTACTTTGTAAGCGACTTATAGGGGCGAGTGGTATTTTATTTTACGCCCAATACCAACGACCTTGAGAGCTCTCGCGGACGGTGTAACACCCCTATTATTCGTCATTTAATTAATTAATTGAATAATTTTATTTTTTTTTAACTAGCGGAACTTTAGTGGGATCATTTGGATTCCTTTGTCTTTTTATTTTTTTTTTGTGTGACCTGTACAGTTTGTGTAAGTGAAATTATTAAACCGATATTGAGAAATTAATTACTTTTCTATCACTAATAGTCACAAATAGTCTTGACCCGAACGAAGGTAAGCAAATTTTTGGTTGCAACGTAGTTTATTTTTTTTTATTAGTGGGCTCAATTTAGATCCATTCTGGAGGTTGAGTGACTAAATTGACTGAATTTTGGATGAGGGTAAAACAATCTCTTGGCGCCCATTTTCTTTTTAGTTAACACCTTATATCAATCCACACCCCACTTCACTGTGGTTAGCCGGCATCCAAAGCGGATTACATAATCCCACGGAGGAAAATCGTTAAACGAGAATAACTCGTGGCAACATCTAGATATTTGTGACCTGACAAGACTCGCCAAAAAGAAATTTATTAGCTAGGAACTATGTAAATATTATTTTGTAAAGTTGAATAAAGTATTATTATTATTATTATTATTATTATTATTATTATTATTATTATTATTATTATTATTATTATTATTATTATTATTATTATTATTATTATTGTTATTATTATAGTAATTTTTTACCATTTTCAATTTGCAATAAAATACGATTGTAAAAAAACAACAGATTTTTAGTGAACCAAGTCGTTTGTTGCAAAAAATGTATACTGATTTTTCTCTGGGAAGTAAAAATAATGCAATCAAAATAAACAAAAAAATTCCTGTCGGTGTTTATAAACCGCTAGTCGTGTCAAAACACCGTACCGCGTCGTTCATAGAGACGTCGGAACTCAACCCTTGAAACGAACTAATAAGCAACGATACCGCAACAAGTGGGCGTCCGGACGACCAATCCAGACTTCGATAAGACGCTATATTAGTGCAAACTTTAATCAAACATTTTTAGTGGTACATTACAGCGGTGGGGTTCTTTAAATGTGATTAGTGTGAACATTTTTTTATTTCAATGGATTTAGAAAAATAAGTGGTAAATACATTATTTCTTTATTAGTTAAGGGATATTTATAGCTTATTTTTAGAATTCATTTAGAATAGTGACCTATTAAAAATAATTCATGTAAAAAATTATTGCTCAGAAAAGTATCCTAATGTTAAAATGAATGGACAAGGATATTTAGCTTGAACACGTTTATTTTTTTAATCGTGTGCATAAATATTGCACTTTACAAATATTTTATTTAACTTAAATTCAAAGACTGTGCAAGTGTTTTTTAAAAAAAATTATTTGAACCTATAACTTTTATATATTTAAACACCATGTCTAATTATTCTTACATTTCTTTGTAAAATTTGTTTAAAATTTGAAAAAGTTGTATAAATGTAATATTAATTTAAATTTGTAATTATTGATATTGGGAATTCTTTGTTTTTATAATTTGTTTATAAAAAGTTTTTGTTTTTTACCAAAGTGTCGTTCATATTTCATAAAATTTTTGGGTTTTTCCAGTAGCTACACTTTTTATATTTAACTGGAAGAAAAGAGTTGAAATCTAAATATCTTTGAGACTATACGTCCTTTGTGTAAAATTTATAATTGTCCTTGTTTGGTATATTTGATGTTCATATCTAAAAAAACTAATAGATTGATCACGGTCTTTTCCCATACTAAATTCTAGTCTTCAAGGGCGCCATGATTCTAATTTATAAAATCAAAAAGTGAGGTAAAAAAAAACACTTGCGCAATCGATAAATTATCCTTTTTTAATGAATTAATGTTAAATACAATTTTTCATGAAAAGTTTTTTTAAATATAACCGAAAATCTGTTTGTATTACGTAAAAATTGATATGAACTAATTGTATAGCCTTGAGCTAACAATTAAAATTAATTTTTTATTTTTCTACGATTAATACGAAGGAAGATACGGCAATTCAAAAATGGGTGTTTAAAGAAACTGGATCGTTCTAGCGTAAATATCAGGAAAAATGTATACAGCATGTCTCACTAAGTTGGAACCATATGGAAAATTTATTTATTATCAATTTTAGGAAAAAAGTTATTCTTCATAAAAAGTTCTGCATGATGAAAAACCAAAAATACAATCATCAACTATAAAAATGTTTCAGTCGTGTACGAGGTTCGTCAAAAAATATAAATTTTGTTCAAGTACCTTTATTTTCGATAATATCGAAAAAAATTTTTAAGAAAAGTTGATCAGAATTGAAAGTAACATTCAAATATGCAATTACATGCATCTAGCATCGAAAATAAGGTTTTATTATTTTTTTTTTACTTCTGTGTCAACGGTATCGACTACTATGGCCATTAGCCTCGTGTTCTGTGTAGGCTTTGTCACTGTTTCCTAACGCCACTTTAGGAACAGCACTGTTAATTAGAACCCAACAGTGAATGGTCGAGTGAGGAATCACACCTGGTATATGAAAATCAATTTCTAAATTTTTAATTAATTAAAAATCAGAAAATGAGTTCTGCCGTTGGTGTGATTCGAACCTACAACCCTTGGATTATGAGTCCAGTGCTCTACCGCTGAGCCACTCACCACCCCTTTTGTTATTTTTACAAATTTTTCTACACAGTGAAATGTGTATCATACCCTTGGATTTTGCAGGTTAATGCATTCTGAGAGAATGTGGATTGAGGTTTCCTCCTCTTCCTCGCTAATCTGCATTTTTCTTTGTCTACTAATCCGAGTTTTTTTAGGTGGCCTCTCAGACGGCAGTGCCCTGTTAGGATACCCGTTAGTATTCTGAGCTTATTTTTACTTTCGTCGTCAGATCTCTTCTGGTTATAGTTCCCTAGTAGTGTCTTACGTGGGAGTTCAAGACATTAATGGCTGATTGGCTGTCTGACATGATGATGATCTCTTGTCTGCGAAAATTTCTTTCTATGTTGAACTGGACACATTTTCCGATGGCGTATATTTCAGCTTGGAAAATGCTCGGAGATTTGCCTAAACTTTCGGAATATTTGGTTCCAGGCCCATATACTCCTATTTCTGTTCCTTCTGTTGTTCTAGAACCATCTGTGTACCCATTTCATGGCACTTCTCTTGTGTTTTGGGATGGTATCTTTGTCCCATTCGCTTTTGTTACTTAGCTTTGTGTTGAATTCTTCACAAAGCTAAACTTCTTTGTAATCTCATCTTGGGCCATGTCCCAGGTTTTGTGATTTCCAGGAAGGAGTCGAAACTTGCGTTTGGTTGATCCTTATCTGGTCATTCTGAAGCTATACTCTCCACTACTATATGGAGGGGTTACCTTCATGGCGGCCGTTGGGCACGTTCTCATTGCACCTGTTATGCATACGCAGGCTAGTCTTTGGATTTTCGCTAGATTTGCCTTTGTACTGGCCAGCTTAGTTCTGCTGCCCCAGACTACTGCTCCATAAGTGATAGCCGGTCTCACTATTGACGTGTACATCCACTGCAGAATCTTTGGGTTACATCCCCAGTTTTTTCCCGCAAAATTTCTGCACACCATTAGAGCTTTCGTGGCTTTGCCAGTTACTTCTTTTTCGTGCTTATTCCAGATGAATTTATTATCTAGTATTAGTCACAGATATTTGACATCTGGCTTCCATTCAATAACTTTCCCGTCCAATTCGATGGTTTTGAGGTTTCTTTTCCGTGTAAAGGCAACTAAGGTAGTCTTGATGGGGTTATGGGGGGTTAAGTCCCATCGATTGACACCATTCTTTAGTATAGTCCAGCCTATACCTCGGGAGGGTTTTATTTTCAAGAAAAATTGTATTAAACATGAATTCATTAAAAAATGATAATTTATCGATTGAGCAAGTTATTTTCTTGACCTCACTTCTTGATACCGCCTCCTACCAAAACGCCGCTATCGAAATTTTTCTACTTCTGATCTGGACACCTTTCCTAGCAATTTGCAAAAAATCAGCCCGAGGAAAGTATAACGCCATCTTCACTCTAATAACAGAGTCAATAGTGCAACCTAAAATTGCACAACGGTGCCGAACCTGGTTTAGAAATGACAAACTCTGGACTGATGTAGGTAATTACCTGTAGAGGCAAATAGACCAATAAAAAATAATGTAAATCATTCTTATACGGGTTATTTAAATTACATAAAAATAAGAATGTTAATGCCCCTACAAATAATTTATCTACATTTTTATGCTTTTACAATATTTATATTATGTCAATATAATTACCACATTACACACTTTTGGAATTTCTGCGAACTTATACGGGGTGATTCAATAGGAAATGCGCATACAGTAAGGGTAGAGTAAGGTAGATTTTATGGGTATATCGTTCTTTATAACCAAGATACAGGATGATTTATTAATATTCCCCATTTTTTCAATTAATCATAACTTACGAACCACCCCATACATTTTTCTAATATTTGGTTAGTATATTCTTTATCCATAGTAGTGTCGATTAACATAATAAAAAAGTGTTATTCCAGGTCCGGCCTTAAAAAAATTAATAAGTAGGTTTCGAGTCCAAACAACACCCTATATATCAATATTTTAAAATTTTATTGACAAATTTGGAAAGATCAGAAAAAAATAAGTAAGACTAAATGTATTTGTTGTTTCAGCATACAACTTTTTTTCTTATTAACTTGAGTCAAATCTAGATATTTCTATAATGAAGTGGCACAAAATAAAAAAAAAAGAAATTTTCTTCCCCAAATGCTACTTTTCTATCTTTAATCCATAAAATCATCAACTATTTCTTTTTCTCCTAATTTCTGGATCCCAACCTTATTGAAAAACAAGAGGACATGTCCGTATTTGGGACAAATTATTATTATCAATGACTAACTTTTAAACACTCTGTATGCGTAAAAAAATTATCATAACATTTGTTTATTGCGCTATAGTTAAAAAAATATAAAAATGAGGAAAATTCCGAAAAAAGCATAAGTTTATTTTAAACAAAAATAACGTTGCAACAAATCTACATTTTAAAGGTTAAACATAACTAAATCAAAAAACTATAATTTTCTTTATCCGAGTTTAATTATTTTTTTAGCTACAGCATGATCATTTCTCGACTCTTTTGACGCATTCTTGATAATAATAATAAAATAAATCAGTCTGTACGTATTGTTTAATTTAGTAAGTAATACACTTTAGGTTTAATATTTCAATTTCTTGTAATTGCTTTTCTGTTATGTTTAACCCGGTTGCATACAAGGGCGGATTTATGGGGGGTACATGGGGGGGGGGGTGTACGGGGGGTAATAACCCCGCCATGATTGCAATTTGTAAAAAAATTTATAATACATAATACACACAAAACTGTTTTACATCATAAAGAAAGTGGTGCTTCTTATAACGCGATAAAAAAAATGTATGCAGCTTCCTTATTTTACTAGACTTTTAATAGTAGCAGTTTAAAAGTGTTTTTTTTTGTTTTAACCATTTCTAAGTACTTTCCTAGTCTCCTTGTGATTATAATTTAGTATTAATAAAGTTTTTTTTTAAACAGATCGACTTGAAATTTATTGCAAATTGTTAGGAAAGGTGTTTAGTTCAGAAGTAGAAAACTTTCGATAGTGGCGTTTTTTTCATCAAAAAGTGAGGGAAAAAAAGAAAATAAACTTGCGCAATCGATAAATTATTATTTGTTAATGAATTAATGTTAAATACAATTTTTCATGAGAATAAACCCATCCTGAGTTATAGGGCGTAAAAATTACGATTTTCACCATAAAAATCGTACATTTCTAGTTTTTTAAATATAACCGAAAATCTGATATTATTACGTAAAAATTTATATGAACTAATTTTATGGTCTTGAGCTAACAATTAAAATAATTTTTTTTATTTGTCTACGATTAATACGCAGGAAGATCTGGCAATTGAAAAATGGGTGTTTTAGGAAACTAGATCGTTCTAGCGCAGGGGTTCTCAAACTGTGGTACATGTACCACTGGTGGTACATTACAATGTTTTAGTGGTACAATTTATCATTTATCATTTTGTTTTCAGAAACGGCTCTAGCTTTAATATTGAAATGACGACTTTTCCAAAAACTTCGAACAATTTCGCGACACATTGATTTTTAACGGCGAAATGCTTTTATGGTGGTACATATATTTTAGTTTCATATTTATGTGGTACAAAATTTGAAAAGTTTGAGAACCGCTGTTCTAGCGTAAATATCTGAAAAAATATGACTTCCACAAAAAATTGTTTATAACATCTTAATGAGAGAACAACATTGGGAACATTTTAAGACCATCCAGAACCGTTTAACATAAGCAGAAAAAAAGTTATGGACAAAATAAATTTTTTCAATTTTTTTACGCTATTTTTTTATCGCTATCTAGACTGTGGTATTTGACAAAAAAATCCTTTTGCAGAAAGTCGTAACATATGTTTTTACAATTTTTACAATTAGTAATTTTTAGCCCTATGAATAATTATTTTTTAAGTTTTGGTCTGTTAAAGTTGAGCTAAATTTTTGTTTTTTATGACATTTTCAATTTTTGGTCAAATTAAAGAGACAAGGCTTTGAGCAAATGTTCTTCCGAATAATTACCATTTTTTTTATCTTTGCGTTTATAACCGTCAATGTCATTTTTTCGGGTCAAATATTGAAAAAACGGTCATTCCAATGAAAAATTTTGTCATAACATGATATTTCGGCGATATCCTAAGCTTTAAAATGGATTATTCTACATTATTTAATATTATCAGCCAAAAAAAGGTACGGGCAAAAAATACATTTTTTTTTAGAAATGTACGAATATTGTGGTGAATATCGTATTTTTCTGCGCACTATAACTCGGGAGGGAACATTAATCCATTAAAAAAGGTAATTTATCAATTACAACCCAACCAGGGGTGAAGTTTTTTTAGTGAGTATGCTTAAGGAGAGTCTCACAGTAGACCTTGAGATTTTAGGCTCATAACTTCCCCATAAAGGGTTTTCCTTCACCTCCGGTTGCTGGAGCTCATAATGCACCACGACGAGCTGGTGATTATCGCAATGTTCGCTTTTGAAAAAACGCTAATTTCCTTGCTTTTGCAGCATTCTCTAATGAATTGAAAAAATATAAATGTTACAGATTAATTCTAATCTAATAATTTCAATTATTGCTTTTTTGTATTGATTTTCATAAATATCAGTTAAAAATTCATTATTTTTAATATTAAAATAAATATTGTTATATTTATTAAACATTAATTATATTATTGGTGAAAAAACAGTCTACTCCGAGTTTTTTTTAGTCAATTATTATTTATGACAGAACAACTAAAGCACCTAAAAACGATAAAGTTAATAAACTATCAAAATCATTAAGTAAAAACCGGGGCATTTAACCATTTCACTTAATTACTATACGTTGTAAAAAATTATAAGAGCTCGTTGGAAGGTTCATTAAAACATGCCTTGATTGAATAGCACCAGACTGACACCTACTAGTCGCTTCAGATGATCTAGTTAAAACTAATGAATGTAATTACAGTTAATAGATGTGCTCATACTGCATATTAATAGTAATTAACATTTCAATAAGTTAAATTAAAAAAAGATTGGTCCGATTTAAATTGTATTTGTATTGATTGCCGATTGTTTACAATGGTATTAAAAGTACTCTTTTTATGGATAATAAAACCAGTTTTTATTGACGTTTTCTCTTTCGCTTTCAAAAAGTTCACAATAATAAAACAAGTAGTAACGGCACCCGCTAGAGAGCTGGAACAATAGACTTCTAAACTAAACAAAAAATTATTTGCACAAAATGAAAAATAGTCAAATCTCCCAGGAATTAGACATTGAAATGTCAACGTTGCCACAACGTCTGGACTTCAAACAACTACTCCTTGGGATATATGCCCCAACAGGTATTGAATTATAGAAGTCCCGACGTTGGTTGGAACCTGAAAAACAGGACATAAAACCAACAATTTGATTTTGTTATTAAAGGAGCCCGTCATCCTTAGACCGGTTTCGGCATTATTATGCCTCGTCAGTAAGGAGCAGACAAGCTCGACTTTCCATCTCTAAGGAAAGTCTGATAGTGGAGTCGACTAGCCCAGTTCCTATAAGATACAGTTGCGTTAGCAAGTGTATAAAGAACTGAGAAAGCCCAACGCCATCTATCACAATAGTTGTTTGAAGTCCAGACGTTGTGGCAACGTTGACATTTCAATGTCTAATTCCTGGGAGATTTGACTATGTTTCATTTCATTTGTGCAATTTGTTTACTCTCATAAATATTTCGGTAGACGAAATATATCAGCTCTAGTAATCATTTACAGGTCGCTTCTTTTTGCTAACTTTGAGTTTGTTATTATTGTGATAGATGGCGTTGGGCTTTCTCAGTTCTTTATACACTTGCTAACGCAACTGTATCTTATAGGGACTGGGCAAGTCGACTCCACTATCAGACTTTCCTTAGAGATGTCTGCTCCTTACTGACGAGGTACAATAATGCCGAAACCGGTCTAAGGATGACGTGCTCCTTTAATAACAAAATCAAAGTGGTTGGTTTTATGTCCTGTTTTTCAGGTTCCAACCAACGACGGGACTTCTATAATTCAATACCTGTTGGGGCATATATCCCAAGGAGTAGTTGTTTGAAGTCCAGACGTTGTGGCAACGTTGACATTTCAATGTCTAATTCCTGGGAGATTTGACTATTTTTTAGGCGTGCACACATTCAAGTTATCCTTATTTTATATCCGTTGTCCGTTAGTCTCTATCGATTCTGGAAGCTGAGTTATAAATGCGTACAGACAGACGGACAGACAGACAGACAGACGAGTTATAAATGCGTACAGACAGACGGACAGACAGACAGACAGACAGAAGCGTTCCATAAAACTTTTCTAAACTTTTAGGTTGGAAGTCTAAAAATAATAATAATTTACTAGAGACACAATTTCACAAGACACGATAACAACGTGGAACAAAGAAATAGATTATGAAAATTAGTTTAAAACTTAAAAAATAGAATGATCAATTATTTTTTAAAATACCTGTATGGAGTTGTGTCTATTACAATTTGGTGATACCGAGCAATGAACAATTTAAATTGATGATTATACTCGGGTCTAATTGTCAGCGTTCCAGAGGAGTCGTTTTTTAAATTTCTTAAAATTCTGAGAAAGAAAAACTTCAATTCAAATTGGGAATTTATGCTTCGTTAAGTTACCAAGACACTCTTTTCGGCTTTATTTATCAGTTTTGCTAACAGCTATTAGCACATAAATCGCCCTGCTCCACGTCAGTAAAATTTCTTCTCACATAAAATCTTATTGATGTTCTCCACTAACACATTTCCCGGATACATGCCAGTGAACAGCATTAACATGTCAAGTAGTAAGATGGTCAACGCAAGCAACACATCGAGCGTAGCTGCTCTGTGTAAAAAGTGTAAATCGAAAGTTGTTTCTTGGTTAAAATGTCTTAACTGTAGTTCCCTGTATAGTAGAACCCACTTGTTTATGAGAATGAAAAAACAGCAAAGGATACCGCCAATAGAAGGAATGCTGATGAATCTGGATATTTTTGAGCAGTTTAATGTCGAAAACACCGTACACTGTCCATATACATAAAAATAAAATAATATTTTGGCTATTAGCACCACTGTGCAAAGATTCAATAACCAACTTAGCTGGATATCGTTATAGGGGAGAATGGCGTATAATTATTTAATATGAATTTACATTTTAATTTCTATAACGCATATTAGATTTGAATAGAGGTTGATATCTTCATTTTTTGATCTCTTGTAACAAACGTTACTAATTAAAATTTTGTCTTAAATTAATTTAACTAAACTGTGGGGTGTGAGGTTACACTCATAAGAGACGACAATGGAAGTGTGGTTATAGTTTTTACATTTTCAATTGCAGAAACAAAATTCTCAGATGTGCAGACAGGTTGCATTGGCGGCTTGTGGCTTTGTCGGTATTAGCGGCATGTAGATGTGCCGACAAGTGGCTTTGTCGGTATTAGCGGCATGTAGATGTGCCGACAAGTGGATTTGTCGGTATTAGCGACTTGTATAAAGCGGGATCATTTAGTTCTGCAATTAAAGTAGGAAGTAGAAGTTAGACAAATATTGTCTTCAGTAGTGGGGGCTAGGAAAATATTCATACAGTGATACACTGTGCTTGTGTTCGCACTTGATTTTTGATTTAGTGAATAGTAGGTGGTAGGTGATTCGTGGCGTTAGTTTATTTCAGTTAATATTATTCTTGGCTTCCGTGTATATACATACTTTTTTTATTTTGAAACATTGTTACAGTGTACTTCTTATTTATTTATTCGGTGTCAATTTCAATATGTTTCGTCCTTGGGAAAATACAGTTTCTTTAAGTGGATCTAAAGAATCGGAACAATCATTAAATGGTATTCCAATGGATTATGTGGTATCAGGTTGTAGTCCCAAAGATTCCTGTAGCTCCGATGAGGAAGAGAACATTTTTGGTGAAAGAACTTCAGAGTATCAAGAAATATCCACCTCGAAAAAACAATATCTTTGTAAAGATGCCCAAACCATATGTATAAATGTTTATAAGAATATTGTAACTTCCGAAGGTGAAAGGAGTGCCATTGAAAAAACATCTTTTTTAACAAATGTTCCCATTAGCACTCTTTATAGAATTATAAAGAATGGTCCAAAAAATCGTAAAGAGAGGTCTGATAAAGGATGTGTTAAAACTTTAGATCCTTTAATATCAAAATTAATTGGTAGTATTATTTATGAATCTTACCAACGAAATGAGTTCCCAACAGTGGATAGTATATTTTCTTTACTAAAAAGTAAAAGGCGAGATTTAAGAATTTCTAAAAGCACAACATAGCGTTGGATATCGAAAATTGGATTTAAATACCAAACTATCAACAAGAGGACTGTAATAATGGAAAGCCAGAGGATCATAAAATGGAGGATACAATATTTGGAAAAAATTAAGGCATCTCGAAATAGTAACAGAAAAATATACTATTTAGATGAAACGTGGTTCGATACCCACGATACGCCAAAGAAAGGATGGTCTGACGGAACAAGAAGATGTTCAGTAAATGTTCCTTGTAAAAAAGGAACTCGATTTACAATTCTTCTCTGTGGATTGGACTCAGGGTGGGTACAAAATTGCTTCAAACTCTCTGGAAAAAATTTGGAAGATTGTAATTTAGATTACCACAAAAATATGTCTGGAGAAAGTTTTGAAGATTGGTTTGAAAATCAGCTGTTAAACAATATTGAAAAGAATAGCATCATAGTGATGGATAATGCTTCATATCATTCCCGCTTAATAGAAAAAGTTCCCAATACCAACTCAAATAAGTCTGAGATTCAGGAATTTTTAAGAAATCATGAACTTTATTTCGAAGAAAATTATACAAAAAAACAATTGCTTCAAGTATTAGGCACACAATCATTTGAAAAAAAATTCTTTATTGATGAAATGGCATCTAAAAGGGGCCACGAGGTGTTGCGCCTTCCGCCCTATTTTTGTGTATTTAACCCCATAGAATTAATTTGGGGACAACTTAAAAAAAGAATAAGGCGTCATAACGTGTTTCCCAAATTTGACGGGTTGGTTGCAAATTTGGTAAAAGAAGAAATTAACAAAATTTCAGCTGATGATTGGCAGAAAAAAATCAAACATGTCATCAAAGAAGAGAATTCTTATGTAACGACCCAATTTATTATCAATGTTGATGACAGTGAATCCGATGGTGAGGATTGAGATAGGGTAGGTATGCTTAATTACTTTATAATATTTATGACTTTATTCGCTGTGTTTTTAATTTTAGAATTAAAATTTGAGACAAAATTTTAATTAGTAACGTTTGTCAATCTCACAAGAGATCAAAAAATGAAGATATCAACCTCTATTCAAATCTAATATACGTTATAGAAATTAAAATGTAAATTCATATTAAATAATTATAGGCCATTCTCCCTTATAACGATATCCAGCTAAGTTGGTTATTGAATCTTTACACAGTGGTCCTAATAGCCAAAATATTATTTTATTTTTATGTATATGGACAGTGTATGGTGTTTTCGACATTAAACTGCTCAAAAATGTCCAGATTCATCAGCATTCCTTCTATTGGCGGTATCCTTTGTGTTTTTATAACGTTTTTTCATTCTCATAAACAAGTGGGTTTTACTATACTACGCAAGCTCTGCTAAAAAGAACAAGAAGATAAAAACATAATTTTAAATAATCAGTTGTATATTTTAAGTAGGATTATAAATTCGAATCTAAACAATGCTTAGGGACAACAAAACTGGCTCCGATAAGAATGTCGTTAGAAACTACTCAAATATTCGGAATCTCCAAACATTTCGAAAATTAACAAAAATATAAGCAAAAAGGTGGATTTGGCAAGTACGCCAATACTTGCGTACTTGCCAAATACACAAATAATTGTACAAGTAATGGCCGAATGAACCACTCCCACTACATGGCAAATATAGGCAATTGACAAATATTTGCCAAATTCACGGGTAGTGGGAGTCCGCCTTAATAAATTTAAACAAAGGTGAAGCTCCAACAACAGGTATCGATAGTGGTGAGGATTTTGGCATATTTTTTTAATCTACACTTTTCAAAATGTAACTTCTATTTCTCAAGCAATAAAAAATATTGGATTGGTAATAATCAATATTATTTAGCGAGAGGCAAATACTCTTCAACAGGGGCAAGAGTTTCCATGCACTTCACTTTAAGTCATGAACTTTTTCAACTAGTTCAATCTTTTATCTACAAGGTTCAATAATTTTTACTAATTTCTATAACTAAAAGTTACAATAGTTTTCTTTACTTCCACTATTGATATTGAGAATAAGATTTTGAAGCTTCCAAAATATCTATTATTACTTACTTTACTTTTAGCATCCAGTTTATTTCATTTTTTACTACTTTCAATTTAAATTCAAAATTTGCACACAATCAAACCGCAGCGTTTTGTATTATAATACTAAGGGCCAGTCTTTTCACCTATAGATAGATAAGCTTTAACCGTCAGATAACTATTCTACAGATAAATTAACTAGAACTCGTTATCTAAGGGATAACTGATACGAGTCTTTTCATCTCGAGTTATCTGATAGATAGCTATCTCTGAGATGTACCAATAGTCACTCTCACAGTGAAATCTAGCCAACTGAAATAACACCGAAGGAAGAGAAACAAAGATAAAAGTGTCATGTGTTAGTAAGAGAAAGAGAACATCGCAAAGATGTTCTATAAATCAAAATAACATTGCTGACGGCCGTTGTTGTTATTACTTTACTTTCAGAGAGGGCACCACGGTAAGGTGCATTTGTAGACGTTATAGACGTTAGTTATTTGTTTGGGTAGATTATAGAAAATAAAAAATTTGTTTTATATTAAAAAAATATTTATATATATATATATATATATATATACAGTTTTAATCATCTTAATCACGTTGATACAACAAAAAGCTAATATTTATATAGATATATAGATTCTTTATTCAAGTAGGATATCCTAATATAGGTACACAAATCAAGAAAAAAAACTACAGTATCTATGGGTATACAAAATTTATAGGCAATTGTTAAATTTGAAAAATTTTGTTAAAAAGGCACTTTAATATCATGGATCATAAACAAAGTGTATACTGGAATATTTAAATTTGAATCAACAAAAAAAATAGTTAAAAATTGAAATGCTCTCTTCTTGATCTAACATTGTAGTCTTGTTCACGATTTAATGCTTCTGTGTCGTCAATTAGTCCAACATCAACAAACATCTCAAAATCTTATAATAAATCCATTTTGTTTAAATAATTTTGTTGTAGAATGACAACAGTTTTCACTTTAGTTTGTAAAACACCACTTATGTCTTTAATTCCGAACTTAAAAGCAATATTTTAGTCTTTAATAATCACTATTTAATTACTTATCTCAAATAAGAATAATAATGAAGTTTCTGTTAAGTTATGTTATGTTGACAATTCGCCCCTCAATTTCATTCAGTGCGCATGCTCTTGGGTTTTAACTGGTAGATAAATTCACTATCCGCCACATAAACCACCAGATAGCTTATCCTGGGGATAAGGGTACTTTAACCGGTAGATAGCGCTATCTGAAGGTGAAAAGACGGTATTTTCTGTTATCCCTTAGTTAAAATGTATCCTTAGGATAAACTACTTTAACCGAAGGTGAAAAGACTGGCCCTAATAGTACTTTATTTTGACAAAACAGTCAAATGGCCATCGACCGAGGTCTTTCAGCCAGGAGTTTTGTATTAAATGATCAAAGCCATAAAATATTTTGCTACTGACAGTTACCCAATAGCCGTTTAATAGGAATTACTTAGTTTTATATTTTATACACCCTGTACCTCGTTTAAGAACAGTTTAAAAATGGTACAAGGTGGACAAAGATTTTACTGTACCTACAATTCATTAGTGCTTCCTCATTTCACTTATTGTTCTACAATTCTGTATCTACTGAAACAAAATGAGTTAGCTCGTTTACAGAAACTCCAAAATAGAGCCTTGCGTATAATTTTAAATTGCAAAAGACTAACACCAATAAAAGATATGTTGAAGTAACTACAATTAATTTTTTTCTCCTCTACCAAACATTAATCTTAATTTTCAAAATAAGAAATAAAATTTCCCCAACTTACAAGAAAAAGTTAAGTACAATAACCATATCCATGGATACAATACAAAGCCCAGTCACATATTAACACATACCCAAAATTCTGTTTTCTTCAAAGGACTTTATAGATATAATAATCTACTAGAAAAGATCAAATATTTAACATCTTTAACATCCTTCAAGACAAAGTTAAAATCATATTTTCTTAATCAATAAAAAACCTAATAACCACTTCCTCATTATGTTTGCTTAGTTTTAATATTTAGCTATGACAGCTGTATATGTTTTAGTATTTTAAAGTATTCTGTGTATTTATCAATATATACACATATATGAATATAAATATTTTATTATATTTTTTTTGTTGTTTTTGTTGACAAGGATAGAAATACCTATGTCAGAAAATGTTAATAACTTAACCTAAGATCGATCCCGTTGTAATCATTACAATGACTTGAAAATGTAAATTAGCCAAATTGACTAAATAAAGAATTTATATATACATTCGGAACCCGCTTGGTGGCTCCTGTAAACGTATGTGCGTTTCCCAATTAAATATTGTCTAGAATTGTTTTAAATTTTCGTTACCATCATCTGGATTGCTCTCCTATGAACAACCCTAAAAAGCCAACAAGAGGCTTGTCCGAGTTAGTAAGTAATGGACCTTACCTTAAGGGGTTTCATTAACGCGTCATAACTTCATACGATATTTCCCCTTGACCCGCGCAGCAAAAATAGGCGTGCCTAAATATAAATCTTTTCCAAACTTTGACAACACAGCAAAATACATTTACCAGAACATAAAAATAAAAATTAGGTGACCAAAACCATTCATGTTTTAAATAGGTATTGAATTGAGGTATGTTTTCTTTGATTCAACCTACAAAAATGCAAGATTTTGAATCTGTTACTCACAAAAAAACCTAGGTCTAACAATTAAAATGCATTTTATAAAATCCTGTTTTTGTCAAAATATTTTTATTGTATAAAAGCTTGTTTTTAATTTTTTTAAGGAATTTTATTTATTGATAGGTACCCTTAATTTAAAATAGTAATCAATAAATTGTAACCCAAAAATAATGGAACAGAAAATGGGAGAATAAAATAAACGTGGTAGAAAAAAATCGAGATTTATTGTAATTTCACTCAATCGGGTGTTGTAGGGAATTGTTCCTTATTTCCAACCACTTACTGTTCTTGGATCCACTAACTCCGGTATAAAATAATTAAAGAAAAAAATTTTCAACTTTATAAATCTAAAAAAAACAAAAATTATATATATGTCACTTCTTCAACTAGACAACCTTTCGGGCTCCATATAACGAAAAAGCATTTCGTATGGATTATGAGTTAACAATTTGTTATAAACAAATTCTGACCAACATTTTTTTTCTGTAAGTAATTTACAGAAACAGCGATATGTCTTGTCTTTAATAATTCCATTTCATCCTTATATTATATCGAATAATTTTTGGATTAAAAAAATGTAATTCAAATTAATTATTATGAAAAAAATAAAAATATAGTTATTGTATAAAAGTTTTGAAGATAGATCCGATGAAATTTGATCAGAACATCTATTTATTTTTAAATAAACACTTTCAGTTTGAAATCTATTATAATGAGTCCAGGAAACTATTTTTTTTTCTGTCAAAACTGCATTATAAAAGTTGTGGCAAAGGATACTGTAAAAACTGGAAAATAGGCAATTCCTATATTTTAAAAATAATCAAATTCTTACCGTAACATTACTCGACGTCGGCGTCGGGACAATCTTTTGGTACTCAAGTATTTTTCTCGTTAACTGTTCTCTTCACTTCTGTTTTGCAGACCATAATTTTGTTCAACTGTATGACTCACAACACCAATCAACAATTGTCCTAATATCCCCTTCACCACACTAACTCACTTTATACCTAGATACGTATTTTTATCCCCATAAGAACTTAAATTTTTAAAAAAACCTAATTTTTCCTTATCTATTACATATATTTTTTCACACCATCTTAAAGTCGAGGTTTCCACGAAGAAAGTGAGCACTGATAAAGGTTTTCTATTGAAAATTAGGCTTTTTTTAATTTATATTATATTGTATAAGAAATCGAAAAATAAATATTTTGCCCTGAAAAAATTACAGCTTACTTAGGCTGCCATTCCACGGTAATATTTCTATGTCATAGATATTGTTATGCTTGTGAAATTCTTCTCTGAATACTTTTTATTAATAAACTTTATTTTAATCAATTCACATTTGACATATTATAAAATTCCAATTAACATAAACTTCAAAACTCTCAAATCTGTCAACACTACTATCTATTAAGTCTTTTTCACATAATTTATTTTAAAATACACTTACAAATTTTGCCCCATTTTAACATCATAACAATATATTATCATATATATGATAATAGATCTATGGCATATAAATATTATGAAATAATCTGCAGCCATTACACGGTAATATTTATATGATATAGACAGTGTTACCAATTCAAAAATGTAAAATTTCCCATCACTTAATCTTAAAATTCCCCAAAGTTGAAATACTATCGTCGACCACTAAACCAAAACCTTAGTTGATAAACCAAAGGTTCCATTTTCCCAATCTAATTAAAAGTCCCCCTTTAACCACCCGCACTTTTAAAAATTACCCACTTTTTATCCCACACTAAAAAAAATGTTTTTGATATAATTATAGTCCGGAAAAGCGATATAGTTAATAAAAATGAAAATAAATTTCAACTTGTCAGTTAATCTATTGGCGAAATGCACTCGACGGTGAAGGCCATTTAAAAATAACTATTAGTTGAATGTAATTCGCAAAAGGCCATAATAAAGCATATTTTTTATTTTGAATTTGCCGCCATCTGTAAATTGACAAAACTTATAAATAATCCAAAAACCAATGCATGTGCATTGGAAATTTTTTTATTTTAATATTTTGATGCTTGATTATGGACAAAATATGACACGGTTTTGCTCTTCTTATTAATTACAAATAAAACATCGCTGACCTAATAAGTAAATAATAAATATTACCGATTTATTAAAAAGAAGAAAAACAAAATTAGTGACAAAAATGTCATTATGTGAGCAAATTCACCAAAATTTCCACTTAAACGGCAACACTGGATATATATTATCATATGTATTATAATATGTTGCGTTTACTAGAACCTATGACATATTTTTTAATCATATATCTGAAGAGGATCTTTTAATTTTTTTTACCTAGCTGATATATATAGATGGCAGAACATAGTAGGTACATGTTCATAGACTTTGTTCTTGTATATAAGTACTAACATAACCCAAACTTTGTCGGGACAGTGCATCCCTTTGACGCTGTTATTAAAGGAACTTTTCATTTCTCTATTTCTATTTTTATAGTTCTTATGTTTGCATTATAAAACATTTCATAGCAATTTAATTGTCACCATAGTTAAACTATTATCAAAGTCGGGACATTACACAGTCATATGTGTCATCAAATATATATGATAAATATATCTATGACATAGAAATATTACCGTGGAATGGCAGCCTTAAAAACACAAAAAAGAAAGTTTTTACAAAATTTCATAAAAAAAAATATTTTAGCGGAGAAAAAAATTAAAAACGGTTTTTAGCGATTTTCTCGATAAATCAATAAAATCAAAAATAATTTGTGGGACACCTCTGAAAAAGGATTATAACTAAACTAATAGGATTGTATATTAATGTGAGACATACCGAGACATACGGCGACGATCATGCAAGTCGGATAGAGTAGGCCTTAAACAAAGACAGCGACAAATATTGTTCTCAAAACTAGGTCGCGTAGTAATAATGACGATATGCGGCGTTTCATTTCTATCCAAGAATGTTTGAATTCTACAAACTTAGGAAAGCATAAATCAGATGAAGATTTTCAAATCTTGGCTGCGTTTTTATTCGAAAACAGAAAAGATTTCATGAAAATTGTTATTTTTTATTTAATCAGGTAGAATACCGGAAAATCATTATTTTTACGATTGTTTAACGTAGAAGGAAACCATTGACTTTCCGCAATTACAAAAAATGAGACTTTTTTTGCGATAAACGGTTTTCACTGAAAAAATTTCTGGGACATGAGAATGCACAGCCACCCTACCAACTGAGTTGTCCTGACGACTTATTTTGTATTATATTTATAGGTAAACAAATTGGTTTTAGTTTTTAGTCTATTTTTTAATTTTCAACTTGCTAACGGCAAACCCAAAACGTTGTCAAAAAATAATTTAAAAAAAAACATAAATATATTTCTTTTACTTTTTTTCAGAATACCGGTTGATGACGAAAAAAGTTTTTAGTGACAGAGACCAATGTGTTGTTCAAGGTTCATAGTGAAATGTTATCCTACCGTCGTGGTCGCGGCCAGTGCCAACATAATTCAAAATATTCCAATTCAGAACCTGTGCGAGAAAAGTAGGAAAGAAAAAGTGGGACGAGGTGCGAGGGTTGGTGTTGCCCTTACCCCTCGAAGACTTACCAACGCCGTCACTGAGTACTATGCTAATTGCACACTGCATCCGAGCCCTTATTGCGGTAAGTTAACATTTAATTGGTTTATTCGATAGCATGATTTGAGAAAATGAAACAATAAAACTCAAAGTCGACCTACCACAACTTTATTATAAAAAAATCGGATGTGGCCATGCACATGACTTTACCATACTTTAACGGCCCCACGGGCTCATAATCCAATTACTCGTATATATTTAAGACAGGCCATGTCTGGCAAGAGCGTACAATTGTCTCCATGAAACAAAACACTTCTACTTCGCTTGCGCTATTATGCAACAATGTTATTCCATATTTTATTTTTAACTCGCTTTTAATACAATATTTGAAAAAAGTTTTTAAACAAAATTTATAGTAAATTTAATTTAAAATAAATTTTTTCTCTTAATATTTTTACATAAACTTAATAGAAACGATAATAATTGCGAAAATCTGAAAATTCTCAAGAGTAAACCCCCACTTCCGATTGTCCGATTTTGCCCAAAATCTAATCAGCTCATTAGCATGTTGTAAAAATGCTAAATATAAAATTTGGTTAGGAAATTCTGATCGGAGTTGGAGTTAGAGCGCACACAAATTTTTCCGGACTACATACTACATGCATACTCCATACTCCATACATACATTTTCTGGAAATGGTCTTAAATGACTTAGGGGGTCTCAAAACATGTAAATCCACTGAAAGCTGAACTTTTTTTTTGCGATTACAATACTTTACCACTTCGTATGGTAAAGTAAAAATTAATACTGTAGTATACAACAAAGAGTTATTCAGAACCAAATGATTCAAATTTGCGCCAGCGCATTAAGAACGAACAGACCATACTACTATCACTAAAGTTCCTCCAACTAACGATCTAAGATAAGAATATTACCAGAAATTACTAGTAAAATCACACATTCAAAGACAAAAACCATATGCAACGTCTGAAAGCTGGATGAGAAGAAACTATCATAAAAAAATAGAATTTAGTGCTAACGTATTAATATCGTAATACTAAACTACAACTTCAGAATCAAATATAATTTCAGCTTTTAAGAAAAATTTTAAAATCATTCTAATATAACAAACATGAAAGGAAAAATAATTTACAGGCGCTCTGGGATCGGGAAGTGGAAGAGGGGGAGTTTTTAAGGGTAGAAAACTGTTTATCTCGATTTCCGGCAAAACTACAAGTCCTATGGAAAAAAGCAAAATAGCAAAGTTGTAGGTAATAAAAAGATCTACAAGTTTGGTATTTACACTTTTTTCACATAACCTCAAAATTTATGTGAAAAATTCAAATAACCAAGTTTTTGGTTTTTTATTTTTATCTTTTACAAAAAAAAAATTTTTTTCACCAAATTTGGAGTAAACTTACCTTTTTATGTCCCAAATACCCTGTAATTTTTTTGTTTTAAAATATTTATTTTTTTAACCTTATTTTGACTTAATATCGAAAAAGCCGTCTAATTTTCAATCGAAAATTCTCACGTCAAAATATCTGCTTTTTTTAAAAACTCGGTGGGCTTTTTGTTCGTTGAAATCTCTACTTTTTGATGGTGTAAAAAAAATACATTACTCTACTACTGTTCTCAAAAAATGCAAATAAGAAACGAAGAAAACTCCGAATTTCTTTTTTTTTAAATCATCATGTACAATTTTGAGCTATTTATTTAAATTTATACTTTAATTACTCTTTTGTTTATCAATGTAACACGGAATCTTACGTTTTTCGAGTAATTAAAGTATAAATTTAAATAAATAGCTCAAAATTGTACATGATGATTTAAAAAAAAAGAAATTCGGAGATTTCTTCGTTTCTTATTTGCATTTTTTGAGAACATTTACCACAGTAATGTATATATTTTTTACACCATCAAAAAGTAGAGATTTCAACGAACAAAAAGCCCACCGAGTTTTTTAAAAAAGCAGTTATTATGACGTGAGAATTTTCGATTTTAAGTCAAAATAAGGCTAAAAAAATAAATATTTTAAAACAAAAAAATTACAGTGTATTTGGGACATAAAAAGGTAAGTTTACACCAAATTTCGTGAAAAAAAATTTTGAATTTTTCAAATAAATTTTGAGGTTATGTGAAAAAAGTGTAAATATAAAAGTTGTAGATCTTTTTATTACCTACAACTTTGCCATTTAACTTTTTTCCATAGGACTTTTAGTTTTGCCGGAAATCGAGATAAACAGTTTTCTACCCTTAAAAACTCCCCCTCTTCCACTTACCGACCCCAGAGCGCCTGTAAATTATTTTTCCTATCATTTTTGTCATATTCTCTTCCTGTTCCAATGAGTTTCGTCCTACTATTATTTTATTTGGTTTCAAAAATTATCTGCACTGGCCTATTAGTTTTAGTCTGAATTTTCAGGAAATAATAATAATTACAAAACTTAGAGTTTGAGACCGCTTGATTTTTTTGTAAATCTTCGAAAAGTATTTATTTTGTTAATTTTAAATGGAAAATCACAAAAAGAAGGCTCCGCGCCATTCTGTATTAAATCTATGAAAATATGCTCAAATTTGTTTTAATAACTATCAAGTAGTTTTTAAATAATATGCTTTCCCACCCTTTTCTTAAATATCTTTACATAGTGCTGCCTCATCGTTTCAGAAATGTAAAGCTGTCGAAAAACATTCCATCGCCGTGTTCCCAGTGGCGCTCATATAAATACAATTTTATATTAGAAAATCCTCATAAAATAGAAGTGAAATTTGTTTTTCACAAGAGATCCGGATTACTCCTTAACTTTGGCCAAAACTAAAAGTAACCAAACAATTAAATTGAATTCAGTTATTTCTTGAAGTAGATATGAACTTTGTTTATATAATCTTCTTCTTGGATAACAAAACCACACTTTTATAAAATATTTTTTTTATTAAAAATTACAGAAAAAATAATAATTTACTGTAAAAACAGATCACTGAACAATTTCAAAAGATATGATAACCATATGGAACAAAAAAAACATTGATTACTTATTCAAAATGTTTTTATTATTGACGTCTAAAGTCGTTTCTTTTATAAAAATATATTCCTCTAAATGGATAATAAATCCACTTACTTACTCAAAAATTAAAAAAAGGGTTTATTCTTAACATTTCGAATTAAAAAAGCACGTTAGATTAAAAGTCATAATTTTTTATTTTTCCTGTATTCCAACAAATGTTTTAATACTGCACAAATGATGTGAAACAAGTTAAAAATTACAGCTCCCAAGAATTACGACAATAGAAAATGTCTGGACTTCAAACAACTACTCCTTGGGCTATATGCCCCAACAGGTATTGAATTACAGAAGTCCAGACGCGGTTGGAACCCGAATCGTTTCTGGACTTAACCCCACAACTTTGATTTTATTACTAAAGAAGCCTGTCATTCTTAGACCGGTTTCGGCATTATTGTGCCTCATCAGTAAGAGGTAGACCAGCTCGACATCGTATCTCTAACCGATGCTGAAGACTGCATTGGACCCACCAGATACTTAAAACAACTGGTTGAGTCGAAGTAAGTGGAGGAGAGCCCAACGCCATCTTCACTTTAATAACAAAATCAAAGTTTGCAATAATTCAATACTTGTTGGGATATATAGGCCAAGGAGTAGTTGTTTGAAGTACAGACATTGGTGCAGTGTGTGACATTTTCTAATGTCGTAATTCTTGGGAGCTGTGATTTTACCTTATTTCACATCATTTGTGCAGTTTGATTACTCCCAGTAAATATTTTGGTATCAAAAATATTTCATTTCTTCATACGATACAATTTTCTATTTTATTGCAAACTTTGATTTCGTTATTAAAGTGAAGATGGTGTTGGGCTCTCCTCCACTTATTTCGACTCAACCAGTTGTTTTAAGTATCTGGTGGGTCCAATGCAGTCTTCAGCCATCGTTTAGAGATATGATGTCGAGCTGGTCTACCTCTTACTGATGAGGCACAATAATGCCGAAACCGGTCTAAGAATGACAGGCTCTAACCGCGTCTGGATTTCTGTAATTCAATACCTGTTGGGGCATATAGCCCAAGGAGTAGTTGTTTGAAGTCCAGACGTTGGTGCAGTGTGTGACATTTTCTAATTACTCCCAGTAAAATATTTTGGTATCCAAAATATTTCATTTCTTCAAATGTTTTTTTTTTATTTTATTTTTTATTTTATTTATTATTATATATATATATATATATACATACGTACATAGGCAATAAGCAGCCCATTTGCTATTCGAACAGTACAATGGTCAGCCCGTAATAACGTTGGTCGTCCCAGTTTTGGGCTCACCAAGGTAGGGCACTGTATATAGGCTTTAAAAAGGAAGGGGGGGTCTAAAACGATGTTTCTCGCGTTTTTGGGTGGGACGACTTTTGGACTATTAACATATCCATTATACTCTTGAAAGTTCCATAAAAATCCATGTAGAGGGCGCTAATTTTATACAGATTTTCGATATATATCGGATATGCCTATAGCCCGTTGGTTAGCCCTAAAATTGGCAACATTGCAAAACTTACGGTAAAGCGCAATAGTGAGTCAATTTTTCAAACTTCTTGTTTTATTGAAGTATTTTGTTGGGTTTTATGTTTCTGTAATTTTTAATTATCTAATGGACCACGAAATCTTTGGTTTTAAGGAATGGTTAATTCCGACACTGTACCAATCAAAGATTTTTCTGGGAGAACAGATTTTTTTAAAAATTTAACGATTTTCCCTTAAACTGGGATGCGCCTCCTTTATTTATAGCCATGAGAATTTTGGATACCTTAGCAGTCTGATAAACGTCTTGTGGTAGCCTACATGTATTTAAAATAATTTTATTAATGACAATGTAATGGTATGGTTAGAAAATTAGGTACTAGATTGGATACAATTGGTTAATAAATAAATATTATATTTTTTTACTTACATAATTGAAATATTTAGAAATAGTTCATTTAAACTATCGTCATATAAGCATTTTGGCGAACAAAAATGTTAGATGTTAGGAAAAAACGCTAGATTTAAGGCAAACAAAAGATTTACTGTAGCTGCTGTAATGACTAAACTTACCGATAATATTCTGCATGTGTTTTTTGGGTATGACCCATAAAGTTGGCAAATTGCTCCATGTCTGTTTCCGAGAAATTGGAGACCTGTAGGACTGTTGCAATTTGTTTGCGTAACCTAGTAGATGTAAACAAATCTTTGTTTGCAATGCCTGATTCCTCAGCTAACTTTTTTATGACGTGGTATCCACTAAGCCATCTGTCTTTAGTTGACGGGTTTGCAAACAAATATTCATTAGAAGGATGCACTATATTAGCTCTTACTTCTAACATCAATTGTATTGAATCTTGAATTTTTTTTGGGAATAGAATGGCAACGGGCCGACTCCCTTTACCACCTGTTACTACCCGCTTGAAATTTTCACTTAAAATTTGTTCCTGTGGTGTTAAACTATTTAAAAATTCATTATTGAGCTGCGTTGATAAATTGTTACAATAATTTTTTACTTTTAGATATTGTACTTCACCAATTCTTTTCCGATTGAGTAACAAAGTGAGAGCTAAAACACATTCTGAGAGTTTTTTGTACTCTTCTTTAATATTATTTTTTTGCATAATTTCGTTATAAGCTTTTTCTGCACGTTGGTTTAAGAATCTTTCAAAATTAATAATATCCTCTGTCATTGGGAATAATTTGGGTTTTTCCCAATTTTTTCTCTGGTTCTGAGGTGTCAATAAACCGATTCTTTTTAATTATCAATTGGGTAGCAATATCGCACACTTGTGCGAGTCTTGTTCCCATATGCAAAGCGAGACTCGGAGCTACAAAAGTGTGAGTTAGACGATCATATCCGCTAATAGCTTTTGTAGCTGTCACAAAGCTATCAAACATTTCAGGCTTAATGCCATCTAAAAAATTTTCTATGCCCGTTGAATTTTTAAGCACCAGCAAAATGCGACCCATTTCTCTCATTTTATTCGATACACTTACGGCCAATTGCACCCTTTTATGTCTTTTCAGTTGACTTTCACCATAGGAACATATCAGAATATCATTTATTGCCGCTTTTGAAATATCATCTGGCCTCATTTTATCAATTACTTCGGATTTTAATCTTAGTGAATCATAAAATTCTTTATAAATGCCAGAACAAAGTGCAAACGCCTGAGTTTCAGAGAGGTGATTTATTCTTTTATTTGAGCTGACTTGGTTTTTATTCATGAGGCACTTTTTTCTATGTTTTCTTAAACTAGTTTTTTTATAATAACCCAAACAGTAGTTGCACGCGGAATAGTTTTCATCAGATACTAATGATCTTGGACGTCTTACTGGCCGCGTTATTTTGTCGTTGGAAGTTAGTAAATAATTTCCTTGCCTTCGAAGTGCATTAAGTAACATTTTACGTTTGGGATTTTTAAATGTTAAAGAAAGTATATCTTTAACAGCCCCCTCTTCAGCATGATTTCTTTGTAAATGACGAGGGAAATGCGTTACCTCTACGCAACAATATGGGCAACAATTTTTTTTTGTCCAACGTCTCGCGTTTTCAATTTGTTCGACTTTATTTATTGTTGTTTCCTGAAATATTTTTTTTTTCAAAATATTAAAAAATAACAACTGGTACTTCAGTACGGGTTTCTAAAAATTGTTCGACCTGTTTTTTGGTCGAAAAACTATTGTTTGATACGCAGTAGTTCGAAAAAAACGCTGTTCGAAATACATGAATTCGAAAAACAAAACTTTATTGGCTTGAAAAAATTAATTTACAATAGGAAGAACTACATCCTTAAGACATTGCGGGTGAACTTTCTCTAGGACTTTACCGTTTTGAACTGTTTTTCGAATAAATGTGTTTCGTACAATTTTCCGGAAACCATTTAGTTCAAAGGAAAATAATTAGTAAGTAAGAATAGTCAGAAAAATATTAGCATGAAGAAGACTGCCAGCATGCGACAGTAATAAATATCATTATTTACCTGGGTAATAATACCGTAATTATGAAGAATTCGGTCATTGTTTTCTTTATTTACTTTTTTAACACTCATTGAATTTGAAATCTAAAAAAAATCTAATATAATTTACCTCTCACAAGAACAAAAATAGTGTTATTAATTTCTCTGCTAATAAAATATTGCGATAAATGGATACAATACATATAGTAAAGGAAAACGGGAAACTGAAAAAAAATTATTGGAATAACTTACAGTGCTTAAGTTTGGTACTTCATTTTTCTTTTCATCATTATTATTAAGAATATGCTTGCTTATAAAAATTATTTTCTCTTGTAGAGGAACAACTGGACTTTTATCTTTCATTTGCTTTAAAAAAAAGATTTAAATTAAAAATAACCAGCAATTGTAATAAATAATATCCCGACTTACCATTTCACTTATTTGGTTAAAATTAACCTCATTTTCAGAATACGGTGAAAAACTAGAGCTATTGGGGGGCACGGTACTATCATTTTGAACCTAAAAATAAAAAGCTCAATTTCTTTAGTACATTTTTTTAATCTGCTTTAATTAAACAATACAAATACCCCAAATTTACCATAAAGATAATTTTGTTTTTTATTTTGAGATGAAAAATGTTTGTTTTGGTTTAAAAATGCGTAAACTTTAAAAGTTGTTATGGATTAAAAAAATGGTTAACTTTAAATTTCTATACCAAACGACACATCTCCATCCAACGACACATAAAAGGTGGCAAGAGGCACAATCAAGACTTCGCTCTTATATAAAAAAATTATTTATCCTCACTCTCTCAAAAGTTAATTCGCCGTCGGTAGTATCACTTAGTTTGTAATTACTGGATAATGAGTTATTAGTCTCATCTAATACACTTTCGTCTAAAATCGCTTTGTCAGTGACATCAGGTTCCTTTGGTTGACGATCTATGTCTTTCAAAAGAAGTTTCTCTTTAGAAACTTCCAAGTACCCCGGGCTTAAATCACTACTTGAATATGATGAAGATAAATCCGAATATCGCTCTTCATCTGAAGACCCACCAGAAAATGGTTCTTTCGGGCCATCTTCAAATTCGTATGGGTCGTACTTGACACTATCCTAAAAACATCATGTGTCACTTCTTCTTATAATCATACATAAATATTAATTATTTAAAAACGTTAAAGTTATTAACATTCAAATAAACCTCTAATTCGAACGATATACTGATGTATATAAAAAATAAAATCGTTACATTTTGAATATTAAAGTCAAATTGGTTATCAGATAGATACATTTTAGCGTTTGCAAATACTAAAATTAAAACATTAAATAATCTTAGAGCGAAGCTAAAAGAAAACTTCGGGTTCGAATCCACTGATATTCTTTTTTTTCTTCTTCTTTTTTTAAGTCCTAGTGTAAACTACACACACACATTAGTAAAATTCGTGAATTGAAGTATGATGATTATTTTCAAAATAGGTATATTTAGATTTTTCGTTAGGTCGTAGAAAAAATATACTGTACTCGAGTAGATTGTCCGTATAGCAGTCGGACGATATGTACTGTGCCTAAATTGTGCTCAACTTCATATACTTGCGATATGGCCATTAAATGCAATTTTAATGCACGACATAATATTTTATGTCGTATATACCCATACAACTTACCTTCAAAAAAACTGAAAATGACTTATTATTATCACCAAAAGTACCTACTAGAAGTACACGTAAAAGTGAATAAGTATTTACTTACCATTATTTTTTTTGTCCGAAGGGAATATCTTGCCATTTTAAAATGATGTACCTACACTTCACAGAAAATAATATTCAACTAACACGATAACTCGCAATCCACGAAATAGAAATAGGAGATATACGAATTGGCAACACCGGCGGGCTAACCAAAATACGATTGATATATTTTTTTTATACTAATGGGCTGACCTTTGTATCATTCCCTTATCTGGGACGACTTTAATATGGTTTGCATATAAAATTTAAATGAGTAGGATTTTCTTACCCCTCTACTTACCCCTCTAGGGTGAAATAGATGTTAAAAATGATTAATGAAATGTATACAGCTCAACGTACATCGGATATGCTGGGTGGACCAGAGGCCTGTACACATAGCGGGCTGACCATTATACTATGCACGAATATATATATATATATATATATATATATATATATATATATATATATATATATATATATATGAATAGCTGGGCTTCCGGAATCTGCTCCGTGTTGTCACTGGTTGATTCTCCATAGAATCGTTCAACTGACGACGTTTCGGCACAATCTCATGTGCCATCTTCAGGTCTTTGCTTCTAGTTAAACTGACTTCTCTTAGCGTTGTCGAAGGTTTATGTACTCTCTTCGTTTTCCGGTCTACTGCACACAGGTCTGTTTGTTGGCGGGGGTGCGCGGGACTTTCTATTTGTGATCTCCTCCCCGTAGAGTAGAGTTATGTTCTGCTTTAGGTTTTGCACTTCTTTTTTTAGTAAAACATTTTCTCTTGATATTTTTTCGATTGTATCCAGCCTCTCATTCATTTTAATAATTAGAGTTTCAAAGTCCGATACCTTGTCTTTTAATAGTTTTATACTTGATTATGAAAACTACACGAGGTGGAATTTTTTGAACCATAAAAATTCCAAAAAAGGACCATGGGCGTAACAAAACAGCCTAAGGATGTTTGTACCAAAGACATGGCCAATTTCTGTAATAAATACTTTACAGAAGTTGGCAAAAAAAAATTGATAACCCTCCTGCTAACTATAAAATTTACTATCCACAAATAAAAGAATCAATGTTTTTAAAACCGGTCGACTTAAATGAAATTGCCTAAGGATGTGAAATAAAATCACACATGTTCCCAAGAACAAAGACATTAAAATGTCCTACTCTGCACCAGGACTTAAACAACTACTCCTTGATGCCCCACCAGGTATTGAATTACGAAAGTCCAGACGTAGTTTGGTGCCCGGCTCATTGTCATTATTTGAAGTCAATAGCATCGTACTGTGATAGAAATGGTTCGTTTGGAATTAAACAATGAAGATTATCCAAATTTACCAAAAACTTCGATTTTGTTATTAAAGGAGCTTGTCATTCTTAGACCAGTTTCGGAATTATTGTTCCTCATCAGTAAGAAAAATTCCACCTCGTGTAGTTTTCTATAGTTTTGCAAGCTTTGATTTTGTTATCATAGTGAAGATGGAGTTGGGCTCTCCTCGTTCGTGATACACTTGCTCTAACGCAAACACTTTTATAAAGAACGAGGCGAGTCGAATTCATTTTCAGACATTCTTTAGCGATAGGATGTCGAGCTAGCCTGCTTCTTGCTGATGAGGAACAATAATTCGTTTTTGGTTTAAAGACCCGACTTGGTCGGGCACCAAAACAAGTCTGGACTTTCGTAATTCAATACCTGGTGGGGCATATAGCACAAGTAGTAGTTGTTAAAGTCCAGACGCTGGTGCAGTGTAGTACATTTTTAATGTCTTTGTTCTTGGGAACAAGTGTGATTTTATTTCACATCCTTAGGCTGACTCGATTATGGATTTACAAGTCATGCAGAGCTTTTTAACACGAATATTTTTTTGTGAAATGTAAGATAAACTTTTTCTCGATTTGTATAAAACTTTTTGCGAAACAAATATTTTGAAATTTAAGATGAGCTACCGAAATAAATTAAATTTGTTTTTTGGATGGATAACGAATTCTATATTTGAAATTTATATATTTTAAACTACAAAGAGAGTCGGAAATATTACTGATTAAATATGATACGTCAGTGTAACAACACTTTTGTAGCCTATTGTACAATTTTAAATTATTTCACTTTTGGTAAGGTTCGTCGATAAAAATATTTATATTTTTAGATGACCTCACTTCCTGGAGAATTTTGCGCAACTAATAAATGTGTTAAAATATTTTAAAGGTTTTCTCATAGTTTGAAAGCATCTAATGCACCTAACGCGAAAACTAACAACTGTATTGGTACTTACTAATCGTCTTTTGTTAAATTAATTTTCGAAAGCTGTAAAACCGTTTAGCAACTCCATGTTATTTATACAACAATTATTTCATTAAAGAATGTTATAGTCGGTGTAGGTTTAATAATTTATGAGTTCAAAATTGTTTGGAATTAAGTTGTAGATGTGCTAATTTAAAAATTAAATATTGTACTGAGGTAATACCGCTTAAAGTCGTGTGAAAATCATAATTATTAATAGGATGCTATTGTTTTCGTTTGTCACGTAAAAACCAGAGCATTTGTGTCAGTATTTTTATTATGTGATAATTATAAAAAATATATATTATATTTAAAGGTTAAATAGCTAAAAGTTCGTACACAATCGTACAGTCGACCCAATCAAGTTGCCAAAATTATTCACCAAGAACCATATACAATCATAAATATTTTCTATTCAGTCTAGTAAAGAACAGCCTGAACGCCTATCCGGCTATATTTAGCCCTATTGGGCGTTGTTATAATCTGAGAAACGTCCTGTAGATATTTCTGTTCCATCTGAACAGGGCCGGCCCTACAATGAGGCGAACGGAGCGGTCGCTCCAGGCGCCGAGCCCCAGGGGGCGCCAAAGCCGTGCCATGTGAATAAAATTCCATTACATTTACGTCAGAAGTTTTAATCAGGTGACGTAGCATTGCAATACTAACTGGCATAACGTTTTTGAATCGATAAATTAAACACAAAGTTAAGATGTCGAGATCTTGCAAGTTCCATGCTTGCACGCATAACTGATATTAGGGATAATCAAAGGGGCGCACATTATTCCAGAATGCCTCCGTGAGCGCGCATAGGGCTTCTGACTTTGCCGACATGTAAGTCATATAAGTTATGAGTGTGGTCTGTATAGTTCTACAATGTTGTGTGAGTAATTGTGTGTCTGTGTGAGTGATTGTGTTTCTGTGTGAGTGATTATGTGTCTGTGTGACAATGTGAAGCGAAACCGAAATCGGTATGTTTGTGTGGATGGAATACCATTGTGTGACATGTAAATTAGTGTGTGAGTATGTGTGAACATGTGTGACTGTTTATTTACACGTCACATATGTATATGGGTTCATACATGTATGTACGTGTGTGTGAGGGTGTGCCCAGTTATAACATAGGATTTTCTATATTAAATAACATAAAAATTAAGAAAAATTAAACTATACATCTTAAAATATAACACAAGACCAAAATAATATGTAAAGTAATGTCATGAGTAAAATTGTAACTCATAAATCAAAAATCGAAAATCGAAAATCGAAAATCGAAAATCGAAAATCGAAAATCGAAAATCGAAAATTGAAAATCGAAAATCGAAAATCGAAAATCGAAAATCGAAAATCGAAAATCGAAAATCGAAAATCGAAAATCGAAGATCAAAGATCAAACATCAAAAATTAAAAATCAAAAATCAAAAATCAAAAATCAAAAATCAAAAATCAAAAATCAAAAATCAAAAATCAAAAATCAAAAATCAAAAATCAAAAATCAAAAATCAAAAATCAAAAATCAAACATCAAACATCATAAATCATAAATGACAGAAGTGATATCAGATGTGAGGGTTGTATTTTGCATTTCTTTAAAATTGATACTTCATATGACCACTGCGTATAAGTTTTTTAATTTTTTAATTTAAAAATCAGAGTTGGTAATGACTTGAGATTATTAGGAATCATGTTATAGATTTTAGCTATGTTGTAGGAAAAACTTAAACGATATAAGGAAGAGATAAATTTTCTTTGAAACGTACATTAATACTGTGTATTTCAGACCTTTTTTTTATTTTCTCGTACAAATAAGCAGGCTTTTTTGTCAGCATTATTTTATGATACAAAACAGAAGCATGCAGAAGTCTCCTATCATTGAGATTTAACCAACCTAAGCTTGCCAAGTGAAAAATGTTTACATTCTAGTAAAGCTTCGCCAAAGTATTTTTAAATCTTATAGCTCAGTATCCTCGAAAACGGGGGGTAGGGAATATTACCCGGAGAAGTGACTGGACAACAACTGGGTACAGTTTTTTATTTCGAAGTTGTAATAGCGCGGAAAACTTGCGAATCATATAGACTAAAAAAACAAATAAATATAGGTATATTACCCCGATATTGGTTTTGCATGTTTTCAAATATTTCCTTCCACTTGGTTTATATTCAAAGTCATTATCACGGAAATGAAGAACAAATATAATCATTTGTAGGTATGAACTTCACTGCCTCAAATCCTAACAAAGAGTACCAAATATTTCTCCTTTCAACATTTGCAGGAATCCTAAAAGTCATGTCTTCGTATAACTGTTTAAATGAAAAATATTACCTAAATACTTAGGTAGTTTGACAGAAAAACAAAATTTGATTTAATCTTTAACAAAATATATGAAACCTACATAGTTATAAGTCGTTGCAATAAGTTAAAACAATCCTTTAGGCATTATCAAAGAGTTTATACAGTCGATAAAATACTATTTCTACGCTCCTGAGCTTTTTTCATAATAGTACCTGTAACTTACCCATGAAATGATTTAAATAAACTATTTTGCTGCATTCAAACACTAATAAACCATATTTATCTAATAAATCAACATAAACCAATAAATTCAATGTGAAAAAGAAAATTATAATAATATAACCTAAAAAGCAGACAATAATAAACAATCAAATTTTGTAGAAGATGTTACTACGAAACATTCTATCCTCTGATCTCATGCATAACGATATAACGGGTGTATCCAATTTGCGGACCAAATCTATTTTAATCCTCACTGCACTTCTTAAATTCAAAAAGGTACAGGAAAAGTGCGGACTGACACTACCTGAAAGTAATTCCTTAAAGCTAATTCCTAAATTATAATTTTATGCAGTTCTTTACATTGCAAGTAATTGAAAATGGTCATTATATACCAGAAGTGTTCTGTTTACTTCCTGATAAGAGGCAAAATACTTACATATCTCTATCTAAAATAATTTGTGAAAAATGTATAGGTTTGGGATTCAATTCAAATACTATTAAACGAGCAAGGTTTGTATGTGTGTCCAGAGGATCTCGAAATCCACTCGTCAGAATTCAATGAAACTTTCAGGGTAGACTAATTCCTATCTAAATCGACAGAAAATATAGGTCTCATGTCTGTGAAAATTCGATCTTCCGAGATATTTACAAGAAAAGTTAAGCTTTTAGTTTTATTTCCTAGCAACGGGAACTTGTTTCTATAGTAATATACTATAAAGGAGAGAGGATATAACGTCACATTCCATAGGAGTACTTTGCAAAATAAGTTTCTATAATATAAATAAGGTCACAGCATATAAAATATATATACCCACTTCGTAGATTAAATTTTGAAGTTATATTATTTACAAAAAATAAAAATAAACCTTATGCATCTGACACTTTAACATTGAACGAATTAAATTTAACCAATAAATAACAAGGAGGATTATATGTTGGGATTAAACTGTTTTTAATCTCTTGGCATTAAAAGTAACGCTTCAGTACTTACCTAAACTCAAAGATTAAAAAAAAAGTTAGTTCAAGAACTATCTATAAAAGTCACTGTCTTCACTAAAACTACTGGTATTACTATAATTGTCTTTTCTGAGGTTTATTATTATAGGTTCTATTAAATTATCCATTGATAGTGGATATACTTTCCTAAATGAATTTTCCACCTTTTTAACATGATCAATGCATTTTCCCCAATGTTCTCTATTTACATCTGAAAATGCATTCAAAAACAAATTTCGCACATCAGGAAATTTAAATGTTTTATTGGTTTGAGAAACATAATCTTTTAATAATTGTGACCAGATCAGTTCAATGGGATTTAACTCTGCGTGGTACGGAGGCAATCTGAGAATTTTAATTAGTTTTTCTCTGGCCATCTCATCTATAATATATTTTTTGAATTTTGAATTTGAATTACTAATAATTCTGTCTTCAAGGATTTAGGAGGACTGATAATATTTTTAGAATGAAGCCATTTTGAAATATATATTTTATTACAAAATTCCGAATCAATTAAAATACATACGATACGGCTATGAATAAATAAAGTCTGACTTATCTGTCAAAATAACAGGTTTATTACAGTAAAAACCATGGAAACAAGATTAAATCTAGACAAAAACTATATTAGGCCGATCAGATGTATTAAAATTTAAATTTTAACTACAAATAAGCATTGAAGGATGAGGTAAAAATACAATTTCTACCTCTTGAACCTGTACTACGTTCTGCAAATTAAATACTGCACTCCTTTCTTCTGTATAGTATAGTACTAAAAAGGTTTGACTTTATTTAATTTCTGGCGTTTAAATCTGAAAGAATTCAATTTTAAATTTGCCGCTTTTTATCCATAATGACCTACAAATTTTGACAACTACTGACACGCACATCTCTGGTTAAACGTTAAGAAAATGGGACCGGCTGGGATTTTCATGAAATTTTCGCAGATGATATAAAACATGATAAAATCAATATATCTACTTAGCAATAGAAATTTTTGCGCGGAAAAATATTTTTCACATTTTTTTATTCTGCAAATGCCCAAGTAGCAATTTATAACCAGAATAAACCTGAAAAGTATAAAAAAGAAAAGGTTCATTTGACGGACATAAATAATTTGCTTGTCAAATGACAGCCATCTCATAAATTCTAAGTTGAAAATACAACGTTGCCAATTCAATTTCAGAAATCATGGGTTTAGGTAAATATTTATAGGAACGTTGAGTAACACTGTTAAAATGGACACTTGTCAAAACGTGACAACTGTTAAAATGTGATACGTGTCAGAATGTTACAACTGTCAAAATATGACACCTGTCAGAATGTAACAAATGTCAAAATGTCACACGTATCGTACTTTTCTTTATTTATTACACAGATCTAACCTAACCTAAAGCTAATCTTTTTTTTTTGGCGGGTGGAAATTCTTTATGCACATCGGGTAAAGGTTCTTCCCTTCCCCGATAGTGTGAGACTACCCCTTACGGTTACTCACTAAAACCACCCCACTGAAACCACTATGCCCTACACGCTGCTGTTGCCCGTCCCGGAAACGGGGCCTGTCCGCCGTGACTATTCGCGAAGATCAAGCGTCAGTAGATGTTGCCCCAAAAGGGTGAAATCTCCAGAAACTAGGCAACTTTTAATGCATTTAACTAACCTCTGGGACAAGCAGTTGATAAACGTCAACAACACCTGCAGCAAATTGAAAATTAACACTGACAGCTTTTTTAATTTTCCCGCCTACTTTCTATTTATCTACCTTTTTGTAGTTCAAGTAGATGTCGCCCACTCCGTGATTTTCACGAATTAATTAATAATTTGTCAGGTTATAAATATACTTAAATTATATACTCATTGGACTGCTTAAAAATGTATATTTGAATATTAAGAGCGAAGCTCGGTGACCAGATATTATGTACTAAATCCTAAATATATTGTCATGGACTACGAACTAGTCATACACAATGCTGCCAGTTTGGTATGGCCTCAAGCTTCTCCAGTAGGTTGTCGTTTTCATATAGGACAAGCTTGGTAGGGCAAAATTCAAAATCTTGGATTGGGATCTACATATAAAAATATAGAAAATATAGAAGGAAAATGGTAGCATATTTGGACTTCAATATTTACATCCTGAAGAAGTAGGTGACTGTCTTGCGTTTGATTTAGCGTGTGGCCAACCACAAAATAGTGCAATAGAGAAGATGGCTAATTATTTGGTGGAAAATTATATTGATAATGATGCACCTTTTCTTCCTACCATTTGGGCAGAAGCGAATGCATCAACGAAGCACACTACAAATGCATGTGAAAGTTTTCATAATAAATTTAATAATAATTTTTATTCAACACATCCTTCAATTTATAATTTTTTAAACATTTTACACAACATGCAAACCGATACATATATTAAAATAAATAATACAGATAAGGCTGTTAAATTAAAAAATAAAACCGCGCAGATTCGTAAATATTTAATTTCAAATAAAATTAAGGAATACAATAGAAGTTTAGTGAGTACATTAGAATGTATTAAATGTGTTTCATATTATTGTAATAAAGTATAACCCAATGAAAAATTGTTTTATTTCATAATTTTAGTTAAAAATATTTACTTTACTTTACTACATTAATATAAAATCAGGTAATCACCCTTAATCTGTAATCCCTAGGTCGGTCCGCAAATTGACTACAGGATTATGAGTTCTAAGAAGTCGGTCGGTCCGCAAATTGGATCCCCCTGATATAACTTTTGATAGCACTTAGTTGCCGCTTCTAACAATTTTTCGTAGAAATGGTTAAAACTTAAATCGTGGTAAAGTATCTTTGTCAATATTTATCTATCAATATGATTTGTTGTGTTAATAGTTACGAAAATTAGTGTTCGTAGATGTACAATTATTTTAGCGAATCAAAATATCTCATTTTTCAAAATAATTTTTACATAGATTTAGGATTTTGACAACATTGAAACTTCTATAACACAGCGCTTAGACTGTTACGTGTTCTTGTCCTCAGCCGAAATGTAAACAAACTCGTTCTTATCAAATACTATTAAACGAGCAAGGTTTGTATGTGTGTGTGTGTGTGTGTGTGTGTGTATGTGTGTGTGTGTGTGTGTCCAGAGGATCTCGAAATCCACTCGTCAGAATTCAATGAAACTTTCAGGGTAGACTAATTCCTATCTAAATCGGCGAAAAATGTAGGTCTCATGTCTGTGAAAATTCGATCTTCCGAGATATTTACAAGAAAAGTTAAGCTTTTAGTTTTATTTCCTAGCAACGGCACATAATAATAACTTGTTTCTATAGTAATATATACTATAAAGGATAGATGAGTACAGTCAAAGTGGGGATATAACGTCACATTCCATAGGCGTACTTTGCAAAATAAGTTTCTATAATATAAATAAGGATACGGCATATAAAATATATATACGCACTTCGTAGATTAAATTTTGAAGTTATATTATTTACAAAAAATAAAAATAAACTTTATGCATCCGACACTTTAACATTGAACGAATTAAATTTAACCAATAAATAACAAGGAGGATTATATGTTGGGATTAAATTAAATCTCTTGGCATTAAAAGTAACGCTTCAGTACTTAGCTAAACTCAAAGATTAAAAAAAAAGTTAGTTCAAGAACTATCTTTAAAAGTCACTGTCTTCACTAAAACTACTGGCATCACTATAATTGTCTTTTCTGATGTTTATTATTATCGGTTCTATTAAATTATCCATTGATATATCCACTTTCCTAAATGAATTTTCCACATTTTTAAACATGATCAATGCATTTTCCCCAATGTTCTCTATTTACATCTGAAACTGCCTTCAAAAACAAATTTCGCACATCAGGAAATTTAAATGTTTTATTGTTTTGAGAAACATAACCTTTTAATAATTAAGACCAGATCAGTTCAATGGAATTTAACTCTGCGTGGTTCGGAGGAAATCTGAGAATTTTAATTCCTTTTTCTCTGGCCATCTCATCCATAAAATATTTTTTGAATTTGTTTTTATGTTGCCTTGCTATTACTAAAAATTCTGCCTTCAAGGATTTAGGAGGACTGATAATATTTTTAGAATGAAGCCATTTTGAAATATATATTAATACAAAATTCTGAATCAATTAAAATACATACGATACGGCTATGAATAAATAAAGTCTGACTTATCTGTCAAAAGAACAAATTTATTACAGTAAAAACCATGGAAACAAGATTAAATCTAGACAAAAACTATATTAGGCCGATCAGATGTATTAAAATTTAAATTTTAACTACAAATAAGCATTGAAGGATGAGGTAAAAATAAAATGTCTACCTCTTGAACCTGTACTACGTTCTGCAAATTAAATACTGCACTCCTTTCTTCTGTATAGTATAGTAGTAAAAAGGTTTGCCTTTATTTAATTTCTGGCGTTTTAATCAGAAAGAATTCAATTTTAAATTTGTCGCTTTATATAAAAAAGGAAAGGTTCATTTGACGGACATAAATAATTTGCTTGTCAAATGACAGCCATCTTATTAATTCAAAGTTGAAAATACAACGTTGCCAATTCAATTTCAGAAATCATGGGTTTAGGTAAATATTTATATGAACGTTGAGTAACACTGTTAAAATGGACACCTGTCTTCCCTTCCCCGATAGTGTGAGACTACCCCTTACGGCTACTATTTTATTATGCGGACAGTTTTAATATTTAAGTTTTCATGATCAGAGAGAGAGAGAGAAAGAGAAAGAATTTTTGAAAAAATATGATATCAATATCTGCCACACCTCGAGAGTCTGGTCACAGGTTTTTGTGGAGGTTTTTACCCAAGTATGAATATCAGACCTATAATTTTCCTTCACTGCAGATCAAAAAATAATAAAATCAATTGAACATAGAGTTTTTCTTATATAGTGATAAATAGAGTGAGCTGAGCGATCTTCTGTTGACGGGACGTGTGCCCTACACGCTGCTGTTGCACGTCCTGGAAACGGGGCCTGTCCACCGTGACAATTCGCGAAAATCAAGCGTCAGTAGAAGTTGCCCTAAAAGGGTGAAATCCCCAGAAACTAGGCAACTTTAATGCATTTAACTAACCTCTGTGACAAGCAGTTGATAAACGTCAACAACAGCTGCAGCCAATTGACAATTAACACTGACAGCTTTTTTAATTTTCCCGCCTACTTTCAAGCCAATCGCCAATCAACTTTTTATTTATCTCCCTATCAGTAGTTCAAGTAGATGTCGCCCACTCCGTGATTTTCGCGAATTAATTAATTATATACTCATTGGGCTGCTTAAAAATGTAGATTTGAATATTAAGAGCGAAGCTCGGTGACCAGATATTTATAGTATATCTATGGTTGACGCTAATAGTTGTAAGAGTTGTAATAAAAGAAATCACTTTAACTTTAAATTACTATTACTCAATAACGAACTGTTTAACAATTTTTAACAATGATTAACAACTAGCTTGTACAATGTTGGGCAAATGCTCATTGAAATTGTTTTGTTTGTAAGTACGAAAAGACTTGTTTTATTATTTTGTGCAATTAATTGACCGTGTTGGCCAACGACAAATTTACCTCCTAATTTTGAATGAGCGCGAATGCTTCGAATTACTGTGAACAAGCTAACTTGCTCTTAGGAGAGCTCAATTAAATTTGGAGCAAATTCCAGCTATTTGAATATATCGATCTTTCTTTAACCTACTGCTCTCTCTGTTACTTAGCTTCTAACGGGTTTTCTCCGTCCAATGGAGTGATTCGCGTGAGTCCCCATTAAAGCTGTGTTTTGTTTGCTGACTGACGCAATAATTTGTATCATTTCTGCCGCCCGTTTTCACGAATACTGAATGCGATGGCGGTCTCCAATAGTTATTTATGCACCAAGTGCGTTATATAGATCCTAACGCCCGGAGTGTAACGTATTTAGCCAGAGGGTGGCCCGAGGGCTGAATGTTGCCCGATGGGCGTTAGGATCCAGTAACGCGCGTGGTGCATACAAGATTTTATTTTTCACGAAAAATTTATTTTATTTTAACCCCTTACCGCATTATGGGTCATATTTGGCACAATTAATATTTTCATACATAACTATTATAAATAAAGCCGCAGACCAAACTATTTTTGCATAGGTGGCCATATGTGGTATATATTTCATAATTCTGGTAGTGTAGCGACATCTCTTAACAGTTTGGTGAAGTTTCATACAATTTTGCAAATGGCCGTCGTGTGAACAGGTGTTATCAGTTTTTATAAATTTTGATCCACGATCATCCGAGTTTCTGTAGCAGATTTTGGTACAAAAAAAATAGCCACGTAAAGACTAGAGTTTTTCGAAGGAATTGCTGTAAGTAGACCCATGTAATTCTTTATTTTTTGACTGCTTTTGATGAGATATATTGTTGTGTCATATGTGGAACTGTATGCACATTCGCCAACACTCTCGTGGACATATATGGCACAATATGCACTCCGGACACTAAATTTATTTCAGAAAATGGATACACAAACGTTTTATGGTGCCAGTAGATATGTGCCAGATGGTAGTGAAGACGAGAGACTTTCAGAAGATGAAGAACCGCCTGGTAAATTAGCTCCAGATTCTGATTACAAAGACGAAAATGATATGGACGATAACCAATCAGATATTATCATCCCAGAAACGGATTTAGAATTCAGTTCCGATAGCGACGACGATCTACCTCTGCTCGAACGGTTTCGTAAACTAAATAAGAATAGAAACAAGAATCATCCTACTTGGAAACGGGGTAATTTAGTTACATCGGATGAGAACCTAACATTTCTTGGTTCTACTGACATGCCACCTGAATTGGAAAATGCAGACTCTCCTTATGCATTTTTTAACTTTTTTCTAACAAATGAGATGATTACTGATATAGTTTACCAAAGTATCTTATATTCTGCTCAAACGAGACCACAAAAACCTTTGGATCTTACTGAAAAGGAGCTCGAACAGTTTATAGGGACCTGTATTTATATGTCAATAGTCCAGTTACCTAGTTCCAGAAGTTATTGGAACCTGAACCTAAATCACCGCTTGATCTCAGATGTTATGTCATGCAACAGATGGGAAGAAATAAAACGGTTTTTGCACTTTGCGAATAATGACGATGCTGTTGCAGCCGGAAATCCTGCTCATGATAAACTATTCAAAATACGACCTGTACTTAGAAAACTGAGGGAGCAACTACTAAAAGTTGTCAATGCATGGATACTTTGGAGAAGAAGTGAAAACGAGTTCAAAGATTTAGCTCTGGCAGATTTCAAAATGGCCATTGCAGAGTGCTTGTGTAAATTGAATAAAGCCAGCTCGACAAAGAAAAGAGGCCGTCCCAGTGGAGTCATGGATAACTTGCAAAACAAGAAAAAAAGGGGCCCGACATCAGATTTTCCCATCCAAGAGGTTCGAAGAGATCAATATGGCCATCTTCCAGTATGGTGTGATAATCGGCAAAGGTGCAAATATTTCTGTGGTAAAAAATCTTTTGTAAAGTGTGAAAAATGTGGTGTTCATCTTTGCTTGAACAAAGACAGAAACTGCTTTTATAAGTTCCATACTGAATGACTGTTGAGGGTTCTGGAATAAACCCTATGTTGTGCCAGTTTCCCAGGACGGCCAACAATGTGTTACCGCCTTTTTAAACTGCATCGTTGTATTCTAAGTGGACTGTAATATTTTTTCTCCTCAACTCCATTCAACAAAAACAATGAACACTTTTATTTAACCATTTATTAAACTTGTTAAATAAAATAAAACAACAACGTAACAAAGGATTACCTTAAACTAGTAATCAATGAACAAGTATTATAATTAATATGTGCTTAACAAGCACTAACACATATTAATGGAAAAAAATTAAAATAAATGATCACATCATTCAGAAAATATTGTTTTGCGTGTGTTCTGCGTGAGTGATAATTAGACACTGGTTTAACAAAGCATCGAGGAGCTTTGCATCGTATTTCTATCCCTTCTCCCCCGCCTAATTGTTCTAGAAGTTTTTTAAGCTTTTTATGCTGTCTCTCTCTCCCGCTTGAGATGACAAGGACCAACTCAAATCACGCCATCATGAGTTTAGGGCGGACTTGACAATCGTTACGTAATCTTAAGAAATCCGTTATAGTTTTGCGCGGTAAATATATTGGCCTACGTGTTAATCGTAGCGTATTAAAAAAAAAACTGTTTGTCGATGTCTCGCGTCTGAAGGTTGTTTTTCAAATGCATCCCGGTGCGGCGTTGCCGGTTTGAACAAATATGAGTTCACATGTTTAATTATTAAACATTCTCCCCCCGCGAAAAGAGGCGGAGTATAGCGACGCATTGGTATTGAAAGTTTTTTTTTTTTTAAAAAAAAAATTTTTAGTAATTTGGGTCATCACCCTGTAGTTTCAGAATGAGTTTAATTGAAATAAGTTTGAAAAAATGTAAAAAGTTTTAAAATATTTGGATATTTGGATCCTGGCCGCTTGTGGGCGCATAGTTTAATAACAATTGGATATTTGAATCCTGGCCGCTTGTGGGCGCATAAGTTTAATAAAAGATATGATTTGTACAAACGATTTGTGATTAGGCATCACCGAGCCATGTTCCTTATTTGGAATTAAAAAACAAAACATGCCAAAATCTTAGCAACATTTGCAAAAATTGCAACTATAGGCGTTGGCTTTCCCAGATCTGCTAGCAGGAATATCCCAGATCAATTCCTTAGCCCTCTCTCTATAACGACTACCTCAGCCTACAATAGTTTTTCCCTACAAATGAATGCCAAAACAGTACATGAATGTTTGAACGAAAATGGGCAAAAAGATCCCAAGGGTATACGATCACCCTGTATGAAAGTAGAATTGTTTAAAATATTTGGATGGATATAAAATCCTAAGGGTATTTGCTCACCCTGTATGAATGAAAAGTTTAAAATATTTGGGATGGATATAAAATCCTAAGGGTATTTGCTCACCCTGTATGAATGAAAAGTTTAAAATATTTGGGATGGATATAAAATCCTAAGGGTATTTGCTCACCCTGTATAAAAAGAATTGTCAGAGTAACTGGACACGAAATGTCCCTAGGGTATAATCTTTGGATGAGATCACCCTGTATAAAAGGTAAAAAATATAAAGGTTTCTGAATGATGGATACATAAAAAATGAAGAAAGAAAAAAATGAAAAATAGAAATTGCATCACTGCTTGTTTAAGGTATTTGCTATAAAATGAAGTGCCTTGTGCAATTCAAGCAGAAGTGCAATAGCAGGAGTATTTCCCGTTTAAAGGTTTCGTATCACCTTGTATAAATGAAAAAGATAAAACGTATGAAATATTTGAAGGTATGCCTGCTGTCAGCATAATGGCATCCTTCATTAAAAACCCTAGGAGCTCCTTTGACAACCTGTCTGAGACTCCTATATATATATATATATTTATTTTCCCCAATAGCCCCCGGGTTCGGCTATTAAAATTTAAATTAGTACCCACCATGGACTCTTCTTTTTTTTCAAAAATTGCGTAAACGCTAAGGGAACGTCACCTTTGCTGGTGCGCGATCCGAGTGTAACAAAATTTTACATTTGTATATGTCGATGGGGTTTTGAAGGAGAGGATAGAAAAGCGTGAGTTTACATATGCGGTTAGATGCGACAAATATTAGTGCCTGTACACAGACAAAAATATAACAAAAGGAAAGTAAAATAAAGCGTTTATTGAGGTTGATCAATGTCGTTGCCACCAATAGGGACGACTTTAGTGATCGGTCTTACGTAAGTACTGCCGTTAGATGAATTTTTGATCGAACGAATGTTACCATCCCTGTCAGGGTAGGTTTCAAGAACTTTGAATGTAAATATGTTTCGTGAAAGCGACAATTAAAATGAATGCGGTTTGTTTTATTTTGTTTTTAGGATTTATTTATGTAGTTTATTTGATTGATTTTTGTTTGATTTTTAAAATGATGGGTTATTGATCCCTTGTATGTATAAAAGTAGAAAAGTTTGATTTAACGAATAGTTTTTTGTTGTGGAATGTTTTTTCCAGTACAACAATTGAAATGAATGTACGAACACCTTTTTTGGCCACATCAGAGGATTTTTGGTACAAAGTGAAGTAGAAATGTCAAAGAATGTTTATGATAAAAATAATTGTTTGAGGGTAGTTTTCCCTGAAAGTTGAATACATGAAAAAGTGTGATAAATGGATAAGTAATCCTGAAAATAGAGCCTTATTAGAAGGACATTTTTAAAGTTTTTATTTGTTAAAGAGGGTAGTTTCCCTATACAGTTGACAAGAGTTTTTTGTTAACATAATTTGCGAAAATTGCAACTCCAGGCGTTGGCTTTTTCTCAGATCTGCTGGCAGAGGTATCCCAGATCAACCCCTTAGCCCTCTCTCTATAACGACTACCTCGGCCCAAAATAACTTTCCTCGCAAATGAATTTTAAAACGATACATAACTGGGCATTTTAGTATCCCGTCTACAACCCCTTGGACCTAGTTTGGCACCAAAGGGAGGTGTCTCACCATAGAGATCACCTAGCATTGTTGATTGACAGAGTCTGGGCATCCAATATCCCTGGGGGTAGTTTCCCCATACAACCCCTTAGATCTGAAAGATACCAAAGGGAGATGTCTCACCATAGAGATCATCTTATTTTTGTCATAGAGTCTGGGCATCCAATATCCCTGAGGGTAGTTTCCCCCATACAACCCCTTGGACCTAGTAAGGTGCCAAATGGAGATGTCTAACCATATAGAACATCTTGTGCGAAAATGAAAAGTAGAATTGCTAGAAATTTAAATGTTTGTTGTTAGAGAAAAATCAAAATATATTTGCAAGAGAAGGTATAATCTTTTAGTAGATCACCCTATATAAAAAAGTATAAAATTGTCAACGAAAATTGAAATATATTTGCTAGAAGAGGGTATAATCGTTTAGTAGATCACCCTATAGAAAAAAGTATAAAATTGTCAACGAAAATTGAAATATGTTTGCTAGAAGAGGGTATAATCGTTTAGTAGATCACCCTATAGAAAAAAGTATAAATTGTTAGCGAGGATTTAAAATATGTTTGTCAAAGAGGGTATAATCTTTTAGTAGATCACCCTATAGAATAATAATGCGAACGAATGCGAATAAAAATAGTACAGGAGCCTTGCTATAAAATGAAGGACTTCCCTTTAGATTGAAAATGCGAAAATGAACGAAATACAAGAAGTCTTTAAATAAAGAACTTCTTCTTGAGTGCAAAACGAAAAAATAGAAAAGTATGTGCAATGAACGATAGATTGAAAATTGTTTGGCTATGGAGAGCCTGTTGCTAAGGGATAATTTTCCCTATGAACGAGAATAAAAATATAAGGGTATGCAGCCCTTTTGTACCTCTGATGCGGCGCTAGTTTCTAGAATAAAAGGGAGGTGTCTTATTTTTGAAGAACACCTTGTATAAAAAGTGGAAAAATAGTAAAATGTTTTTATAGTATTGAGTTGTAAGTTAAAAAATGATTTTTATTTATTAAGTGAGATATTAGATCTCGAAACAACGATCAGCTGTTGTTATGTATTTGCAACGAAAGTGAATTTTAAGAATAAAGTTTGATTGTAGAAATAGCGAATGTTTATGATTTGAGTTTTAAATATTGTTTAGCGATTTATTTGTAGAATCGTAGAACCATATCTACGGGTTTTTAGATTTGTTTAACGAAATGATTTGTTGCGAACTATTTGAACAATGCGAGAATTATTTTTTGCCGTCGGCAAATGGAAAAAGTAAGTTAAGAATAAATGCGATTTGATTATTAGTGCGATTTTCTTGTACGAAAATTTGTTTTAATTACGAACGATACGAGTTTTTTAAAATTGTGTTTGTATAGTGAACGAGTTGAATTGTTGATTCTTAACTTGGAAAGGTGGCGTTTTAAAAGCCTAGTTATTTTTTAATAAACTTTCGTGCTGTTTACACGAAATGTAAAAATTCGAATGCATATTTTCTGAATGATTGCGAAGAAATTTGGTAGCGAGAACAATTTTTCAATTTTTGACAGAGAAATGTTTGTATATATGAAAATTGAGTTCATTTTTGAATTGTAGATTTTGATTGTGTGAAAATTTGTTCTTTCTGTTAGAACATAAAATGTGTACGATAAAAATACGTAAATACAAGTAGATGCAATGTATTATTGGTTAAAAATATGCGACAATTATATAAGTACAAATTCCTACAGAAAAAAATGTATAAAATGCGACAAATGCTTTATATGTTAAGAAAAAATACATGTATCTCGACTTTATAGCTAAAAATATGCAGAACACACAAGTACGAAATGTTTTCTTTTTTATAAATGTTTGATAGTTTACATTGAAGCAAGTAAATAAATATCTACGGCCGGCTAGTTAGCGCATGCGCCGTAGAATTTGGTAAGTTCAAAATACAATGAAAGTTTTTTATACGTAAATATAACGAAAAAATGTGTGCATTAATTTACCACAAGCCTACGATTGTTATCGGACCGCTTTTAAGTGGTTACAACGAGTTTAAATGAGTTTTACAAAAAATACCTTACAATTTCTTGCTGTGAAGAGTTGCTTGAAGGTTTGAAGTTGCTTGAAGTTTTTAAGCCACCATAGGCCTACTGATGAAGTTGAAGAGTTGAACTGGATCGCTCAGGATCATTGAAGAATCTCTGGAATCGCTCAGGAACCTGGAGGAAAATCTCTGGACTATTCCTGGAGAGTTGAAGAAAGAAGTTTTTTCTCTGGTTTAAATCCGGATCGATTGGACCACGATGAGGTCCTGGAGAAGTAACGAAGTTTTGCTAATTTCGATCCGGTTCGAATGGACCATGTTGAGGGTTCTGGAATAAACCCTATGTTGTGCCAGTTTCCCAGGACGGCCAACAATGTGTTACCGCCTTTTTAAACTGCATCGTTGTATTCTAAGTGGACTGTAATATTTTTTCTCCTCAACTCCATTCAACAAAAACAATGAACACTTTTATTTAACCATTTATTAAACTTGTTAAATAAAATAAAACAACAACGTAACAAAGGATTACCTTAAACTAGTAATCAATGAACAAGTATTATAATTAATATGTGCTTAACAAGCACTAACACATATTAATGGAAAAAAATTAAAATAAATGATCACATCATTCAGAAAATATTGTTTTGCGTGTGTTCTGCGTGAGTGATAATTAGACACTGGTTTAAGAAAGCATCGAGGAGCTTTGCATCGTATTTCTATCCCTTCTCCCCCGCCTAATTGTTCTAGAAGTTTTTTAAGCTTTTTATGCTGTCTCTCTCTCTCCCGCTTGAGATGACAAGGACCAACTCAAATCACGCCATCATGAGTTTAGGGCGGACTTGACAATCGTTACGTAATCTTAAGAAATCCGTTATAGTTTTGCGCGGTAAATATATTGGCCTACGTGTTAATCGTAGCGTATTAAAAAAAACTGTTTGTCGATGTCTCGCGTCTGAAGGTTGTTTTTCAAATGCATCCCGGTGCGGCGTTGCCGGTTTGAACAAATATGAGTTCACATGTTTAATTATTAAACAATGACTTTTAGTTGATTGATTTGCTTATACATTATTTTGATGTTTTGTTGTATTATTGCATATTGTGCCACATATGGCAAAAAAAATACAAAAAAAAAATTAAAAAAAGTTAATAAAGATTTTTTTAAATATTTTTACCGGAATCCTGAATTTTTTTTCCACATAGTGCATTTTTTTTACCAAAAACAAAAAATTCATGCGGTAAGGGGTTAATGAAAGGGCGGATGTAATTTCGGCCGGAAAAAGGGCAGGTACTAAAAGCCGGTAGGTAAATTCGGCCGGAGGTTTTAAGTTGCTTCCTTATCTCATAGGTATTTTCGGCCGCAAATCAAATAAAATAACAGAATGCTTTATATTAAAATATTTCTTTATTTCAATAAAATTATTACATCAACTTATTTCTATAACTTAGGTAAACTATAAATTTTTAAAAAACGTTTTGATGTGATACAGATTTAACGAAATTAATTCTAGAAATATTGTCAGATCGAAGCATATTTACCATGTTTTCGATAAATTTTAGTTTGTTTTTTACTTGTTTGTCTTTAATTTTTGCTGGAATATTAAAATTTTTTATTTTTAAATATGCATCGATCTGACAATCTTTTAATTTTTCTATAAAAATAAATATAGAAGGGTGACTTGAATAAAAACTAGAATTAAAGTGCGAATGGAATGATTCGCAGGCATTTGTGGTTCTTTTAATTGATGGGTTTTCATATGCCCATATATTTGGTGGAAAATGAGATTCTGGCGCTATGTAGTTTTCTAATAAATAGTCTGCGTATTTATCTATAAGTTTATGGTCCGGTTTGCTTTCCTCGCAGTTTTTATCTTTATACATTTGGGTTAACCCTAATGATTGTATTTTCCTATACCACGCCTGGTGCAAGTGGAATCTACAACCATTTAGTTTGGTTTTGGGAAAGACAACTTTTAATGCGTTATGAATTGCGATTTCAAAATCCACAAATACCTCCTTCGGTTCAAAAACAATTCAGTTCAGTTCAAAAATTTTAGATTTTACCAACAGAAAAAGTCTCATATATGTGTCACTGGTCTTATTGGGCAACAGACAATACAAAAGAGGAACATAATGCCCATTTTCCAGTCCATGGATGGTAAATAACTGATAAAAATATTTTGTACAATAAGAAAATGTGCCATCCATGTAAAAATCTTTCATTTTACATAAACTTATTATATTTGTATGGCAAGAAAAAACAATGATATTATCAGCTGTGCTGTTAATAAACAAAAAATTTTCACCTGTTGTGGTTTTCGGTCCATAACTATCGAGTACAGAATGTACATCGTGAATATCCTTAGGCAGTGCTGGTAAGAGCTTACGGCGGCTGTTGTACAAATTTCTTCTTATTAGACTGACATCTATCGATAGCAAATGATTTGAAAGAACGCTTTTAATAATTTTTGAAGGTTTCTCCGATATGTCTTCCTCAGCTTTGCGCTTGCATGAAGTCGTCACTATTTTTCTCTCCAACGTAGTTTCATCGGACTCGTGGTTGTGGATTAATTCACTTCTAGTAACTGTGTATTCCGCACCAACAGTGTACAGTTTGGCTAAACATCTTAAATTTTTCTTTATACACCTCCAACGTGCTTCACCACTTTTTAATACGTCCTGTTTACAAAACTGAAACTTTTCTACAACTAGTAAGTCACAACCGCGTGAACTCTTAATTACTGAAACTGATGCCATCGTATACAAATAATATACACAGGATTAGGTATTTCTAGTATTTCTCCTAATACGAGTAAAAAATTAAACAAATCGAGAAGAATTTTATTCTCCCATACACTTCTCATGTGGAATTAATCAAATAACGTCGAATTTTATTCCTCTATACTTTCCTAAGTTTTCTCCTTACTTTTTTAAGTTTTCTCTATACTCTCCTAACACGAGTAAAAAATTAAACAAATCGAGACGAATTTTATTCTCCCATACACTCTTCATGTGGAATTAATCAAATAAAATAAAATAGGTATTTCCAAATAAATACACAATTAATATTTTACAGAAACTATTAAGCGTAATTACCAATATTTTAATCTCTTCGTAAACATCAACCCTCGGCCGAAATTACCCCTGTCATAAATGGTACCCCTTGATTTATGCAGGTAGGCCAAGGGATTACCGGCCGAAATTACGCCCGCCGTAATGAAAAACCGATTTTTAAATCGGTGCGTTGGTCCTATAATTTTCTTTTCACTTTTTTCTCGCAGTAAGCGTATTAGCAAAATATATCGAGGATAATGAACACTATGACGGCAAAAAATCGCCTTCTATACAAGGCTATACAAGAAAACATATGGAATGACTGCTACCATTTCATGATTCTTTTATTACATTACACCATTAACACTTTTATCGACACGTAAAACCGCGCATCAAAGAGATATTTTAGGTCCGTTGGAGGTATTGGAAGTGACTTGATAATATTTTCCTCTTGCGTAGCATCCTCAAAAACAGGCGGGATCGTGGGTTTTCATGTTTGCTTAAAAAGAGATTTTTTACCCTGTTGAGGGTGGTTGTTGGCCGTTTAGGGGATGTGACCAAGTCGGTGTATAGATGTAACATGACCATTGTGCTCAGCAGCCTTAAAAATGGTAGATAGCGCGGTTTTTCTTGTTTGCAGCAAAAAAATTAACCCTGTAGAAGGTGATTTTTGGTCGTTTGGGGGGTGTGGGACTAAATCTAAAACCATTTTGAATACCGCCATCGTGTTCATCGTCCTCGAAAATGGGGGGAGGGAAGATATATTTTGGGGGTGGTTTTTGGCCGTTTGAAGTCAAGTCGAAACTAATTTTGGATACCGCCATCGCATTCAGCATCCTCGAAAACGAGGGGGAAGATAAATTTTGCGGGTGGAATTTTGGATAACCCCATCGTGTTCAGTAGGTATCCTCGAAAACGGGGGGTAGGGAATACTACCCGGAGAAGTGACTGGACAACAACTGGGTACATTTTTTTATTTCGAAGTTGTAATAGCGCGGAAAACTTGCGAATAATATAGACTAAAAAAAAGAAAAAATTATCAAAATCAGTTGACATCTTCCGATCACGGATAGGTCCTAAAGTTTAACAAAATATGAAAATTGAATTAGATGTTTTCGTAATGTAATAGTTTGTAACGTCTTCAAATAGAGCCTAAAAACATTGTGTTTTAATTTGATTTAAATCAGTTGATATCTTCCGATCGAGCATAAACCCCATTTGCCAAAATATTGAAAATTTCACATTTTTACGCATTTTTGGTATCACAGGCCCACAAAAAAAGGGGAATAAACTTTACATGTGAGTATAGTACCCTATGGATTTTGAGCCGCTGAATCCGAATCTGGTCTCAGAATTTTCACTGGGCCCCCCAGTTTTCCCCTAGCCTAGGGGAATTGCGTGAAATCTTAGAAATTTCAGTATCTGTGAAAGCCATTTCCATCTACGCAAAACGATAATGCTTTCATGTATCTCGAGTCGCTTAGTTCTAATCTCACTGTAGAATTTCCCTAGAGTACCTCAGAATTCCACTAGCATAGGGGAAAACGTGTTAAGCTGAGCAAAACTTGTGATTTCTGGAAGGTTTTTGCGCAAGAAAGCTTATATATTCGGCGATGTCGAAATGCCTCCGATTTTTTCAGGTAAATCTTTTCAAGCATACATTCCCTCCCGGGTACAATCGAAATGCCTCCGTTTCGTTAATCATTTATGGTGATATTTTGTCTGCTTAATCTCTGTATAATGACACAATGTTGCCAAATTATAATTTAAATCTATTTTTTATTTTTCTAATTTTTATGCACTGGTACATAAAATATGTTAACAAGAATATTTCACAGTACGACATTTTTTCAATTTCATAAAACCACGGATGGAATTGACAAGAGGCGAAAAATGTTTATTATTAATATTACGACAAAAACTTATTTTTTTATAAAAAATTTGTTTATTTTTAAAATGAGATTAACATTCAAAAATTTTAGATTTAATGTACAAGATGTTAATAAATTAAGAAAACATGAAAATATCTCAAGAGAGAAGTACTATTATTTATTATTTTACACATTTTTTTTTAGAAAGGAAAGTTGTTTATAGTTAAAAACAAATTTTCAAATTCCAATTTTTACCTGACTTAATCTAATAATCAGATTTCATTTTACTTTAAATTTGGTGTAATTCTAGTCTAAATACTCCAATATTCTTAACCTCACACGTTTCTAATCTCTTCTTAATGGATTTCTTAAGGTTTTGCTGATTTGCACTAGTATAAGGATCAAATAAATCTGTTTACAATGATTCCATGAATAGGTAGTTACCTACTAAATGTATTGATTGATTGTTAATAATCTATTTTGTATAATGATGATGACTTAAATGTTGTATAAATACTTGTAAGTTTATTAGTTATTGTATCTTGTATTGTATATTTGTCGATTTCAAGATCAAATTGTGTTTAAATCATAATATCCGAAATTATGGAATCAACGATGTGTTCCAGTCAAAGAGGGAAAATATATTAAAAATAGGTAAATTTTGTAAATGAGAAAATGTTAGAATTAAGAGAAGGTAAAATAAATAAATTGGAATTTGTCAAACTAATATCGTATAAATTTAAGAAAAACATTTTGTAATTTTATATTTCTATATTTTGTTTCTTCTGATTATTTTTTTAATAAATGTATAAAATACTTATGTCTTTATATTTTTTTGTCAAATGATTAATAACAAAAAATAATGGTTATTATTGGGTTATCTATAAAACTATATTATATTATATTCATAATATTTAATTCATAAAAGATGAAAATAAAATAAATTAAATAAAAAGTTTGCCAAAAATATACAAAGGAACGAAAATCCGGCAACGTCTCAACTTCATATAAAGATTAGAAGCAGGTAATGTATTTAGAGCTTAGGAGGGAATTCGTATGCGACCTTTTTAGCGAGAGGTAAGAAACCCTTCTTCGGGAGGGATTTCGGATGCGGCCATATATTTTCGTATTTTGAGTTCCTGAAGTCATATCTGACATACAAAATGTTCCACAGTACTTCAGAATTTAGCTAGCCTAGGGAAAACGTAGAAAATTGTGCAGGCCAGTTGTCGAAAATTTCTTAGGTAACTTTAAACTATAAGACTATAATAAAATAGTGAAAAACATGTTGCGAAAATTTCAAGAACAAGGTTGCCTCCTGAGCATAAAATTAGACTTCCTTCATTCCCATCTCGAACACTTCCCTGAAAATCTTGGTGATTACAGTGAGGAAGAAAGAGAACGTTTCCACCAAGATATCAAAGAAATGTAGCGACATTATCATGGACGATGGAATGAACTCATGATGGCAGATTTTTGCTGAAGAGGGATGTTGCAGGTGAAAGCAAAACAAAAAGAGGAATCCGCTCGGTCAGACGTTTGACGATAAAAGAACAAGGAAAAGACGAACAAATTAATAATATATAAATAATTGAATTTTCCGTACGCTAGAGCAATTGTGAGGAGCTGGATGAAAATTCTGATGACAGAAACGAACACGGCAACTCAGAAGACAGAAAGATATCAGCTTTTCCGTACGAAAAAGGCCTGCATGAAACTTCGATTTTTGCACAATTTTCTACGTTTTTTCCTAGGCTAGGGAAATTCTGAAGTACTGTGGAACATTTTGTACGTCAGATATAAATTCAGGATCTCAAAATATGAAAATATATAAGCTTTCTTGCGCAAAAATAGAACCAGAAATCACGAGTTTTGCTCAGTTTAACACTTTTTCCCCTAGGCTGGTGGAATTCTGAGGTACTCTAGGGAAATTCTACAGTGAGATTAGAACTAAGCGACTCGAGATACGTGAAAACATTATCGTTTTGCGTAGATCGAATTGGCTTTCACAAATACTGACATTTCTAAGATTTCACGCATTTTCCCTAGGCTAGGGGAAAACTGGGGGGTCCAGAAGAAATCTGAGACCAGATTCGGATTCAGCGGAGCAAAATTCATAGGGGTAGTATACTCACATGTAAATTTCATTCCACTATTTCAATATTTTGGCAAATTTTAGGGCTTATACGTGATCAGAAGATATCAACTGATTTAAACCAAATTAAAACACAATGTTTTTAGGCTCTATTTGAAGACGTCAACCGATTTTGATTTTGTTTTTTTTTTCTGAAATGCCTACTTTCTCGGAGCAATTTCAGTCCCCAAAATACGCTATTCTAGTATTTTAGACCGTTGCTAAGCAACGATCGAAAACTGTCCGGCAAAATTTTTGCCGTACAAGGTCAATCTTTTTGCTGTACAAGGTCATCAAAATGGGTTCCCCTACATTTAAGACAGTAAATAAATACACGCAAACAACCAACTCATCTTAAGAACAATTATTAAATATATTATAACGCATATTATTATAACTATTTTTGTATATTTATAGTTATGTTGCAGTTTGTACAATTATTAAACATGGGCTGAACTGTACCTGAAAACTCATTATAAGTACAAGTAGGTATTAAACCGAACTAAGTAGTGAATCTCTGACTTTTCTCATAACAATAAACGAACAGTGATTGTCATGGATACGATTTCATAGGTAATTAGATGGTCATAAAAAACTGTTATGCATTTATAAAAATTTCTTAATTTATGATAATGTGGATTGCGATTTCAGAAAAATTAGTATGTTTACCTCGTAGTAAAAGGCACATTCCCCGACTCTCAATGCTTGTTGGCCTCGGCTTAACGCCTCGGCCAACAATTTGCATTGTCGTCCGGGAATGTATCGCTTTTACTACTAGGTAAACAATGTACTAGTCTTTTTTTTTAGTCTATATGATTCGCAAGTTTTCCGCGCTATTACAACTTCGAAATAAAAAAAAAGGTTTTTTCGGCCCACCCTAATGTATAAATACCAACATACAATTTCCAACATCTTAAAAGTCAATTTTATAAAATTATTTTTGAAGTAGCCAAAAAAGGTAATGAAATAGTTGGCGAAATCACGAACATGATGGCGCTAGTCTGCACTATTTTCGTATGAGTTCTGTTAATAATAAGACAAGATTTTCCAAACTTATTTAAAAAAAAGTGGAATGCAGTTATGAAATATCGAATTAAAATTCTAATTAAAAGACATTATCTAAAGATAAAATACATTATAAATATTGTTTTCTATTTTTATAAACATATGCAACATATATACAATTATATTTTAGAACAGAACCTGATTTTGAATTTTATAATTGCAATATTAAACTCTAATTTCTACCAATAAAATCCAATTAAAGGCTGGATACCTATAGAATATTCGAATGTTTTCGGGATTGATTAAACCATCTTGTAGATATTTACTGATGCAGGAAGAAGTTTAACAGTATCGTAATTAACAAGCCAATTTGTAAGGGGTGGGCATTTTCTAAAAGTACCGTATACTTCAGGTTCTTACAGTTACAACGTTTATCAAAATGTCTTTTCTCACACTAAAATCATATAATGCATGGTTGAATGGCTTTACTTAACCAGTCCTGTCGGAAAAATGAAAATAATCAATGATAAAATAGTAAGTAAGCTAACAACACATCAATGCATTGCCGTACAAAGTTTTTTAACATAATATATTTATATAAGAACTTTAATTGGTTAAAAATCCAACATCGACATGATGATTTTGTGCCCCCTGTTTTTTTTTAACAAATTCTATTCTTCAGTTTGATACTGCTGCTGCTGCCTTTTATACAATAAATAGTTGAACAAAAAAACAACTACCACTCAGTGCCTTTTTATATCAACAGTTTTTACCAGTTTTATATACTGTTCATATTTTGTATACTATTAAAATATACGATATTATACTATTATAAGTAATTATAATTGTTAATGTTAATTTTTTTAGTTTTTAAGATTTTTTATTGCGCTTTTTCAATATCGTCACAAAAACGTATAAATTCACTAAATAATTTGAAATTATACACTATTTTATATAGATGTGATACGTTTTTAAAAGCTGCCCTTAGGGGCGAGCGGGGTAATGCTTCTGCGCGGTATTACCCCCTTCCCTTAAAGATTAAATAAAAAATTATATAGGGTGGTCATTTCCAAAATTATGATTAAATTTAATTATACTTACAATTGAAGAAAATGGTACTATCGTTGATGAAAATAGTACCAACAATGATATTTACCTAAAGACAATTTTTTTATTAATTTTAAAATGTTAAAACCTGTATACAGGGTGAGTCACGGTTGACGCGACGGTCCATTGTGGCTGAACGGTTTATATTTTCAAAATTTTGTTTATTCTTGGATATGTGGGTTGATGAAGGCTACATTTTAAAGTTATTTTGATATATACAGGTCGTCCCAAAAACGTGTGGCGTATCAAAGTTATATTATTTCTTATGGAAGACCCTATATTTTGTTGCATTTATAGATTATACGTTAAAAATAAGACAAACTTTCCCTATACCTTTTCGAGATATTTTGATATTTCTAAAAATGGAAGCACTTACAAGAAAACCAATAACTTGGAAACCTATGGAATCAGCCGAATCCAATTTTAACTGAAAAAAATTAGACTAAAAATTGAAAGTAATAATGTATTTAGAGTTGTTTAAAATTATAAAGGGCGTCCAAAATGGGGCGATTCTCTAATGACATATTCAAACGATAATATCGTTTTAATTTTAAATAGGACACCCTGTATTTTATAATCCTATTATGTAGCAAATTCCATTACGTTTTAAAAATTATAAAGGTCTATGCCTAAATCTATTAATTTTGGAGTTATTTTTATTTTTGTTAAATTTTTAAGTTTGTTTATCAATATAACACGGAACCTTACGTTTTTCGAGTAATTAAAGTATAAATTTAAATAAATACTCAAAATTGTACATGACGATTTAAAAAAAAAGAAATTCGGAGTTTTCTTCGTTTCTTATTTGAATTTTTGGAGAACATTTACGTTAGTAATGTATATTTTTTTTCACACCATCAAAAAGTAGAGATTTCAACTAACAAAAAACTCACCGAGTTTTTTAAAAAAGCAGATATTTTGACGTGAGAATTTTCGATTGACTGCTTTTTCGATATTAAGTCAAAATAAGGTTAAAAAAATAAATATTTTAAAACAAAAAAATTACAGAGTGATTGGGACATAAAAAGGTAAGTTTACACCAAATTTCGTGAAAAAAAATAAATTTTTGTAAAAATAAAAAACCAAAAACTTGGTTATTTGAATTTTTCACATAAATTTTGAGGTTATGTGAAAAAAGTGTAAAGACAAAAGTTGTAGATCTTTTGATTACCTACAACTTTTTTCCATAGGACTTGTAGTTTTGCCGGAAATCGAGATAAACAGTTTTCTACCCTTAAAAGCTACCTTCCCGACCCCAGAGCGCCTGTAAATTATTTTCATTTTATGTTTGTTATATTCTCTTCCTTTTCCAATGGGTTTCATCCTACTATTATTTTATTTCACTTTTTACCATTTTCAAAGCTATCTGCACTGGTCTAACATGTCCGTTTCCAAACAAGAAATGTTTCCAGGACAGGATTCAGCAATTTATTATCTATTTAAAGAAATTGAATTTCTTCAGAAATTTAATATTTTTCATCACCCTGTAGACCGTAAATGTAAATGTAAAAATATAGGTGACTTTGACAAGTATAATTTTAGAAATAAAAATCGACTTGTTTCTGGAACTTCGCAAAAGTCAATCCGCAACTAAATAACTGAGTGGAAAAGAACAGAAAGAAACATATATGAAAAAAATTACGCATTATTTATTTCATGGTGCAATGAAAATTAGGTAACAGTAGTTAAATTTATAGTTAATTTGTTAAATAAATATTGAAAACCAGATTTTATGTTTTTATAAACAGTGTCGACAGAAAATTTTTTGTAACTAACTATACCTACGAGTTAAGCGATTCATAATATCAACAATGCATTCGCGCGTTAAAATGTCCGAATTATTAATCACTTTTATTAATTCAATTGTTGATTAAATAATTATTTCTGTCGTCAGTATATTTACGAGTTTGATTAATGGATTTAAAATCATTTATATTTGAATTTTTGTATATGAAGCTTACATTTTTACAGTTTATTGAAAATTGTACATCATCCGAACCAGGGGCGGATCTAGGACACAGTAATAATTTTCGAAAAAATATTTTAATATAGAAACTGAATAGTGAAACATACTACATATATTGCAAAATAAGATAATATAGTTATAAAATTAACCAAAACATTACTAGTAGTCTGAATACTGAATAATAAAACGCATTTCGACCGAGGGGGGGGGGGGGCGAAACCTCCTTCGCTCCTCCCCTAAATTCCGCCACTGATCCGAACCTTCCCAAACTTTAAGCAAATCTATGTAACAATCAATACAAATTTGATCAAAATTCTTTGAGTGCTTTTTGACAAATGGATGAATAAAATTTTTTCACGAAATATATATGAGAAGATAATGATTTATTGTATTTCTCTCCTTTAACTACGCCTATGCAAGAATGTCGTTTTTGCTTGCTGCTAATGGATATTCCTACCAACAATAATCTTACAATATCCTATTTGCTAGAATATATAAACTAACTGTTGACAAGATAGCGTAGGTGGCTGAAGCGAACACAAATGTGCAATCACATGACAAAAATTGCATAAAATTAAAGTTGTAATTTATATAGTCGGCTTCTGTTGCAATTTAAGCACATTATTTTATTCCTCTTTATCCATAAATTACATCTAACTATAATTTTGTCCTTCTGGTGACTATTGTCAATGACTAGGGATTGCATCGATTGTACAACTCATCATAAAGTACCCCGCACGGAGCTTACGGAAATTGGCCCTCAGTTAAAATCTTTGAAACTCGGATATATTATCCAAAAATCGATACTGATAAAAAGTCTCCATGGGCGCGAGGTCCTAAAACGCGATCCTCGTGAGTTATTTTGACCACAATCAGAAGAGTGAATATGAGCATATACACGAATTCACATACCATCCCCTTGTAATAATCCATTATACGTCGATCTATCTAATACATAAAATATTCATAAAGATACATATACAGTGTGTCCAATTAAGTCGGCACCATATGGAAAACTTTTTTATTATTTGTTTTATGAAAAAAAGTTATTCTTGATAAAAAGTTCTGTATTGCCTAAAACCCAAAATTAAATACTCAGATATCAATTTTTTGCATTCGTATACAAGGTTTGTCAAAAAATATGAATTTTCCTTAAGAGTAAAGTACCTTTGTTTTTGACAATATCAAAAATTGTTATAAAGAAAATGTGTTTACATTAAAAAATAACTAATATGCAACAATGTTTATATACATTAAAAAGCGTTTCTATTTAAAACAGTTAAGGTAAACGTACCTATTATCGGCACTGACCCTATTATCGGCACATTCGTCCTATTTTCGTCAAAAATAAGGTTCTGATCAATCGGACACCCTATGCAACTAAGTCAAAGTGCCCACATCATCTGAACTTGTGCTCCGAGGCTTAAGAAAGACGAACTTTTTAAAAGCCGATATTTTGTTTAAAAACAACTTTAACTCAGTAGTTTTAATACCAAGGTATTATAAAAGTGACATATTTTCAAAACTTTAGGTGATTCAAACTTTATTTGTTATTAATTTCATAATATTTAAGTGCCGAGAATAGAAGCTCCTGATATCAAAGGTGAGTGTATTATCGGCACTGATGCCGTTAATAGGTAAAGTGACTTTCCATTAATATACAGATTCTCTTGATTTGTAAATATAGAGCAATGACAATACTATTAGTTTAAAGAAAAAATGCTGAATTTTTTTCTAACCAATTTTCGGCACCTTGATTTTTTTATGAATTAGTAGTTATTTGACTCGAAAATAGCATGCCGATAATGTATACTTCAGCATGCCGATAATAGGAGGCGATGAGTTGGACAGTGCCGAAAAGAAGAACTACTTAAATAGAATACGTGGATGTATTATCGACACTAGTGGATAAGATATTATTTGAAAAGAACACCAATGAATAAGAGAAGTGGTCCAGGAACAATGCTTACAAAGGACGAAGAGGATCTTTTAGTACAATGGTTACTTCACATAGCAAAGTGTGGCTTCTCAGGTACAAAAAACCAATTGTTAGATAGTGTGAAGATCCTTATCAAGAGGTTAAATAGACCAAACAACTTTGCCAATGAGCGGCCGGGTCGAAAATGGTATGAAGGGTTTTTGGAGCGACACTTAGAATTATCTGAAAGAGTTCCCCAGAATTTAACAAATGCACGATCTGCTTTAAATGAACAAAGAATTAAAGGGTGGTTTTTGGAGGTCGCAACCTATTTGAAAGACAGTAATAATTTGGAAATAACTAACCATCCATCTAGAGTGTTCAACTGTGACGAAACAGTTTTCTTTCTAAGTCCCAAAGGTGACAAGGTTCTTGTAAAGAAAGGAGACAGAACTGTATAATCTTTTATCAATAATGATGAAAAGGAATGTTTAACAACACTAATCACCTGTAGTGCCTCTGGACAGATACCATCTCCTATGGTAGTTTATAACTACAAAAGAATACCAAAAACGGTTAGTGCAAAAGTACCGGCTACTTGGGGCATCGGACACAGCGATAACGGTTGGATGACAGGGGAAACATTTTTTAAATATATAACTAATATATTCCATCCTTGGTTGGTGACCCCCAAGGTCAGCAGAACAGAACAAAAGTACATTCATAATTACGTGCTAATTTAGTGCCCTAATTAAAAATTTTGTGCTCCTTTTTTTCTTAAGAAAAACGCATGTTCTGCTAGCTACATATGAACCTAGCAGAGCAGACTATTTAAATGTTGTTAAAAAATAATGAAACATGATGTAAATAAGTTAAATAATTATGTGCTAATTTAGTGCCCTAATTAAAAATGTATTGCTCCTTTTTTTCTTAAGAAAATCGCATGTTCTGCTAGTTACATATGAACCTAGCAAAGCAGACTATTTAAATGTTGTTAAAAATTAATGAAACATGATGAATAAAACTTAAATGCTAATTTAATGTCCTAATGAAATATTTTTTGCTCCTTTTTTTGAAAAAAACCCATGTGGTGCAAATTTGAATTATACAGTGTGTCCCAAAAAGTTTTATACAAATGGACAAAAAATTATTCTTGATAAAAATCTCTGCATGACTTGTTGATGCATAATCAGGTACAAATTTTTTAAAACATTGTATGGAATATAGGGAAAACAAAAAGTAATGATTTGGACGGAGAGAAAAATACGTACAAACTGTAGTGGAGGGCAAAATGTTTATTGGATTTGTGAATAAGTAGCAAAAAATTATGAACAATTGTAGATTATTGATATTCCCATATAAAAAAAAGACAATAAACACTTCAGAAATTGTTAGATAACACAGCCCTACAAAAAAAAATTTTGTCTGCACCAAGAACTTGACTACTGTAACTAGGGGTTTTTAGGATTTGTTCAAGGTCATTTGACGGTCATATCCGGTCCAGGACCTGACCTGATGAGGTCAAGCGGACCTCGGATTCGTATTCAACGACTCTGAAAACCTATGTATGGATTTTTCATATTTTTCTAGAAGTTTTCCTCAATTTGACCTGCAGTTCTTGGTGCAGACAAAAATTTTTTTTGTAGGGCTGTGTTATCTAACAATTTCTGAAGTGTTTATTGTCTTTTTTTTATATGGGAATATCAATAATCTACAATTGTTCATAATTTTTTGCTACTTATTCACAAATCCAATAAACATTTTGCCCTCCACTACAGTTTGTACGTATTTTTCTCTCCGTCCAAATCATTACTTTTTGTTTTCCCTATATTCCATACAATGTTTTAAAAAATTTGTACCTGATTATGCATCAACAAGTCATGCAGAGATTTTTATCAAGAATAATTTTTTGTCCATTTGTATAAAACTTTTTGGGACACACTGTATAATTCAAATTTGCACCACATGGGTTTTTTTCAAAAAAAGGAGCAAAAAATATTTCATTAGGACATTAAATTAGCATTTAAGTTTTATTCATCATGTTTCATTAATTTTTAACAACATTTAAATAGTCTGCTTTGCTAGGTTCATATGTAACTAGCAGAACATGCGATTTTCTTAAGAAAAAAAGGAGCAATACATTTTTAATTAGGGCACTAAATTAGCACATAATTATTTAACTTATTTACATCATGTTTCATTATTTTTTAACAACATTTAAATAGTCTGCTCTGCTAGGTTCATATGTAGCTAGCAGAACATGCGTTTTTCTTAAGAAAAAAAGGAGCACAAAATTTTTAATTAGGGCACTAAATTAGCACGTAATTATGAATGTACTTTTGTTCTGTTCTGCTGACCTTGGGGGTCACCAACCAAGGATGGAATATATTAGTTATATATTTAAAAAATGTTTCCCCTGTCATCCAACCGTTATCGCTGTGTCCGATGCCCCAAGTAGCCGGTACTTTTGCACTAACCGTTTTTGGTATTCTTTTGTAGTTATAAACTACCATAGGAGATGGTATCTGTCCAGAGGCACTACAGGTGATTAGTGTTGTTAAACATTCCTTTTCATCATTATTGATAAAAGATTATACAGTTCTGTCTCCTTTCTTTACAAGAACCTTGTCACCTTTGGGACTTAGAAAGAAAACTGTTTCGTCACAGTTGAACACTCTAGATGGATGGTTAGTTATTTCCAAATTATTACTGTCTTTCAAATAGGTTGCGACCTCCAAAAACCACCCTTTAATTCTTTGTTCATTTAAAGCAGATCGTGCATTTGTTAAATTCTGGGGAACTCTTTCAGATAATTCTAAGTGTCGCTCCAAAAACCCTTCATACCATTTTCGACCCGGCCGCTCATTGGCAAAGTTGTTTGGTCTATTTAACCTCTTGATAAGGATCTTCACACTATCTAACAATTGGTTTTTTGTACCTGAGAAGCCACACTTTGCTATGTGAAGTAACCATTGTACTAAAAGATCCTCTTCGTCCTTTGTAAGCATTGTTCCTGGACCACTTCTATTATTCATTGGTGTTCTTTTCAAATAATATCTTATCCACTAGTGTCGATAATACATCCACGTATTCTATTTAAGTAGTTCTTCTTTTCGGCACTGTCCAACTCATCGCCTCCTATTATCGGCATGCTGAAGTATACATTATCGGCATGCTATTTTCGAGTCAAATAACTACTAATTCATAAAAAAATCAAGGTGCCGAAAATTGGTTAGAAAAAAATTCAGCATTTTTTCTTTAAACTAATAGTATTGTCATTGCTCTATATTTACAAATCAAGAGAATCTGTATATTAATGGAAAGTCACTTTACCTATTAACGGCATCAGTGCCGATAATACACTCACCTTTGATATCAGGAGCTTCTATTCTCGGCACTTAAATATTATGAAATTAATAACAAATAAAGTTTGAATCACCTAAAGTTTTGAAAATATGTCACTTTTATAATACCTTGGTATTAAAACTACTGAGTTAAAGTTGTTTTTAAACAAAATATCGGCTTTTAAAAAGTTCGTCTTTCTTAAGCCTCGGAGCACAAGTTCAGATGATGTGGGCACTTTGACTTAGTTGCATAGGGTGTCCGATTGATCAGAACCTTATTTTTGACGAAAATAGGACGAATGTGCCGATAATAGGGTCAGTGCCGATAATAGGTACGTTTACCTTAACTGTTTTAAATAGAAACGCTTTTTAATGTATATAAACATTGTTGCATATTAGTTATTTTTTAATGTAAACACATTTTCTTTATAACAATTTTTGATATTGTCAAAAACAAAGGTACTTTACTCTTAAGGAAAATTCATATTTTTTGACAAACCTTGTATACGAATGCAAAAAATTGATATCTGAGTATTTAATTTTGGGTTTTAGGCAATACAGAACTTTTTATCAAGAATAACTTTTTTTCATAAAACAAATAATAAAAAAGTTTTCCATATGGTGCCGACTTAATTGGACACACTGTATATGTATCTTTATGAATATTTTATGTATTAGATAGATCGACGTATAATGGATTATTACAAGGGGATGGTATGTGAATTCGTGTATATGCTCATATTCACTCTTCTGATTGTGGTCAAAATAACTCACGAGGATCGCGTTTTAGGACCTCGCGCCCATGGAGACTTTTTATCAGTATCGATTTTTGGATAATATATCCGAGTTTCAAAGATTTTAACTGAGGGCCAATTTCCGTAAGCTCCGTGCGGGGTACTTTATGATGAGTTGTACAATCGATGCAATCCCTAGTCATTGACAATAGTCACCAGAAGGACAAAATTATAGTTAGATGTAATTTATGGATAAAGAGGAATAAAATAATGTGCTTAAATTGCAACAGAAGCCGACTATATAAATTACAACTTTAATTTTATGCAATTTTTGTCATGTGATTGCACATTTGTGTTCGCTTCAGCCACCTACGCTATCTTGTCAACAGTTAGTTTATATATTCTAGCAAATAGGATATTGTAAGATTATTGTTGGTAGGAATATCCATTAGCAGCAAGCAAAAACGACATTCTTGCATAGGCGTAGTTAAAGGAGAGAAATACAATAAATCATTATCTTCTCATATATATTTCGTGAAAAAATTTTATTCATCCATTTGTCAAAAAGCACTCAAAGAATTTTGATCAAATTTGTATTGATTGTTACATAGATTTGCTTAAAGTTTGGGAAGGTTCGGATCAGTGGCGGAATTTAGGGGAGGAGCGAAGGAGGTTTCGCCCCCCCCCCTCGGTCGAAATGCGTTTTATTATTCAGTATTCAGACTACTAGTAATGTTTTGGTTAATTTTATACACTACAGTTTGTACGTATTTTTCTCTCCGTCCAAATCATTACTTTTTGTTTTCCCTATATTCCATACAATGTTTTAAACATTTTGTACCTGATTATGGATCAGCAAGTCATGCAGAGATTTTTATGAAGAATAATTTTTTTAGTGAAATGTAAGATAAACTTTTTGTCCATTTGTATAAAACTTTTTGGGACACACTGTATATCAGTTACCTTAAGGTCATGGTGCACAAGAGACATTATTAGACCCTCCCCTTCTTTTTAAATATTAATAAATATAATGATATTTATTTTTGGTACTTAGTCGGCTCTTCGGAATCTCCCTGAGCTCTCAGAACATATTACTAAATTAGCACATAATTATTTAACTTATTTACATTTATTTTCATTAATTTTTAACAACATTTAAATAGTTGCTCTGCTAGGTTCACATGTAGCTAGCAGAACATGCGTTTTTCTTAAGAAAAAAAGGAGCAATAAATTTTTAATTATGCCACTAAATTAGCACATAATTATTTAACTTATTTACGTCATGTTTCATTAATTTTTAACAACATTTAAATATTCTGCTCTGCTAGGTTCATATGTAGCTAGCATAACATGCGTTTTTCATAAGAAAAAAAGGAGCACAAAATTTTTAATTAGGGCACTAAATTAGCACATAATTATTTAACTTATTTACATCATGTTTCATTATTTTTTAACAACATTCAAATAGTCTGCTCTGCTAGGTTCATATGTAGCTAGCATAACATGCGCTTTTCATAAGAAAAAAAGGAGCACAAAATTTTTAATTAGGGCACTAAATTAGCACATAATTATTTAACTTATTTACGTCATGTTTCATTAATTTTTAACAACATTTAAATATTCTGCTCTGCTAGGTTCATATGTAGCTAGCATAACATGCGTTTTTCATAAGAAAAAAAGGAGCACAAAATTTTTAATTAAGGCACTAAATTAGCACATAATTATTTAACTTATTTACATCATGTTTCATTATTTTTTAACAACATTCAAATAGTCTGCTCTGCTAGGTTCATATGTAGCTAGCATAACATGCGCTTTTCATAAGAAAAAAAGGAGCACAAAATTTTTAATTAGGGCACTAAATTAGCACATAATTATTTAACTTATTTACGTCATGTTTCATTAATTTTTAACAACATTTAAATATTCTGCTCTGCTAGGTTCATATGTAGCTAGCATAACATGCGTTTTTCATAAGAAAAAAAGGAGCACAAAATTTTTAATTAGGGCACTAAATTAGCACATAATTATTTAACTTATTTACATCATGTTTCATTATTTTTTAACAACATTCAAATAGTCTGCTCTGCTAGGTTCATATGTAGCTAGCATAACATGCGCTTTTCATAAGAAAAAAAGGAGCACAAAATTTTTAATTAGGGCACTAAATTAGCACATAATTATTTAACTTATTTACGTCATGTTTCATTAATTTTTAACAACATTTAAATAGTCTGCTCTGCTAGGTTCATATGTAGCTAGCAGAACATGCGTTTTTCATAAGAAAAAAAGGAGCACAAAATTTTTAATTAGGGCACTAAATTAGCACGTAATTATGAGTGTACTTTTGTTTTGTTCTGCTGACCTTGCTCTGCCAGCTTCATGGACATCGCCTCAGAACATCCAGCTAAAAAACAGAAAACAGAAGATACTGCAGCCACTCCTCGAGCTTCTCACTCTACAGCTGGACCCATAAACAACATTAATGATTTACCTACACCCAACGTTATCAATGAGTTAACAAAGATTTCAAACAATACTCCTACTGTGTACCAAAATTGCAAATTTATATTTTAATTGTACCATAAATAATTAAGTTTGTAGTATTTTATGATTAAATAAATTACCTGTTTTTTATAATAGGTAGTATGTTTTGTAAGCTATGTGTATGCAGAATAATCTGTTACTCATGAAATAGTCTTGTCAACTATCATTCGGACATCTAATTTTTCGTGTGAAAAAAGTCAAAAAACAATGCAAAATTTGTAAAATAAAATTAAAAAATGTGACTACTACGAACCAAGTCAATGGTTTTTAAAAATATGATGATGATTTTTGAGGTATTCTTGATAAACTTCCTATAAATTGGGTATTAAAATAAAACCATTGCCTCTACATATTTTTTAGAAAATCCATTTCCAGTACACCAAAAAAGTATTCAAATATATTATGAGGACTTATCAGACCTATCAGAACTTTTAAAAAAGTAGTATTACCCGATATTCGAATAAATTTCAATTATATCCGTCCTAACTCTGGTGTTTAAAAGCGTAGCAGAAGACTAAATCTTCTTATTGTATAAGCATATAATTAATAAAACTGTTTTGTTCGATTAAAAATTAAATCGAATTAACTCTAACAGGTTACTCGTTAAAATACTCGGCGTGATGTATTTTTTAGTCTAGATCACCAGCGATACAGACACATACATCGTTAATAAGTAGGAGTGTTCAAACAAATCAACATGTGTAGAAGTCAACTAGGTAATCCATGTTAGCCTCTAAATTGACAAGACCACCTCAAAATGATTTAAATTACTGTCGGATTAAAATGCTTAAATGAATACCTCATACATATACTTCTGAAAATATTTTTAAGTTTTGAATTTAATTACGAAAATAAAGTAAAAATCGTTTTTTAATTTAGATATACTTAATAGATATATTTGATTTTACCGTATATTTATTAATAATGTTAAAAAAACTACAAGCGCTTTTGGAATTCTTTAACCAGTAATAGACCAGTGCAGAAAATTTTTGAAACCAAATAAAATAATAGTAGGATGAAACTCATTCGAAAAGGAAGAGAATATGACAAAAATGATAGGAAAAATAATTTACAGGCGCTCTGGGGTCGGGAAGTAGAAGGGGGGGAGTTTTTAAGGGTAGAAAACAGTTTATCTCGATTTCCGGCAAAACTACAAGTCCTATGGAAAAAAGTTAAATAGCAAAGTTGTAGGTAATAAAAAGATCTACAACTTTTGTATTTACACTTTTTTCACATAACCTCAAAATTTATGTGAAAAATTCAAATAACCAAGTTTTTGGTTTTTTATTTTTATCTTTTACAAAAAAATTTTTTTTCACGAAATTTGGTGTAAACTTACCTTACTTATTTTTTTAACCTTATTTTGACTTAATATCGAAAAATCAGTCTAATTGAGCTATTTATTTAAATTTATACTTTAATTACTCGAAAAACATAAGATTCCGTGTTACATTGATAAACAAAAGAGTAATTAAAGTATAAATTTAAATAAATAGCTCAAAATTGTACATGATGATTTAAAAAAAAAGAAATTCGGAGTTTTCTTCGTTTCTTATTTGCATTTTTTGAGAACAGTAGTAGAGTAATGTATATTTTTTTTACACCATCAAAAAGTAGAGATTTCAACGAACAAAAAGCCCACCAAGTTTTTTAAAAAAGCAGATATTTTGACGTGAGAATTTTCGATTGATTGCTTTTTCGATATTAAGTCAAAATAAGGTTAAAAAAATAAATATTTTAAAACAAAAAAATTACAGAGTATTTGGGACACAAAAAGGTAAGTTTACACTGAATTTCGTGAAAAAAATTTTTTTTTTGTAAAAGATAAAAATAAAAAACCAAAAACTTGGTTATTTGAATTTTTCACATAAATTTTGAGGTTATGTGAAAAAAGTGTAAATACAAAAGTTGTAGATCTTTTTATTACCTACAACTTTGCCATTTAACTTTTTTCCATAGGACTTGTAGTTTTGCCGGAAATCGAGATAAACAGTTTTCTACCCTTAAAAACTCCCCTCCTTCCACTTCCCGACCCCAGAGCGCCTGTAAATTATTTTTCCTTTCATGTTTGTTATATTCTCTTCCTTTTCCAATGGGTTTCATCCTACTATTATTTTATTTCACTTTTTACCATTTTCAAAGCTATCTGCACTGGTCTATAAGTATAAGTAACTACCCACGCTGCAGACCAGCGTAGTCACTCACATATTATAAATATTTGAGAAACAGATTGCAGAAAAAAGACTTAGTTTGTTTTTATTTTCCTGGCATCAACTATTATGGTCATTAGACTGCTGTCATCTGTAGGTTTTGTAATACCACTGAACTGATATTTTTTTATTTTAACTGAAATGATGATAAAAATGATGACAAAAATTTCGACTGCAAATTTTAAAATTTACGACCGCTATATGCATTATAAAACCAAGGATAAGAGCGAGGCTAGGCCGCGTGACGTCAGTCAGTCAGACACAAGTTCCTCCACACTGCGTGTGGTATACGGATTCAAGTAAACTGTCAGCTACGTTTGCGGGCTACTGACGTAACGCGGCCTAGTCTCGCGCACAGGAACGTTTTTTAGCCTCGCTCTGATCCTTGGTTTTATAATGCGAATCAAAATAACTGTTTAATTTTCAGATAATTAAACATGTAAACTCATATTCGTTTATTTGTACAACCGGCAACGCCGCACCAAAATACGTTGGCGAGCGGCATCAAACCAGGAAGCGGTTCATCAAAGATAATTTTTTGCTCTATTTTAATGATGGGATTAAGCCGTAAATTTAACCGTCGCGTCTAGACAATAGAAAAAATCTTACACTTGTGTACGCGGCTCACGTTAAAGAATCTTTCGAGAAGGTATTGCGCAATCCGGAGAAGGGATATATCTGAAACCGATGAACTTCGCCGATTTTAAAATCAGTTTTGCATCGAGCCCTCATCATGAGCGCATACTCCGGGGTTACAGAAAACCTCGTCAATAAATTCATTTTTCATAATGCTTCGTAGTACAGCAAAATTAATATTTTCTGAATGATGTGGTCATTTCTTTAAATTAACTATAATACTTTGTTCACGATTACTAGTTTAATGTAATCTTTGTTACGTTGTTGTTTTTGTTCATTTATTTATTTAACAAGTCTAATAAATGGTTAAATAAAAGTGTCCATTGTTTTTGTTGGATGAAGTTGAGAAGGAAACCCTACTACAGCACATTTCTTCAATCTAAAAGTACAGTCCACGAAATTCGAAATACGATGCAGTTTAAAAAGGCGGTAACACATTGTTGGCCGTCCTGGAAAACTGGCACAACATAGGGCTTATTCCAGAGCCCTCAACAATAACTAATACGCCCTCTCGTGGTGGCAAATGCAAACCTTTTCACAGACATTTATTTTATTGTTTTGTACTTGTTGGATAGGTAGTTTTATATTTGCTTGTAAAAAACAGTTGTGTAGTGTAGTTTTTCAAATAAGAATGAGTAATTCATATTGTTCCGTACCTCAGTGTTCTTCATGGGCGAAAACAAAGACGGATTCAAGTTTCCATTTGTTCCCAGAAGCTGGAAAATGTCGCGTGAAAGTAGAATCTGAGTTAGGACGCCACACATGGATGTGTAGGCGTTAAGCTTGGATTTTAAGACTTAAAATTGGAAAAGTTGTGACTAAGTATATGATCGTTTATTCAAAACATTTTATTGATGACGATTTTTTCCGAAGAGGTAAATAAAATAAGTATATGCCATAGGAAGAGGAAGTTTAAAGCTGACAGCTGTTCCCAGTCAGAATTTGTCGATTTCATTAGTTCAAACTACAGAACCAGAACGAGAAGCCGCTGAAAGAAGTGAAAGGTTAAACAGGAGAAATACTGTTAAAATTATAGATTTCACAGACTGTCAGTGCAATGAAGAACCAGGGCCTGAAAGTACTAACGATGATTTGGAAGGTGCTCTTAAATGAGGAAGATCAGTATAAAGGACCCACTAAATTTCGTGACTTTGAGATGCAAGTAAATACTTAAAAAATATCAACATTGAGTGATCTCTTAAAAACAGATAGTGCTCTGAATAGTTTTACTGGAATTTACAGTTTTCAGCTTTTGGATACAATTGAGGAAGCAGTTCAAATGAATTATACTGACAATTTGCCTTATTTATTTTATACAACTATCGTATAACCTTTGTCAATATTTGTTTAGAAAAAAGCAATACTCGCAATGCTATTAAAATAAAATTGTAGAAAATGGGAATGTTTTATTGAATGTGTTGGGAAAATGAAATTATTTATAAGTAATATATTTATTTGTTACATACATAAATTATGAATCATCATAACGTATTTTTAGTAAACTCCTAATCATAATCAATTTCCAGTATTTGGAATTGCTGCACCGTCTTACACCTTGTACACGTAATTAGAAGTGCGGAAATATGTTTGCAATTTCCACCATTTCCTGCCTTATTGAAACGAGCACAACTTTGAAGCGACACCACCGGTATTAATTTGAACCTTCACGAAAAGCATAATTTTGTTTGTTTACCTGGAAGTCGAACGTGTGTTTTCATTTTGTGCTTCGTGTATTTTGCTGGTATTTGTTAGTTAAACGTTAAAAATGCCCAAACTATTGCGTTTATGGGTATACCTCTAGGAAATCTAAAAATCCGGAATTACACTTCCATTATGATCCACCCAAGAAGCAACAAAAAAGGCGTCATCAAGGAAGTTGATTGTCGTAAATTCCGGGAAAAGTGTAATCAATTTTAAATCTGAAGATTATATTACAAAATCAGGTAAGATAAAGATTAGTATTTCTGAGATTATTTCTTGATTACTACTGAAATGTTTTTAGGAATTATTTCAAACAAAATAGCACCCAAGTAGTGCAAAAAGTGTGTACCATCACATCATTTGCCCAGTAAGCCACTTGATGTTAAAACCATTAAATGTGCAAGGAATGATGGTTAGTTAGAAGACAGCAAAGTGTTGCCTATAAACTAAGTAAACTTACCCTTACAAACTGTGTACAGTTGTACTTTTATATATGTAAACTTAAAATCTAATTAGGTGTGCACATCATTGCTGATATTTCAACTTATCATTTTTCTAAAGGTAATATTCAGTAAAATAAAAATACCATTATTATCTTGTACAACACCTGTTTTCAATAATTATACAGTTACAATTAGTAATTAATTATTATATTAAAATGTTAAATACTACTAAAACTGAATAATTCAAAGTTAGTTTTGAACTTATGTTAAAATAAAGGATTAAAAAATATACATTTTGTGTTTATTTTGAAAAAAACAAAGTAGATAAACAAAACAAAAAGTTTTGCAACAGATACATTTGATGGCCTATGAAGTGTTTTAAGTCTAGAAAAAATTTTCTTATTTTTTATATTTTAATTTGATATTGATTTAAAAAAATAATTTTGAAACAACGAATAGGATAATATTTTACCATAAATCAATCAAAAGTAGGTTCTTAGAAATCATTTTTTATTTAAATCACTTTTACAATTACAATTATTATCCTGAAAAAATTGAAATAAAATTTATCAGCAGAAAACTGTTGTATGTTTCTTTGGCATATGATTTAGCTCCCTTCCAATATGATTCTATATTAGTAGAGGTGAAGATGATAATACCTCTAGGCTATATTCATCCTGAAACACAAAAAAAGCACACAGAAACAGAAGTAAACAATAAATTTCTGAAAAACGTAAGATATGCTAAATAAATATCCTCAATTTTAGAATAACGACACAAAAAACTGGTTCAATTGAGTCTAAATACTTACATGTACAGGTTTATTATGGTAATTTCCAAATCAAAAACCTCAAACAACCACAAAAAGTCTTAAAATACTACAAATAAACCATTCACTCAGTATAACTTAATGCACTATTTACCAAAAATTACGCGTTTCGTGTGAACAGCTGATCGACGACTGTGGCGCCGCCATCGGTAATTATTTGTCTCAATATGAGATCGAATTCAGATACCGAACAATTTGTTCGGTGATAGTCTAGCTTCAGGTTGAACCTACACCGCCCACTAGCCCACCAAAAAAAAACCCTAATGGATAATTTACTAAACTTTTATTAGAAATTTATTTCGCTAGAAATTTATTAACCTTCCCCATTAAAAGTAATAAAGTAATAACCTAACGGTAGAGCACTGGACTCATAACCCAAGGGTTGTGGGTTCGAATCCCACCGACGGCAGAAATCATTTTCTGGTTTTTAATTAATTAAAAATTTACAAATTGATTTTCATTTACCAGGTGTGATTCCTCACTCGACCATTCACTGTTGGGTTCTAATTAATTAAGTAATAAAGCCTACACAGAACACGATCACGATCACGAGTCCGCAGGACGAGTGATTTTATCTTAAATAATAATAATAATAATAATAATAAATTGCCTTTATTTGCCTGTAAAATTACAAACAATGAGTAGGTACAAGAGGCGAAGTCTAGCTAGAGCTACTCTACTTAACCTCAAGTTTACACAGATGGTAAAAAAATACAAAATTAGTAAAACTCAGACATTACACATTTAAAATATTCAATAAAATTTTACATCACAAATATAAAAAAACGATCAAAATGACTTCACAAATATCATAAAAGGAACAAAATTACTGACGCTGTAGTAGAATTTGTTTATAATTTTGTTTTAAATTAACTCTTAGACTATGTGAAATACTGTTAAAAACTAAAACTGAATTATAAGTAAATGACCTTTTAAAAATTGACAACCTATATCGTGGTAACATGAGACTATGCGGATATCTCAGAGACAGACTATGAGCTTCTCCACGAAAAACTAATTTGTTCCTCAAATAAATAGGATTCGATGTCAAAATAATTCGGTATATCAAAGAGGCAAGGTGGTAGTTATACAAGTTACTTATGTTCAACCATTCGAGTTGTTTTAGCTTACTTGATACATGGTCATATTTTCTTATGCCAAAGACAAAACGGCAACAATTATTTTGAATTTTTTGTAATCGGAATTTAGTGAGTTGATCTAAGCAAGGATAAAAAACCAAAAGCCCATAATTAAGAATTGACATCACCATGGTTTCACAAAGTAATTTTCGTAACGTAAAGTTTAAAATACCCCGACTTCTATACAATTGACGTAGAACTAGATACGATTTTTTTACTAAAAGTGTGACATGCTCTTGAAATCGAAGGCTACAGTCATAAATTATTCCTAAATTTCTACAACTATTAACAATTTTTAATGGTTCATTTTTAATAAATAGTTTTAAGTTTTGTTCAACACTGGCTTTGGAGGTATGAGGACAATATAGCAGAGAATTACATTTTTTAGCATTTAGTTTAAGGTTATGATTACTTGAGTAGGTACAAATAGCTTCTAAATCCCGATTTATTATTTGAGATGCTAAATTTACAGTTTCAGGTACAAATGAAAAATACAGTTGTGTATCATCTGCAAATGAGTGCAATTTTAAACTATCCATAGATTTATAAAGGTCAGAGATATATATTGAGAAAAGAAGGGGTCCAAGGACAGAACCTTGAGGTACCCCTAAAGTGACTGGTGTAAAATCGGATGAGTTGTTGTCGATAATTACTTTTTGATAACGGTTTCATAAATAAAATTTGAAAAATCGTAGGGAAATTTCGTCAAATCCAAAATGTTTAAGTTTAGCACACATAAGAGCATGATCGATAGTGTCAAAAGCTTTAGAAAAATCTAGCAGAATGACTGATGTTACCTTTTCAGTTTGTTTGAGTGGTTTTGCCTAAAATAAAGGCGTTTGAGTATGAAGATCAAAAATTTAATCTATAAAATTTCAGAGGACGAGTCGTATTTGAAAGGATTATTTTTTGAATCATTTTGTATTAAAAACAGAGAACATAGTCATTTATGCAAAAGACACTTTACACACAAATATTGAAAATTTTCTTTACCAATTTAAATTGAAACCTGAGCTGTTATAGTTTTACATACAGGGCCACCAAGGCGATTTTTTGACTGGCTACCCCGCGAAACCGCGCCGTAAATAAAAGCGAAGAAGAAGAATGAAATGAAGTCTTTCTTAATTTAATTAATTTTAAGTTTAGTGTTAAAGTGAGGTATGTAAAAATGTTAAAGCGTTTTGAAATAAACTAATAAAAACAGGTTAGTTTACAAATACATTTTGAAATTTGGTTATTAACATAGATTTGCAATACATTTTAGTATAATAATAATTGATAAACGTTTACATTTGACATCTCAAATAGGTAAACACAGTTTAATCAAAAAACAAAAACGACGAAGCGATTTTATCAGTATAAAACACAATGATTGGTTAGGATCCTGAGTTGTTATTGGCTGATATCACAAAATCTGACTGTTTTGACAGATGAAAAAAATAATCGTAAGAAAACTACAAGAGTGAAAGTTAAAATTTATAGTAGGTGTTCAAAATGTCTTCCATTTTCATTTATACATTTTCTTGCCCTTTTTTTCATTGATTTACGCACATCTCTTAGCATTGCAGGGGTCACCTGTCTAAATGCTGCAGTAATTCTTTCTTTCATATTTTCTTTTGTGGTAACCTCTTCTTTGTAAACAATATTTTTAATAAAACCTCACAAGAAAAAATCGCAAGGTGTAAGGCAAGGCGATCTAGTAGGCCAATTTATAGGTCCTCCCCTTCCTATCCAACGATCCTGAAATTCCCTATTTAACCAATTGCGAACATCTAATAGGTAATGTGGTGTGGCACCATCTAATTGAAACCACATTCCGTTGCGATAATTTTGAGGCACATTTTGCAATAAGTTGCGAAAATCATGTTCTAAAAAATCTAAAAATATAGCTCCATTTACAGTACCATTAAAGAAATAGGGACCAATTACATAATCCCCTATTATTCCCGCCCACACATTCAAAGACCATCGATACTGTGATGTGGTTCTAAATAAATGTTCATTGTGGTCCGAATAATAATGGAAGTTGTGTCTATTTACACAACCGTTCTTATGAAACGTGGCTTCGTCGGAAAATAAAACTTTGTTTAAAAAGTTACGCTCTGTATTTATCTTATTTATTAACCATCTACAGTATTCCACTCTACGCGCGAAGTCACGTGGTAACAATTCTTGGTGAAGCTGGATATGATAGGGGTGATATTTATTCTTTTTTATTATGCGTCTAATTGTGGTATTAGAAATATCTAACTGATTGCTTAAATGCCTTGTGCTTATATTGGGATCTTCAACTATACTGATCATTACCTTATATTCGTTGTCAATAGTAACAGCTGTAGTTTCACGTGAATGTTTTTCATACTTGATGGTTCCTGTTTTATCAAATCTATTCTTTAAATTCTCAAAAGTATCCTTTTGTGGATGGCGTCTTTCTGGGTATCTTTGACGATAGACCCTACTAGCAAGAAACGCATTTTTTTGACATTCACCCAGTATCCATATCATATCAATATTTTCTTGAACAGTATAATTCTTATTAAAATCAATTTTTTATACACAATACCGATTAAATATGGTAGACGTGATACAATACAAAATTTTATGTTGACAATTAATGCCATAACAAGATATACCTACTGTCATTTTCATAGGTAACTTGATTTCGTATTAAAAATTGTGTAAAATATGTTTTCCTACGACTATATGCGAAAGTAGCTTATATCGCATAAATAAATACGTCAGAAAGTTGACAATATCTGTCACATTTAAAACAGTGATGATATGAACTTAAAACTGATACGATATGAATATTTCATATCAGTTTTGAATTTTGCATTTCCATCTAGAAGGCAGCAACTGTCAAATCAATGACAGAAAGTTTAAAAGTAAGTACTAACATATTAAGTTCATTTAATTGTTGTTTCTTATTAAATAATTTTTATCTTTGGAATTTGTTTTAATTATTAGTCGTAGGAAAAATATTGTATATAACGCGTTAGAAAGTGATTTTCACACTCGTTCAGTTTCCGCACTCTCCGCTACGCGGCTCGTGCTAAACTTTCACTCGTGTGAAATAAGTCACTTTCTACACTTGTTATGTAATATACTATGTTTGTCACTTAACGTCAATTATTAAAGTAAATAGTAAAGTTAGATGTGCAAAACCCTATATTTTTTTCATGCGTATTAGGGAGGGCTTCTAACTGAAGAAAAATATACAGGGTGTCCCGTTTGAAAAAATTAAGTTATTGCCATTTCAAAACTAGAGTATTGGCACGCCATCGGCAAACACCCTGTGCAACAGGTGAAGATGTTGTGTGATTATTGTGATAGGTGCATGTTTTATTTACATCATAGTAGCTTTTTTAAAGAATTTTTTAAAAAATGTGGTTTTTGTGCTAATATTTCTGAAGTGCTGTTTTTTCATTAAATCTGCTTAAAATAAGAATAACTTGTCAACGCCGCGTCGGATTTACAAATACAAAAAACTACCGTAAATCTAATATTAAGTAGAATCAGAAGACATAATCGTATACAGGGTGTTCAATTTAAAAAAACCAAATTAATTTTCATTCCACAAAAATTAGCCACCCTGTATACATCAATATATTTTAAAATTGTAGTCCGAGTGACACTGTCTACCCCTACAAAAAATCTTGTTGATATCTCTTTTAGTTTCGGTGCTAGAGATCGAGTGGAAATAATTGGCGCACCCTGTATAAGAAATAATGTTGGTCCCATAACGGACAAATGGCGATTTTCGCGACGAAAGAGTAAAGTGGGGGTACTTTTTTGGTGAAAGGCATAGGGTTAGAAACTTCGGGCCATGCTCATTTTCAAGGGCAATCAATTCTCTTTCAAGAAGCTGCAACTGTATTAGGACCTGCAGGTGCGCATGTTATATTTCTAAAACCGAGAGTGGTATCTCAGGAGCCGTGAAATTAAATGCCGGGGGAGGAGCCTCTCTTTTCCTCTCATCTCTCTTCTCTCTCACATCATCTCTCCTCTCTAGTCCAGTCGTCAGAGACTTAGACCTCTCACAAAATATGTTATCGATGAAACTTGGCACTTAGGTACTTGAAAGGGTGTATAATACGATAAAAAAATCCTTGCTGCTATAAAGTGTATGCTAAGTTCACAATTTCGAAAACCAAATCGAAAATTTGGTTTTTTCATTATATCTCGAAAAAAAAATTCGAAAAACTAATAGCACCACGTGAAAGAGCAGAAAATTTGACTAAAAATTATATTATTAGTTATTTTAAAAAAAATTTTATTACTATAAAAAAATTATTAAAAATAAGAAAGCAAATTCGAAAACTTCGAAAACGCGCGCTGAGCCTTTGAATACAAATATTCAAGCGAGGCATTCGGGAAAAAAACTAAAGTATCTTTGCCTAAAATGTACGCAAAGAAAAAAAAGAAAGCATTTTAACGAGGAGGCCATAAGCTTTCTCAGGAAGCCATTAGTTTTTAATTTTTTTTTGTCTTCTCATAGAAAATTTGACCGGAAGTTATAATTTCCAAAATTCTCACTGATTTTTATAAAATTGAAGATATATATTAATATTAATAGAGGCATAACAAAAAATTCCTTGTACATGTATCAAAATTAATACTTTTACTTTTCAGGTAAAAATAATTAAAAGGATGAACATTGTCTCTGTTTTAAAATTATCATTTTTTACAGCATTCATTCGACGCAATTTTTATTTTCAAAATAGAGTTTACTTATATAAATCAGAAATTAATTTTTTTTCAATAAAGTTAAAAATACACTTTGTAATGTGTAATAATTCAGAAATTGATTTATATAAATAAATAAACACTAAATATTTCTAATATTTAATAATTTTTTATAGTAATACAAAATTTTTTTAAAATAACTTTTAGTAAAATTTTCGGCTCTTTCACGTGGTGCTATTAGATTTTCGAAATTTCTTTTTTTTCGAGATATAATGAAAAAACCAAATTTTCGATTTTGTTTTCGAAATTGTGAACTTAGCATACACTTTAGAACAACAGAGATTTTTTTATCGTTTTCTACACTCTTTCAAGTACTTAAGTGCCAAGTTTCATTGGTCAATATATCTGGCTGTGGCAACTTGGCTAAATATATTAGTATATTATGCAACGATCATGTAATGATTAATCAATGATTAGTCAGATTTAGTAATTTGTAATAGATGTAATATAGAGCTGAGTTCACATAATACAGATTTTCTTTTACTTTAGTTTCCAATCGCATAATATTTCCTATAAGGGATAATACGATCGCACCCGAATCCAACTTATTGAGCTCTTTTATAAAAGGGGATTTTGCCCTCCTGCCCCCCCCCCCCCCCTCTGGTCGGCCCTGAATAAAATCAAGTCATTTTCTTCCCCGCGAAAAACAACGCGAACAGGGCTCAAGTGGATCACATGAAAGAGGGAACTCGAATCTATAAAATCACAAAAAAACCAGTTGCCATAGGCCGAACAAATTGTAATGAAAGTACTATACTGTATTTGAAAATCAAGAGAGAGTAAATTCCCAGAAATGTTTTGCAGTTATCAGTGTTAAAGGCAGTAAACCATAGACGTGCGTTTTCAAAATTAAATTAATATGGAAATAGAAATATTTAATTTGTTTTAGTTATTTATACCTAGATTACCAATTTTAGATAGATAAACATAATTCGTAAGTAGTAATTTAATTTGGGTAAAATGAAGAAAAAGTCAATATTATTTTAGGCATTTTGTTTTAGGCATATGTTTATTTACAAAATATGTATATAATATGTACAGATAATTACAATTATTTATAAATTAATATGAGGAGCTAAAAAAACAATTAAGTAGGTATATGAGAAAAAAAAACCAACCGCAAGGATAAAATTTGACGAGCAACATGCAAAAAATACGACAATATTAAATCTTAAAAAATAAAAATCTAAAAATAAAATTAAAGTACATAAATTAATAATTTTAAAGTTATGGTTCCTCGCACTCTGTGTCAGAAGATTCACCATCTGATTCTAGAGAAATTACAATGGGCTCTATAGTAATATCAATTATGTTATCTAGCTCCCACATTTTTTTTTCTATTTCTGTAACGTGTCTAATACATTTTTGCCAATTTTCACTTGTTACTTCAGATATTGCCTTATTGAAGAGATTTTTAACATCTGATAATTTAAAAGTAGTGTTATTTCTGGCAACATAACCTTTAACTTGAGCCCATATTAATTCTATCGGATTCAGCTCACAATGGTAGGGTGGTAAACGAAGGATTTCAATTCCTCGTTTTTTGGCTATCTCCTCAATATTATATTTTTTATAATTTTGCTTATGTTTTTTAGCAATAGTTAACAATTCTGCCCTCAGCATTGTATTGTCAAAGGCTAAATTTTTAGAAGATAACCATTTTGCAATTTCACCCTTTTTCCATTTAGTGGTTGGTAAAGGTTCAAGTAATCTGGAGTGGTAACTTGCATTGTCCATTACAATAACCGATCCTTTTGGTATGAATTGAATCATCTGTTCAAAATATTCCTCAAACACGTCTCCATTCATTTCTTCGTGATAATCAACGGTTTTTTTTTATTCAAATAAGAGTAAACCATTCTCAAAAAAACCGTTTGTACTGCCTATATGACAAATAATTATTCTTTTACCTTTTCCTATAGGTTCCTTAAAACCAGTAGTATATCCTTCTAGAAAAGCTTGATGGGATGATTTTATATTTTTGTCTTTCCAAACTCTTCCTACACAATGTCCTTCATTAACCCATGTTTCATCTAAATAATAAATGTTTTTATTTTGAGCTTTAACTTGTTGTATTCTTCTGAGGTACTGTCTTCTCCAACATACAATTTCTTCAGAATCAATTAGCATTGAGTGTCTGCCCATTTTTTCAAATTTAAAGTTTAACTCATGTAACACTTTCCATAGTTTATCCCGGCTTATTGTGGGTAAATCAACATCATTCGTAATGGCTTGCAAAACTTTATCTAAAGTTGGTATTTGCTTGTTTATAAAAAATGAGTGAACAAGCTTACGAATAGCATTTTTAAAAAACTCGTCCACGTTGACTTTTAATAGTTTTGGTCTACCTGGTTTCGGCTTTGGTGAGGTTACTCCACCTGATTTTTCCTCCTTTAGAACTCTATATATTGTAGATTTTCCATATCCCATTGCCTTAGATGTTGTTTCAACTACACTGTCAATAGTGTTTGAGGGATTTTGATGTTTAAAATAGTGGTACACATTCACTACAGCACTCTTTTCATTGAGCGATAAATGGTCTAGTTTTAATTTTTTCACTGGCGTATACTCACAAACTGCTTCCATTTTTAGTCACTACTATTTGTCACGTTTATGGAAAATCAAATAACTGCATTTCTAGAAACTATTTAAGTCAAAATATCTGTCATTAGAAGCTGTTGCCATTCGGAGGTCGTTAAATAACAATTATCCCTTTCTATTCTGGTTACGCCTATGACGCACGTTAATCCTCTTAGGCCTACTGTAGTAACAATGAAAGATCATAAAATAATGTGATAGTCCAAGAAATTTAATAAATTTTGTATTGAAATTAACAAAAACAATTTAGAATGCATTACAAATATTGAAGTTTTACCGCACTATAGTTTTGCATACCGAATTACTTTTTATTCTGGGAATTTACTCTCTCTTGATTTTCAAATACAGTATAATAAAATTTTAAATTGACAGTTCTTCTAATTAACACAGCCACGGCCTACTCACTCTTATCAAAATCGTCATTCACGGCGTGTCTACGACTTTAAATTCAATGATATTTTAAAATTCAGAATTTTCATATTTTGGACGCCATTTTGAAAAAGCTACATATATACACAGAACGAATTCAGATACCGAACTTTGTTCGTTGAAAATTCGAAAAGAACGACTTCGTCTAACGGTTTTTTTTTTCGCCAGAACAACTCCACTTCTCCACCAAAACTTGTACCCCAAATATGAATGATTTTGAAATCGGCTTTTTATTAACAATACAAAAATCGATAAATTTGTAGGTTTCCAATAAATGAAAAATATTGTTGGCGTCATAGACGATATGACAGTAACGTCCGAACTAACATATCAAAAGATGCACAGCTTTATAAAGTTTAATGAAGAATTTAGAAACTTAGGTATCCCCTAATAAAAAAGAGCCTAATTTTTGTGCAGTTATATACCAAATAAAAATTAAACGTCCGACTTACAATGCACTGACCGAAAGAGAATAAGATAATAAGAAAAAGAAAAATGTACAAAGCGTTCCGAACAGCACTTCGGCCTGTCAAGCTCGCAAAGGAATAAATTCCAGGACTGTCCAATTTGACAACATAATTTTCTGTTGTGCTTGTGCAAAACCGATATCTTACCATCTCTTCGTAATGTGCATGTTTACGATTTTAGGACACGTGTTATACAAAGCCCTGCAGTGGCGTGGGTAACTTAATTTAAATGGAAAAGGATTGCTCTCATTTTTAATTTCATTTTTCGCATTTAGTTACCAAAATCCAAAAAAGTATTAATTGAAGCATTTATGCATGATTTTTAGCGACTTGTTAGCAATGATTGCAAATTGGCTCTTATATTTAGCAAAAGAATGCTTATAGAAAACATTAATAAATGTTCAAAATCTTAAAACTTTTCTGCATTTATTACTTCATTTCTGTTGCTGTCACGGTATTTTTGCAAAAGCTTCTCTCTCTTTCCACTGGATTAAAACCACTTAGTTGTTAAAAAAGTTTTTTTATTGACGTTTCGGCTTTCCAGATCGAAAGCCGTTATCAAAATGACATAAAATAAATAAATTTACTAGAAACAGAACACTTGATAATCTTGCAAAAATATGACATCAACATAGTGTACATAGAAACGTCACAAAAATATGATTGAAACAGATTTTGACATCTTCAATCTCAAAATCTTATTCTATGTACACTATGTTGATGTCATATTTTTGCAAGATTATCAAGTGTTCTGTTTCTAGTAAATTTATTTATTTTATGTCATTTTGATAACGGCTTTCGATCTGGAAAGCCGAAACGTCAATAAAAAAACTTTTTTAACAACTAAGTGGTTTTAATCCAGTGGAAAGAGAGAGAAATTAAAATACAAACCACTATGAGCTTCCGAAATGAATTTGCAAAAGCTATTAAGAGCAGTAGTGAAGATTTTTTTGATTTAGATTTATAAAAAATATTAAACTTACGTAGTTTTGATCTCTGGCCATCGATGAGACATATTTCATATGAAGGATTTGCCATGTTTGGATGATGTCAAATAATAAACAGTACATATGTTGAGAGAGTGACATCTTGACTAGATTCAGTCAAAATTTAATGTCAATACTCTCTTCTTACCATAGATGGTAGCACATCTAAAAATGTTATCTTATAGCGGATATAGCTATTGACTTGTACGAGTTTGGAATTTAATTTATTGGATTCGAAAAGCCTAACTGATGAAGTCGAAAGACAGAAACCGGTCTTAGGATGTCGAATCTAATAAATTAAAATTCCTTACTGGTTTACTCACTTTGTATTAATCTCTGAAAGGGATAAAAAAGAAGAGAGTGACATCTTGACTAGATTCAGTCAAAATTTAATATCAATACTCTCTTCTTACCATAGATGGTAGCACATCTAAAAATGTTATCTTATAGCGGATATAGCTATTGACTTGTACGAGTTTGGAATTTAATTTATTGGATTCGAAAAGCCTAACTGATGAAGTCGAAAGACAGAAACCGGTCTTAGGATGTCGAATCTAATAAATTAAAATTCCTTACTGGTTTACTCACTTTGTATTATTCTCTGAAAGGGATAAAAAAGAAGAGAGTGACATCTTGATAGATTCAGTCAAAATTTAATGTCAATACTCTCTTCTTACCATAGATGGTAGCACATCTAAAAATGTTATCTTATAGCGGATATAGCTATTGACTTGTACGAGTTTGGAATTTTATTTATTGGATTCGAAAAGCCTAACTGATGAAGTCGAAAGACAGAAACCGGTCTTAGGATGTCGAATCTAATAAATTAAAATTCCTTACTGGTTTACTCACTTTGTATTAATCTCTGAAAGGGATAAAAAAGAAGAGAGTGACATCTTGACTAGATTCAGTCAAAATTTAATGTCAATACTCTCTTCTTACCATAGATGGTAGCACATCTAAAAAAGTACATATGTTGTTTAATTCTAATCACCAATGATCGACCAATTTTTACTTTCTCCGCCTTTGCCTATCGAAATCGTTTTAAAATTTATAAATTTTTCTAATGCTTTATTTATTGAATTTTACAAAGAAAGTCTCTAGTAAAATGTAGTGACCATCATTCAACTAATAGTCCAGTAAATTAACGCCAGACAAACCCCAAACCTGGGCATCAAGTCTGTCCGTCAATTTTTTTAATTTGCAGGTACATTTACCTTCGAAAATCTCAGCTACGTGGAATTTGTGTAAGGGTGGGAAAATGGCTCTAGAGTTCCCGAAAATCCGTTTTTCGACGATATATGCCGAAGTATGACCCTTAGAGCATTTTTGTTTAGACAAAAAATGAAGAGAAGTTCATTACCTACAAAGGTTACCCTATGATTTTTTCGCTTCACTAATATTTAGGGCTTAGGGTTACTTAATCTCAAAAATATATATTTTTTTAATAATTCCAAAATTATTGTGGTGAAAACGGAAAGTTTGAATATACTCCCAAAACTTGAATATCCTCCCGTTTTTGTCTGAAGACAAAAGATAAGGCAATAATAACCAACTTTTTAACTTTTTGCAATTGATTAATAAATTTATTGTAAAAAATCCAATTTGAGAACGTTTGAAGGAAGAGCTTTTTCTCGTGCACTTAATAAAATACTTGATATATATTGTTAAGCAATTGAAATTACTTCTAAAATACTTTTTAATGCTTTTTAATCTTTATTTTAATAAATTCACATTTTACATTTTTTAAAAATTATTAACATCTGACAACTTCAAAATAAGTAACATTCACATAAACTTTTTCTTTTTTATTAAGTCTTTTTCATATAATTTTTCTTTTATAATTTATTTTAAAATACTTACAAATTTTGCCCCATTTTAACATCGTAACAACATTCCCTAAAATTTCGTTGAACTTTTCTTGCATAGTAATGAATAAGAAAAATTCAACGAATTTTACAAATTTTGCCCCTTTATATTCATCATAATCATATATTTCATTTCATTTATTTATAATTCTTCCCCCCATTTCTATAATTTTCCCTTTATTTCATTATTAATAATTCTTATATTTTCATTTAATCATAATCATATTCATATATTTTATTTTATCCCCCCATTTCTACAATTTCCCTCTTTTTTTTTATTTTTAATACCTTTTTATATCTTCTATATTACAATTCTTACCAAAAAATTATTTAATAATTTTTTTTTTAATTTGATCTTCCATTTGTGATAGTTTTGACCTGACCTGTTTTTATTCTTTAAAATTTCTACTTTTAAGGATTTATCTAAATTTTTACCATTTTTCTTATTATTCTGCTCCTGTAATTCTTCTATTATTCTTGCCATCATTTACCCTTTCTTCCAATTCATCTGTATCATTTCTTCCAAGCTATCTCCTACACTTCTTATTTTCTTTTTTATAGTTGCTTTATAGTTCCAATTCCTTCTCAATATTCCTTTTTATATTTCTTATTTTTTTTCCATTCTCATCTATTTCTTGTTTCAGTTTTCTCAATTTTTCTTGATTGTCTTCACTCATTTTCTCAACATCAACTTTAAGTTCTTTTTCGTATTCTTTGAGTTCCCCCTGTATTGCAACAGCCATAATTCCCACATCTTGTTTCACCTCTTCTATTCTTTGGACAACTTCATCATATTCCTGGTGAACTCTCAATCCGATTGTGTCCACTTCTTTTCTGATGCTTACTACTTCTTCTTGTATCTGTCTACTTTCTTTCTTGCAATTTTCTTCAATTTTATTTACTCTTTCCATAAATTCTTCTCTGTTCTTCTTAATATTTATTTCTATTTCTTGTTTTATATTTTCCATTATGTCCTGTCTTATAAGACCCATATCTTCTTTGATGTCTTGCCTCATATTTCCCATTTTTTGTCCATATTTTGATTTATGTTCTGTTCCATACTTTCCATTTTATTTTCTATTTTCCCCATGTCTTGTTTTATATTCTGACCAATATTTTCCATCTTCTGACCCATATTTTCCATATTCTCCATATAGTCCAGTAACTGAAGGGTCAAACCTGGGAATAAGTCTGGCATGAGTTCCCACATAGCGCATTTTGTAGGTCACCGCAGGTGTTTTAACATGAGAAAATCCTTAACGCGTTGTGGTCAAGGGGAGGGGCTGATAATGGGCCCCAAAACCTGGAAAATGGGTTTCCCGCTAATATCTGGCTAAATATGCCAATTAGAGAATTTTTGTTCAGACAAAAAATGGAGATCAGCTCATTCTCTACAAAAATGGCCCTTATCATTTTCTTCGAAAATTCAATAGTTTTCGAGATAATGGCACTCAAAAGTCCCCTCATTTCAGCTGCTGCTCTACCTTCAGGAATTCCGCTTTCTATGAATTAACGCGTAACCGGGCGGACGAATTGTTCAATATCTCGGAAAAAAATTAATATTTTTCGATGATTCAAAGTTCATCGGAATGGGAAAACCCGTAGCTACAATTCCATGTGACTTGAAGTCAGTTCGTATTTACCAAAAATATTTAAAAAAGCGGTCAAAGTTTTTTTCAACAATATTTAGAGGCTGCTTCATTAATTTATTCATATTTTCTTTAAAAATAGTCATTTATTCTAATTTTGCCTTAATAATGGGACATTAGGGGGTCTTGAATGACCTCAGAAATTTTTTTGCAATACTTTTCTGGCGTTCTAATATACAATTGATTTGTTTATTTGCATATTTTAGCCGATTTCGGAGTTCCAGAGAATCTTCGGAACAAGCGCGAATTATAATCTTATGATCCGTTATATTGATTTCCAATGCACATCATTTCAAAGCTTAGATGGTCTACTTTTCGAATATATTTTTTTATTTTTAATAGTCTAATAATTTTCGAGAAATGAGGAAAATTGGTCACACGAGTCAAAACCGGCCTTTTTTTGTTTATCCATTTCTTGTTCCCCGCTCTTTATTTCTTGAGGATTAATAATTAGATGAAAGTAAATTTCTGAGGTCATTCAAGACCCCCTAAGGTTCCTGTTGGAGAAACTCGATTTTATACCCTGTATATAGATTTTAGATTTTTGACGTTGTCAGTTTGTGAAAAATATATGTTTTGAAGTTGTCAGTTTTGAATTTATTTTTACTTTAATAGTTATTTTTGGAGCCTCATTTGAAACAGAATTTGTTTACCTTTCTTCATAGCAGACGTCTTTGTTCACCGGGTAGGTGTCCTTTGGAGACGAAACAATTTGGCGACCGTGACAGGACACCTTCAGTGATAGACTATGGAGAAGGTGAAGAAGATGCTTGAGGCTCAGAGAGCATCTTTTACTCGAATTTATGATGCGGTGATCACACTTGTTGGTGAGAAGAATGTTAATTTAATTGAAATTCGAGGAAATGTTCGAATGTTGGACCAGAAAATTGAGTTGATGACTGATTTAAACAGAAAATTATTAGATCATCTTCTAGAGTCGGAAAGCAGTGATCAAAGCACTTTAGTGTCGGAAAGCGGAGATCAAAGCGCTTTGCTATCCGAAATTGAAGCAGCAGATGATTTTTTGAAAAAATACCACGAACTTAAGTTAATTGTTGAGAGTCATTTACCGAATACATCTGATGAAACTAGTAATGTATCATACCATTGTTCCAACCACATGAAGCGTAAACTGAAACTGCCTACTATTGAATTCAAGAAATTCGGAGGTGATATTAAAGACTGGCTTCCATTCTGGAGTCAGTTCAAACGTATTCACAATGACGAAGATCTTCCCGTTGAAGACAAGTTTCAATATCTTCTACAGGCGATGATTCCGAACTCTCGTGCTCATCAATTAGTTGAGAGTTATCCACCCAGCGGGGACAATTATCCCAAAGTTATTGAAAGCATTGAAAATCGATTCAGCAGAAAAGATCTTCTTGTTGAAGTTTATGTTCGGGAGTTGCTGAAATTAGTTCTGAATGGTATTGGGAATAAAAATAAGCTAAGTTTTCTCTATGATAAGCTAGAATCCCAGTTACGATCTTTAGAAACCCTAGATGTCACATCAGACACATGTGCAGCGATGTTGTACCCATTGGTGGAGTCTTGCCTACCCGAAGATTTGATTAGAGTATGGCAAAGGAGTAGTCTTTATGATATTGAATCCACTTTGAAAATACGTTTGGATAATCTGATGATCTTTCTCAGGAAGGAAGTTCAAAATGAAGAACGCATTACTTTGGCGGTCTCTGGTTTCGACATGCAATCTAAAACAAAAAAGATTGTCGATTCTCTTTCCATGAAAACTGTTCTTCCAACTGCATCTGGACTGATCAATAACAAATTCCAGAAGAAATGTCAATTTTGTAGCGGAAATCATTGCAGTGACGATTGTTCGGAAGCAAGAAATTGGACCTTAGCTGACCGTAAAAAGAAACTGATTGAACGGGGGTGCTGCTATCTGTGTCTTAAATATGGTCACACTGCCAGAAAATGCAGAGTAAATTCAGTATGTTCAATTTGTAATGGAAGACATATTGATATCATGTGTACAAAGACTGATGAAAGAACTGCGAAATTTGTACCTGCTCCAAAGCAATCGAATGTTGAAAATTCGCTTTCGAATAATACATATGCAGAAGTATTTTTACAAACTCTCACAGTGAGGCTTAATGGATTGGATAAGTCCCGAATGGCACGCGTAATCATCGACACCGGCTCACAAAGGTCATACATAAAACAATCCGTTGTTTCTGAGATGTTATATGAATCTATTCGACAAGAGGAAATGGTGCATGCTCTTTTTGGTGGTATGAATACTAGCGTTTTCAACCATCACTGTTACCGAATTCGACTGAGTAGTATCCATGACGACTATGCCTGTAACTTCGAAGCTCTAGACCAACCAGTTATCTGTAATAATGTTACTTCTGTGAGGCAAGGACCCTGGATGGATGAACTATCTTCATTGGGAATTGAAATTACAGATACGAAAGATGGCCCCGTTGATATTTTAATTGGAGCCGATATTACTGGGAAGTTATTCACTGGAAAACGTCATGAACTTAAATGTGGTCTTGTGGCATTGCATACGCTATTGGGATGGACTATTATGGGTAAAGTTACTTTGAATAAGCAATCTTTCAATTCTTCAATGCTGGTTGTTACTTCCATGTTGAGTAGAGAATTATGTCCAGCCAACCTTCCTTCTCGTGGATGTTCTTCAAAACAATTAGTCGAGTCGAGATGGTGGGAGGGTCCGCAATGGCTGAAAAAATCCCCAGAACTGTGGCCTTCTCAAAATTATGTTGTCGAAGATGTCATTAACACTGAGAAGAGAAAGTGTGTGACTTCTTCAATGTTGTCTTCGAAACAGTGTTTTATCTCGCTTCACGAGCGTTTCTCTGGATTCGAAAAAATTGTGAGGATATTGAGTTGGATACAAAGATTCATTTTCAACTCCCTTCATCGAAATGAAAAGAAATGTGGTCCATTGTCACTGAAAGAGTTGATTTCGTCCGAAAACTTCATCATCAAGTTAATTCAAGAAGAGGCATTTGAAGGACGGAATGATCCCAAACTGAAGACTCTCTGTCCTTTTATAGATGATGATGGAATTATACGACTTACGACAAAAATTTCTGCACGAGAAGATTCACAATCTTTCCGTTTTCCAGCCGTTTTACCCAGTAAACATCCTGTTGTCGATAAACTGGTTCATGAACAACACGTGAGAGCTTCACATGTTGGTGCACAGGGCTTGCTCAGTCTATTGAGAGAACGGTTTTGGATACTCAAAGGAAGAAAAACAGTTAGATCAATCGTTACAAAATGTGTTGTATGCAGACGATTCAATGGAAAATCATCCAAAGTTTCACCTGCACCATTACCAAGAGATAGAGTGAGAAACGCAGCCGTATTCGAAGTCACAGGTGTTGATCTTGCCGGTCCGCTCTATATTCGATCAGGAGAAAAGGTTTGGATTTGTCTCTTCACATGTGCGATTTACAGAGCTGTACATTTGGAATTATTATCATCACTATCTACAGACATATTTCTTCAGTCCTTCCGAAGATTTGTAGCTAGACGAGGAAGACCCTCTATTATTTATAGTGATAATGGCACAAATTTTGTAGGCACTGATAATGCTTTGACGCATTTGGACTGAGATAAGATAATTACCTACAGTTCAGCACAGCGAATCGAATGGAAATTTAACCCTCCAACTGCTGCATGGTGGGGTGGTTGGTGGGAGAGATTGATAAGAATTATCAAAGATCTTTTACGCAAAGTGCTGGGTAAGGCATCTCTGACATATGAAGAGCTTTATACAATTGTTTGTGACACCGAACCAGTGGTAAACTCCCGACCATTGACTTATTTCCATGAAGATAGTAGGGACTTAGTACCGTTGACGCCTGATATGTTCCTTCATGAAATTCGAGAAGTCGGTGTACCGGATGTGGATGCAACAGAAGCCACTGATCTCAGGAAACATTTGAGGTATAGACTCAAACTAAAAGAAGATATGCGCAGAAGATTTCGAACAGAATATTTAGGACAATTGAAATTATTTTCGAAGAGTAAAAATGCCAATGATATCAGAGTGGGAGATATAGTTTTAGTTGGAATGGACAACATAAAACGATTGGATTGGCCACTGGCTCGAACAGAAGAAATGATTCCAGGTAGAGATGGTAAAATCCGAGTAGTTCGCTTGAAAACAGCTACAGGGTCATTATTGAGACCAGTGCAAAGAATTTATCCCCTCGAAATCGATAGTCGGGATAACGAAATCGATTTTCATGTTGTTAATAAAATTAGAGAAGAGAAAATTGATGAAGTGAAAGAAAGAGATAAAGAAAGAGGACCGGAAGAACACAAAGATGAAAAGTCTCCACATGAAAGAAAACCTGTTGTAACAAGATACGGGAGAGTAGTCAAACCCCCATCGAAGTTTCCAGGATGATTTCGAATTGAGTTACTCCTCTGAAGTTTCGTTACTCAAGGTGGGAGTATGTTGGAGAAACTCGATTTTATACCCTGTATATAGATTTTAGATTTTTGACGTTGTCAGTTTGTGAAAAATATATGTTTTGAAGTTGTCAGTTTTGAATTTATTTTTACTTTAATAGTTATTTTTGGAGCCTCATTTGAAACAGAATTTGTTTACCTTTCTTCATAGCAGACGTCTTTGTTCACCGGGTAGGTGTCCTTTGGAGACGAAACAGTTCCATTATCAAGGCAAAATTAGAATAAATGACTATTTTTAAAGAAAATATGAATAAATTAATGAAGCAGCCTCTAAATATTGTTGAAAAAAACTTTGACCGCTTTTTTTAAATATTTTTGGTAAATACGAACTGACTTCAAGTCACATGGAATTGTAGCTACGGGTTTTCCCATTCCGATGAACTTTGAATCATCGAAAAATATTAATTTTTTCCCGAGATATTGAACAATTCGTCCGCCCGGTTACGCGTTAATTCATAGAAAGCGGAATTCCTGAAGGTAGAGCAGCAGCTGAAATGAGGGGACTTTTGAGTGCCATTATCTCGAAAACTATTGAATTTTCGAAGAAAATGATAAGGGCCATTTTTGTAGAGAATGAGCTGATCTCCATTTTTTGTCTAAACAAAAATTCTCTAATTGGCATATTTAGCCAGATATTAGCGGGAAACCCATTTTCCAGGTTTTGGGGCCCATTTTCAGCCCATCCACCTGACCACAACGCGTTAAGGATTTTCTCATGTTAAAACACCTGCGATGACCTACAAATTGCGCTATGTGGGAACTCATGCCCGACTTATTCCCAGCTTTCGATCTAATAAAACATCTCATCATGGTTCTTAAATCCATTTTAATTTATAAATTATTTTAGGCCCTGTTTATTTTTTTGAGCCCCACGTTGGGATGCCAATTGTTAAACAAATGTAATTCTTCAAAATACTTTTAATAGCTTTTTAATCTTTATTTTAATAAATTCACATTTTACATTTTATAAAAATTATTAACACCTGACAACTTCAAAATAAGTAACATTCATAAACTTCAAACTTTTTTTTTTGTGAAGTCTTTTTCACATAATTTTTCTTTTATAATTTATTTTAAAATACTTACAAATTTTGCCCCATTTTAACATCATAACAATATATTGATGAAAAGATCAGAATGTGATCTTTTATTTAGTACAATTCCTAACTCCAAAGATTTTTCATAGGGGTGAGAATTTTCTCAAATTTCCGAAAAACCAAAAAATATGAAAAAAAAGAAAAATGCCATCGACAAGGGGATAAGCTAAGCTTTCTAATGCGTTGAAAAACCGATAGACCCGAGCATTTTCGAAAACTCCGGAAAAAAAAAAAAACGACCTAAAAAAACATGTTGTTTATGAAAATACACAAAAATAATCTATTGAATCTTTCTGAATATATTTAACACCTTGCAAAGCCCCATTATCCAAAAGGATTCGGTGAAATTAGTCTTGTTAAAAAAATTAGGAATAAATTTATAGGAGGGTCAAAATATCGAGCAAAAACAAACTTTGACCCGGTTTTTCAATAATTCAGAGAAATAGATAAAAGGTAAAAGTAACATGATATTATAGCTAAGGGTTCCTTCTCTCATCTGAACTTTGAATCATGAAAAAATATTAATTTTTACGTGATTTATTGAAAAATTTGTAATCCGCTTGGGAGTGTCATTCCTTTAGAGCGTGTTCTCTAAATGCAGGGCAGGAGCTAAAAATGGGGATGCATTTTGGAGCCGGTTATGTCGAAAAGTATCACATTTTTGACAAAAATGATAAGGATCATTTTTGTAGGTAATGAACTGATCTTCATTTTCGTCCAAACAAAAATTCTCTAAGTGTCATATTTTCGGAAATATTGGCGAAAATAGGTGAAAAAAAAACACATTTTTGATACCAATGGGCCATTTTCCCGCTCTTCCACAAATTTCAGATTAAAAATTAAATGCAAATTAAAAAAATTTAAAAAATGGCGCCGGACAGACCTGATGCCCGGGTTGGCGCCTTTGTTTATTGGACTATAGGTATATATTCATGAAAATTTTTTGTATTTAGTTTTTTGAGCTTTTAATTTCAAAACATATTAAAATAGAAAAGCGCACAACAAGAAGAGGATACTTCCTGGTATGGCCTTCAGCTCCTTCTGCAAATTTTGTTTTATGGTTTCAATGAACTCAAGTGGTAACTTAAGTATAAGGGAACAAGGAAAAGATACATGAGGACGTATCTGGCTACCTTGACAAAACCGGAGACTTTGCTTACCGGTCTAAATTAACTATCAAATTATTATTATTATTATGTTCTTTATTGTAAGCTAACCACTTACAAAGGGCTATCGACCGAGGTCCTTCTGCCCAACTATCAAATTCGAATCACCCTTCTTGTAAATAGAAGTATCCAAAGTTACTTCTATTTCCAAATATCAGGAAAAAATGTGTGTTTAAACATAGGTTCAAAATGTAAATGAAGGTTTTTGGAATGACAGCCCAATCCCGGATTAAAAAACTTGTGATAATATCTGGTCCCTGATTTAAACGAGGTTTTAATTTGTTTGTTTATAGATTTTAGTACATAATTGAACGTTTCATGCAAGATACGTAAAATTGTAATACCTTAAACCTTTTCACATTAAAATGGTAATTTGATAATAAGATTTGTTGACAGAGGCCGAGTTCAATCATTAATCTCCAGATTACTTTAAGCATAGAAATTAATTAAAGTTATCTTTCAGTCTCTGATATGCTTACTAAAAACATTTAAGTAATAATGAAGTCATAAAAAATTAGCTTTAAGTCGTTTTTAATGAATGAATGATACAAGTAATTTAGATTCAAAATATTTTATTCCTCTCATAAACGTCAGGTAGTTGTAACATGCTTAAAAATTATTCATACGTAGATAAATGATTCTATGAATAACCTGGACTATTTCTTAGCTTGGTTATAATTTTTGTTTTTGATATAAAGTTGATGTCATGATATCTAGGATTTAGTCATAAGTTGTGTGACACAAATCCCAGATTACTTTTAAAACTTGTGGTATTGAAATACAGTGGCGTAGTAATAATATATGAATTAACCACAAATTTTGTTTTTCTGAATCAACATACAATAATTCTTCTTTCTTTCTACACTACTTAAAATTAAATTGGAGGCAGTTGTGAAAACGTTTTAGAACGTGTTTAAATGATTTTGACAATATAAATATTTATTCATTCTTTCACTTCTGTAAAATAATTAATTGTATTTCAGTTTTGTATTGCTTTATCCAATAATTGATCTGGGAAATGTTGAATTATTCGTTTCAAGTAATCCTAGGGCACAGTCGATCGATATACTGCGATTAATGCATTTTATTGTACTCTTCCATCTTGCCCAAAATTTCTTTAAGTGTGTCATGTGGTTGCTGATCAGTTGATCACTGCTTTATATTAATTTCTCTGAACAGCAGGTGCTTTCTGGCTGAAACACGTACACAGAGTTTGTCCTCTGGGTTTGCCTAATATATGCCCCCATAGGTTCAATATTATGGTCAATATATTGCACAAAAATGCATATTGTACAATAGTATTAACCGTCTGTTAGTTATTTATTGTTCAATATGATCTTATCTGATAAATATTGAATCGTCTGTAGGTGATATTGCACGATAATGGTCAGTGCCGGATTAAGAATTTCAAGGCCCATGACTGAGTCCTCCGGTGAGGCCCCCTACTAAAAATATTTTCTCCACGACCACTACTGAATGTAGTTATTCTGAAACCACTTATAGTAACAGAAAAGAAACACTCTCGCTCTTGAGATTGAAAGAAAATTCTGAAATACTTGTCTCTTATGTATTGTATACGTATTTCATTCTTACTCTAGTGTCAGAATGTTAATTCTGTAACACCTAACTGTAAATATCACGTCCGTAATAGTATATTACGTAACAAGTGTTGTAAAAAGCATTTAACGACGAATTCCATGAGTGCGTAGTTGCTTTACAACACGCTTTATGTACTATACTTTACCTACGGTCATATACAGTGTGCCAAAAAGTCTGAACTTATGACAGGGTACTTAATTTCTTCAAATGGGATACTCTGTATTTTATTGCATCTTTAGATTTTCTAAACAATTTTATTTCGAACAATTTTACAAAATTCTCTTCAAATCCAATAGATCCCGCCTCACTATCACTTAACATATTGAAAATGTAGGTATTCTTTTTTAAACAGTATGTATCTTATAATCATTAATTATTTGTCTTTCAAAAAAGTTTGTATTATTTTGATTTTGACAGTTGCTGTGACTACGCTGATTATGCGATCACTACCTACTTGCGAATTATTAAATGTTCAGCTTACTTTTAGGTATAATCTGTGCGTTTTGTGTTTACCGTGCGTAATGAGCTATACACTGAGGCTGTTTGTCGTGTGCTTTTGCCTGTTTCCTATAGTAGCCATAGGTAATAGTATATTACGTTACAAGAGTGGTAAGTAACCCGTTACGCACGAAGTGAAAAAGTTTACATTTTACGAGTGTGTAATGGGCTTACAACTCGAGTAACGTACTATACTTTTTCTACGCCCACTAATTTTCTTCTATTAAATAAAGGACATCGTAATTTGTGTGATGATAATTACACAATATTTTAATTCGTTACCTTTGACAACAAATTATTATCGTCTGGGGCATCTTTCAGAAACTTATTAATTTACTCTGGAGAAAGGATTTTCGCTTTTTTACTTCTAAATCCATCCGATTTCCGCTTCATAGGGCCATTAGTTTTGGATAATCTGCTATGTTAATGTTATTATTAATGTTTTAACTTCACTAAACATTAATAATAGTTCTCAGCATCGAATAAATGGCCCATAGAGAAGATGGCTTCATAATTTTTGATGTTTCCTCGAATTACACAAGCAAAACATTCTCCGAAAAGGATTTAACGTTATTCTTGTGTCGCCAATCCATAATTTTTCGATAGATAATTTCGTACCTTTCTTTAGATTTTAGCGGTAACAAATTATGTGTGGCAGCTTGAGCTTTTTCTAAAATCTCCGGTGGAGTGCTCATAATTTCATCACTTTCAGACATATTCGTAGGTAAAGTTAAAAAAATCTTCGGATACAATATTTTGTGACAATATAAAAAATAACATGACGTTTATTTCTATAGAAACGCGGGTTATTTTTTGAAAAATTGTATAATGTATTGCCGACATTTAGGGACATCACTCTTTTAATTGAAAATGCTAAAAGTTTTTATGTTTTTCAATTGACTAAATTTATGTAAATAGTCCAAATAAAGTAGATAAAAATTTGATTGCAATTTAATTATATTAAGAAATTTAAGTTTTCTTATCAAAAAGCACGTGTATGTTAGGAGATCTCATTACGATCATGTTATTGTTAAATGTCATTTACAAGGAATGTTGACAGTGCGATTTTTAACGTTTACTGACGTGGGCGTAGAAAAAAAGTAATAATGAATAATTTGAAAAACCATCATAAAAGGACTTTTTAAAATAAAAAGCGTCAATGAATGTGCCATTGTCGAGACCCTTGTCATGCTGAGATCCCGGACTGCAGTCCCTGCTAGACCGTAGGTTAATCCGGCACTGATAATGGTTCATTTCTGTCTAAGCAGTCAAGCAGTGAACATCATAGTAAGATATAGGTTTATGATCGAGATGGCTACAAATGATAAAATAAGTAAAGAAGAGAGAAAATTTATTGTGGAGTGTATTGAATTATACCAGAGTTTACCAGCTTTATGGAATGTTGAAAGCAGTGATTATAGCAATAAAATTAAGAAAAATGAACAGTACGAATAGTTGCTTTGCGGCTATGAAAGTTTCCAATACAATTATGCCTATGGATTGTCGAGAAGCGACAATTGTAAATTTTAAATCCTCAAATCTGTTTTCATTAACTAAATAACGTAATGTTATTGACAACGTTGGCTTGCTGGAATAGCATCTCGCATTATATAGTGTCCCTTTTTTGGTAGGTATAGCCATTCTCAAGAGTTCATCAAATAATGTAACGTCCATCCGCAGAAAGTTTCGGTAATCAGCTGGTTCACATATTCTTAGTTCACCTAACAAATTTTTATGAATGTATATATTTATTTTTTTGAACCATTATTTCATCCATCTGCGTTTTTTTTTCTTCTTTTTCAAAGCTATGAAAAAAGTAATGGCCACACATGCTTTACTTTTCGACATGTTGAGTTGTTGACTGTAGAAGTGTCAGTTGTAAACTAAATTATTGGACAATAATATTGCAACGTGTGTGTCCTCTAGCAATATATTGCCTCTTTGTTATTCCTATTATTAGCTCTGGGCCAATATAAGAAGTACCTGCAGTAATAGGTGGGATATGTAGTAACATTTGGAATTCCACTATTGGGATTTCTGTATTTTTTTATTATATTATTACCTTATTAACTACTTCACTGATTTTAATTCTTAGTGGGTACAACTTTTTTTAAATCTCTTCATAAATTTTTCGATTATCTGAAATGGTTCCAACCGATGAGTGGGTTCAATCTACCATCGTAAACGTAAAGTATTTTATGGTTAGAACTTATTTCTTGATTTTTACTCTGCAAATCAGCGGACATCTTGCAAACGTATCTGTGTCTACATAGATCGTAAAGTTTTTCAATAGAAACAATAATGTAATAGGTTTCCTGCAGATAAGCAAACGCGATTCTATATAAAATTTATTAACTGATTCCGGTCTCATACAAAATTTATAGACTATTTGTAATTTGAGGATGACTGAAAAATGTTTTAATACAAAAGAAGAAGCAAGACAGGAAGGACACGAATGATGTAAAAGAAAGCAAACAAGGAGAAGTATTTTTTATGGCTTAGACATTCAGCCAATCATGATTCGTCTATATTAAGGAAGAACTTATACATGGTGCGCCAATTATTTCCACTCGATCTCTAGCACCGAAACTAAAAGAGATATCAACAAGATTTTTTGTAGGGGTAGACAGTGTCACTCGAACTTCAATTTTAAAATATTTTGATGTATACAGGGTGGCTAATTTTTGTGGAATCAAAATTAATTTGGTTTTTTTAAATTGAACACCCTGTATACGATTATGTCTTCTGATTCTACTTAATATTAGATTTACGGTAGTTTTTTGTATTTGTAAATCCGACGCGGCGTTGACAAGTTATTCCTATTTTAAGCAGATTTAATGAAAAAACATCACTTCAGAAATATTAGTACAAAAACCACATTTTTTAAAAAATTCCTCAAAAAAGCTACTATGATGTAAATGAAACATCCACCTATAACAATAATCACACAACATCTTCACCTGTTGCTCAGGGTGTTTGCCGATGGCGTGCCAATAGTCTAGTTTTCAAATGGCAATAACTTAATTTTTTCAAATGGGACACACTATATATTTTTCTTCAGTTAGCTCTCCCTAATACGCATTAAAAAAATATAGGGTTTTGCACATCTAACTTTACTATTTACTTTAATAATTGACGTTAAGTGACAAACAACATATTTGACACAATTTTTAATAAGAAATCAAGTTACCTATGAAAATGACAGTAGGTATATTTTGTTATGGCATTAATTGTCAACATAAAATTTTGTATTGTATCACGTCTACTATATTTAATTGGTATTGTGTATAAAAAATGGATTTTAATAAGAATTATAGTGTTCAAGAAAATATTGATATGATATGGATACTGGGTGAATGTCAAAAAAATGCGTTTCTTGCTAGTAGGGTCTATCGTCAAAGATACCCAGAAAGACGTCATCCACAAAAGGATACTTTTGAGAATTTAAAGAATAGATTTGATAGAACAGAAACCTTTAAGTATGAAAAACATTCACGTGAAACTACAGCTGTTACTATTGACAACGAATATAAGGTAATGATCAGTATAGTTGAAGATCCCAATATAAGCACAAGGCAATTAAGCAATCAGTTAGATATTTCCAATACCACAATTAGACGCATAATAAAAAAGATTAAATATCACCCCTATCATATCCAGCTTCAGCAAGAATTGTTACCACGTGATTTCGCGCGTAGAGTGGAATACTGTAGATGGTTAATAAACAAGATAAATACAGAGCGTAACTTTTTAAACAAAGTTTTTTTCCCCGACGAAGCCACGTTTCATAAGAACAGTTGTGTAAATAGACAACTTCCATTATTATTCGGACCACAATGAACATATTTAGAACCTGTTGTGGTCTATATTACCTTTTGACTTTGTTCACTCAACAAAAAAACATAAATGTTTTTGTTAATACACTCTTTATTAATAACTTGCAGAATATTTCTTTTCAAAATGAAAATGCTATCAAAATGATGTAACAAAATACAATTAAAAAATATCAACAAGAAATCACTTGTTTCTATAAAAATACAAAGTCATAGAAACTACCGACTCATAGCAACTATAAAAAAGGAAATAAACATTAATACCAAAATACCAACTATAAAAATAATTAACTTTAACACTCCTCCTTAATTATTTTTCCTTTTAAACGATTAAAAATATTTCCAACAAGAGGTTTTGTCAGTATGTCAGCGAGCTGTTCAGAACTTCTGACATGTTGCAGTTGTATGGTCTTGTCCACATGTTGTTGAATAAATTTTCTTGAAATATCAATATGCTTTTTTCCTTTTGATATTTTGCCTTCGTATGAGTTCTTTATCATATGGATTGCTGACTGATTACCCACGTATAGTAGCGTAGGCTTTCTCACATCCAACATTTGAAGTTCTTGACCCAAAGGTCTAATCCAACAAATTTCATCAATAGATGAGACAGCTGCGCGATATTCAGCTTCAGCAGTAGATGTTGCTACCAATCTTTGTTTTTGAGTAAACCATACAAGAGGTCCTCCTCTCATGATTAAAATTCCACTAGTAGACTGTCCTGTGATAGTGTCTCCTCCATAATCTGAGTCAGTGTATGCTACAAGATTATCTCCTCCATCAAAGAAAATCCCACATAGTACAGTCGCCTTTATATACTGGAAGACACGCTTCACCATCTTCCAATGACTTACCATAGGTTTTTGACAAAACCTACTTAAATAGTTTATGGCAAAACTAATATCTGGCCTAGATATATTTGCCAGATACAAAAGACTACCAATTGCCTCTCGGTACGGCTCATTCTTCGACAATGGTTTGTCATTAGTATAGTTCGAGTCATCGGTTACCATTCCCCGTTCCATCGGTGTTGATGAAACATTTATGTGGTCGAAACCGAAACGTTTTATAATCGTTTCTGCATATTTCGGTTGACTGACAAATATCATACCAGGCTTCATCTCGATTGTCATTCCGAGATAGTTTATTACATTTTTAAATTTTGTATCAAAAATTATTTCAAATTCATTATTGATTTCTTCCAATACACGAATCATACTATTTTTCTCCAGTGCAATAATGAGACCGTCGTCGACGTATAGGGCAATAATTATACTTCGATCCTCATTATAATAAATACAGGGGTCGTCATCAGTATTTTCAAATTTGAGTGTCTTAAGAAACGTTGAGAAACGCTCATTCCAATTCTTTGGAGCTTGCTTCAGACCATATAAACTTTTTTGCAATTTGCAAACTCGGTTCGTGCCATCACCAAATCCTTCAGGTTGGTGCATATAGATGTCTTCTTCTAAGTTTCCATACAAAAAAGCTGTTTTTACATCAAAAGAATTTATATACATTCCCCTTGATGCTGCAAGACTAAGAAGTAATATAATCGATGCATGACGCGCCACAGGACTAAATGTAGCATCATAATCGATTCCCTCAATTTGCTCAAAACCACGGATTACCAATCTTGCTTTTAATCTTCCGTCTTGTTTTTCTCTTAGTACCCAACGACAAGTCATTATTCTGGTGTCTTTCGGTGATATTACAAGTTTGTAATGCCTGTCGCCATCCTGAGTCTCTCAGCGCTTCTTTTACCGTAATATCTTGAATATCACCTACAATCATGGCGAGTTTGTGATCATCATCTCTGGAAGAAAATCGATCTGATATACCATACCGCCTTGGTGCCATTAGCGTTTGGCGATCCCTAAGAATTCGTCGTGGCTGTTCAACCAATTCCTGTTCATCAGACAGCTCTTCTGAGCTTGGGATTATTTCATAGCTTTCCTCTATGCCACTGCTGTCATTTTCTGATGAGCCAATTGTTTCGAGTTCTTCTGGATCTTGATTTGATCTGCTTGCAGTACTAGTCACGATCTCCATCGATGAGACATGCTTTTCGTTGAAAATACATTTTCAGAGTTGACAATATCTCGTTCACCCTGTATGTAAATCCTGTAACTCGACGAGTCTACATTGTACCCTACAAAAATTCCTTTCCGCGACTTCTTCCCAGTTTTTGTTCGTTTATAATTCGGAGTCAGAACATAACATTCACATCCAAAACTGTGTAGTTTATTTATATCTATTTGTCGTCCAAACCATAAATCTGCAGGACTCATGTCCTGTACTGTACTCGTTCCAGTCTGATTTAGTGTAAATACAGCATAGTTAACTGCTTTTCCCCATAAATTCTCTTCCAGACCTCGTGCATGAATTACAAAACGAGCAGATTCTACGACTGTCCTCATCTCTCTTTCAATCCTGCCATTTTGTTCTAGAGAGTAAGCCATTGACATTTCGTGACGTATACCAAGTTCTTGCAATAGTTCTTCGACGTTAGCATTTTTTATTTCTGTTCCATTGTCTGACTTCAAACATTTAATTCTTCTACCAAATTGATTTTCTATCATCTGTAAATAAGCTTTCAATTTAAAAAATGTTTCCTCCTTTGTCTTCAGAAAATATACAGTCCGAAAATGAGAGAAATCATCCTTGAATAAAAGAAAGTATTTAGCTCCTCCCAATGATAATAAGTTCATTTCGCACAAATCGACGTGAACTAAATCAAGAATGTTGTCAGCGATCTTCAGATTTCTCGGATGAGAAATTCGATGCTGTTTACCGTACACACATCCTTCGCATACGTGATTGTTCCAGTCATCTATGTAATCAATTTTGTTTCTGTTCAGGATGTCTCTTACATACTTGACATTCTGGTGAGCTAGTTTCTCGTACCAGGTCTTGATGGAAGTAGATAGTAGACACAAATTCGGGTCTTCCATGCGAAACCTCATTTTAAATAATCGTCCAACACGTTCAGCAACTGCTATAGTTTCATTTCCATCTGAGGTTTTGAACTCGGACGAGTTCGCGTTTGCGACCTGAACATAACCCTTGTCTAAGAGTTGTGTAACCGAGAATAGATTGAAGTTCATTTTCGGGACAAGCAAGACATCTTTCAATACTACCTGGTTCCACTTCTTTCCATCAAATGCCTCCAGTTCAACATCTCCCTTTCCAACTCCTTGCAATTTAGTAGCATCACCAATAATAATAGTGTCGGGATCCTCAAATTCGACAAAGTTGATCATCCAATCTTTGCGAAAAGTTATATGCTGACTTGCTCCGCAGTCTTGATACCACATATTACTGTCATTTTCCATGCAAATTCCATTCAAGTCTATGCTTCACAGACCGACAGTTATCAAGACTCGACGATTTTCCATGTTTCCATTAATTCTTTCATTTTTATTTCCGCTCGGACATTCCTTGGCGAAGTGCCCTTTCTGCTTACAAGTATTACAAGAATACTTTTCCTTGCAATATTGTATGTACCTAGCACACGATTTGCCTCTGCAAAATTTTTTTGTATGCCCTTTCTTTCCACATTTAAAACATTCTATGTTTGACCTACCTGACTGATTTGACTTGGATTCTTGAATGATCACCATTGCATTTGAAATACCTTTCGATAATTTGTTCTCACTCAGCCGATCTTCCTCCAAACGCAATCTTTCAATCAGAATCTCGACCTTCTTATCTGTTTCACTGACATTATCCCAGGCTGTACGTAAATGGTGTAATTTTTCAGGAAGAATTCCTAAAATCCTTGTAAGTATCCATTCTTTTTTAATTTCTTCTCCTTCTGCATCCAGTGCTTCCGCAATCTGAACAACTTCCAGACAATTCTCAACTGCTGACAAACTGACATTGTAAGAATACCCGAAAAAACGACGTCTCAAACCTTCAATTGTTAAATCGGATTTCTTACCATACAAACTTTCTAGTTTGTCCAACATTTTTCTAGCAGACCTACAATTTGAAATCTTATTAGCGATATTACTATTTACATTTAAACCAATTAATGCTTGCGATTCAAGATCTTTTTCAATCCAACTTGCATAAACAGAATCAGTGACTTCTGGCTTTACTGTAATACCAGTAGCAATATCAAAGAGTTTCTTAGATTTTAAAATTAAATTTAATTTAAAACGCCAGGAACTATACTTTACAACACCCTGAGCATTTTCTGATAGCATTTCCATTTGTGATTTTATGTCCGACATATTGACAAAAAACTTACAGACAAAGAGAAATACAAAATTCACAAAATATGAAATAAAATAAATAAAATAATTCTTATCTTCAAACAGTGTGCAGACTTGACAATATTTACTTGAAGGGGACAGACGGTTGCTTATTAAAGATGACTGACACTGGCTGAAGTTGACGGACAGACGACGATAACGTAACCTCACTTTTCTGACATAACCTGACTTCTCTGACGTAACCTCACTTTTCTGACAGATCCGACTTTGACACTGACTTGACTAACGCAAATTTCACTTTCCTACAAGTATCTGACCTGCAATCCTGGTTACTAAACGTTGATGATTAGGATTCTCTTACTGGGCTTCTCGTGACTGGACAGGGGTTTCTCGTGACTGGGCCCATAACCTGTTGTGGTCTATATTACCTTTTGACTCTTGTTCACTCAACAAAAAAACATAAATGTTTTTGTTAATACACTCTTTATTAATAACTTGCAGAATATTTCTTTTCAAAATGAAAATGCTATCAAAATGATGTAACAAAATACAATTAAAAAATATCAACAAGAAATCACTTGTTTCTATAAAAATACAAAGTCATAGAAACTACCGACTCATACCAACTATAAAAAAGGAAATAAACATTAATACCAAAATACCAACTATAAAAATAATTAACTTTAACAGAACCACATCACAGTATCGATGGTCTTTGAATGTGTGGGCGGGAATAATAGGTAATTATGTAATTGGTCCTTATTTCTTTGATGGGACTGTAAATGGAGCTATATTTTTAGATTTTTTAGAACATGATTTTCGCAACCTATTGCAAAATGTGCCTCAAAATTATCGCAACGGAATGTGGTTTCAATTAGATGGTGCCACACCACATTACCTATTAGATGTTCGCAATTGGTTAAATAGGGAATTTCAGGATCGTTGGATAGGAAGGGGAGGACCTATAAATTGGCTTACTAGATCGCCTTGCCTTACACCTTGCGATTTTTTCTTGTGGGGTTTTATTAAAAATATTGTTTACAAAGAAGAGGTTACCACAAAAGAAAATATAAAAGAAAGAATTACTGCAGCATTTAGACGTAAATCAATGAAAAAAAGGGCAAGAAAATGTATAAATGAAAATGGAAGAAATTTTGAACACCTACTATAAATTTTAACTTTCACTATTGTAGTTTTCTTACGATTAAACTTTGTAAAATATGTTGTTTGTCACTTAACGTCAATTATTAAAGTAAATAGTAAAGTTAGATGTGCAAAACCCTATATTTTTTTAATGCGTATTAGGGAGAGCTTCTAACTGAAGAAAAATATACAGGGTGTCCCATTTGAAAAAATTAAGTTATTGCCAGTTGAAAACTAGACTATTGGCACGCCATCGGCAAACACCCTGTGCAACAGGTGAAGATGTTGTTTGATTATTGTGAAAGGTGCATGTTTCATTTACATCATAGTAGCTTTTTTGAGGAATTTTTTAAAAAATGTGGTTTTTGTGCTAATATTTCTGAAGTGCTGTTTTTTCATTAAATCTGCTTAAAATAAGAATAACTTGTCAACGCCGCGTCGGATTTACAAATACAAAAAACTACCGTATATATAATATTAAGTAGAATCAGAAGACATAATCGTATACCGGGTGTTCAATTTAAAAAAACCAAATTAATTTTCATTCCACAAAAATTAGCCACCCTGTATACATCAAAATATTTTAAAATTGTAGTCCGAGTGACACTGTCTACCCTTACAAAAAATCTTGTTGATATCTCTTTTAGTTTCGTTGCTAGAGATCGAGTGGAAATAATTGGCGCACCCTGTATATCTATCAACCAGAAAATTAAATACAATAGGGATGTACGTTAGCACTCCATTCTCGTCCAGGGGTCCATCAGAACAAATATAAAAATACATGTTTGCCGACGATATTGTTATAACAAAAAACAAGGAAAACGATAGTACATGCTTACACTTATTAGCACTATCTAATCGAATACCAAAAATTATAATGTCATGCACTTTTTCCAGAAACTGGAAAAACATGGATTCAAATTTAGCTATTGGGAACAATCAATAAATAAAATTTCTTTCAGGACCATCCCAAATCAACATTCCTATCAACATCAACAGCCCGTGAAATAGTGGCGTGTGTGAGTCAGACGAACCAGTAAATATTTTCAGTCGTAACAAAATTACCTCCCCCCCCCCCCCCCCCGGTTTAGAGGATGCTGAACACGATGGTGGTGTTAGAATCTCTCTTTGGGGTTGCCCAACCTCTCAAAGCGGCCCAAAAACCACCACCTAGAGGGGTTAAACGCGCTTTATTACAAGGTTTCCCTGCAGAAGAGCACACTTTCTCCCCCATTTTCAAGGATGCTGAACACGATGGTAGTGTTCAATATCACTTCCGACCCGCCACCAATCCCTCCACAGGCCAAAACTCACCCCCGAAAGGATCGAATTTTTTTAATACCAGCGGCAAAACATGAAGAAACATGTTTCTAAATCTTGGGCCTATGCCCTCAATTGGCCCAAGAACCACCCCCAAAATGGGGGAATCGTGGATTCCGCGTCTTCCTCCGACAAAATATATCTTCCCCCCGTTTTCGAGGATGCTGAACACGATGGCGTTATCCAAAATTATTTTCGACTCCTTAAACGGCCAAAACCACCCCCAAAATGGAAGAATCGCGGATTCCGCGTCTTCCTCCGGCAAATATGGCCACTTAAGGGGTGGGGTTTAGTCCAAAATAATTTTTAATAGTGCCATCGTATTCAGCATCCTCGAAAACGGGGGGGGGGAGATATATTTTGCCAAAGGAAGACGCGGAATCCACGATTCCATTTTGGGGGTGGTTTTTGGGCAATTTGAGGGCATTCGACCAAGATTTAGCTAGGAAACCCATTTGCAATTTATCAATTTACATATTATCTTACATATAATTTTTTGTCATCAGCAAATAACAGATGAGGGTGTATATTCCTAATACCGGATCTTGTACTATTAATAAATAGTTATTTTCAAATTTAAAGGTTAAATTTATGATATGATGTGCTATATTAATTTTGTTTAGAATTTCGAGCAGAATTGAAATATGGAATAATATACAATGCGTTCCACTAAAGAAAAACCAATTTTGTTTCATCGTGACTTTTTGTATGATCCCGTATACTCATTTCTTCTTTACTGTAATAAATTTTAAAAAACCCTAAAAACTTATTTATTATTATTGTAAACTGTATTAGATACGAACAAAGTTGCCGAAATAAAAGTTTAACGAAACGGCAAAAGAAAATCAAAAATTTATCTTGCGGTTCATAATTTATACAGGATAATAAATTTCCTTTATCTATTGTGGAAATTCAAGGAATTTCTCATTACTTTCAATGAAAACTTTGGTCCAAAACTGATTAGGAGATTAGAGATCAGACAAATTAGTAATATTCGGTACACCGTCGATCTCGGCGTTACAATTTCTTCAAATTTTAAAAAAATTCCGAAACATGTTAATTTTAACCTAGAGGGGGTTCAATTTTTATCGCAGTTTCAAACTTCTTTTTTCATCCTAGCGCCCAGAACCACCACTAGAAAAATCTTAAATGGCAAGGGGTGTTAAGTGAAACATCATTTTGAAGCTGCTTTCATTATCTAATGCAACCTTGTTCTTTTTTTTTATTTTGAATTACTCTTTTTTGAGAAAACTGCTTAGATTATTGTGAAAGAAAACAATAGTAGTTCTAAAACAACAATTTAATTTTAACAACTGTACTGTTCAATTCAAGGTTTTTTAATTGAAATACCTTTGTATGAATTTTTTCCGATTTTTCCCAGAAGGTTTCCTCCATTTGACCCTCAAATGACCTTGACCCTGACCTGATGAGGTCAAGCGGACCTCGGATTCGGATTCAGCGATCCCAAAAACCCCTAGTTACAGTAGTGTAGTTCTTGGCACAGACAAAAAAAAATTTTATGGGGCTGTGTAATCTAAGCAGTTTTCTCAAAAAAGAGTCATTCAAAATAAAAAAAAGAACAGGGTTGCATTAGGTAATGAAAGCAGATTTTTCAAGGGGTGATTCTGAGCGCTAGAGGGATGAAAAAAGAAGTTTGAAATTACGATAAAAATTGAGCCTCCTCTAGGTTAAAATTGACCTGTTTCGGCATTTTTTTAAAATTTGAATAAATCTCGAAATATTTGGGTGCAAATTTTACTTGGGACACCCTGTATAACACCCTATGTACATTAATTACTATAAACGCTCTAGGATGTTAAAACACTGTTTAGGTCATTAAAAGTTGTTTACAACCCTGTAATGCTTAAAAAGTAATATACAAATAGTGTGGAGTTTCCAAATGAATTTCTTGTTAATCATAATATAAACACAATCGATGGTTAACCAGAGGAAGGGATGGCCTCCAATTAATGCAGAAATTACTTGCTACCCAGATGAAAAAAAACAGAAAAAGGTGTAGAAACAGAAATATCTAGCCAGCCCAAGACAATAGTCTCTCTCAGCTTAGATAACAGGTGACGTTATTCCAGGCAGAAGATTGAGAGTTTAAGAAAAAGACCATAAATCCAAGAGGCTATAAAAGCAGCAATCAACTCCATGCAAACTTGTCTGGGATTACTTGGAACCCCTACGAGAATTGGGCAGCCAAAAGAGAATGTCTTTAGTCTGGATACCAGGCCACATAGGTTACAAAGACAATGAAGGGGCTGATGCACTAGCTCGAGAAGAAGCACGATGTGCTCCAATTGGTCCAGATACCTACTTTCTGTAGTATAGCAAAAGCGCTTCAAATAACATAACATTAATTCATATGGAGGAAGTAGTCCATGCTCAAAGTGGAGTTACAGTTAGATTAACCAAAATAAAACTCAAAGTCGTCTCCACACATATATTAATAAATTTAAACCACCAAGATTAGGGAAGTTGAACAAACTTTAGTCAAATACTCTAAAAGTGTTACCATATAAGAACATGTTTTCGAATAAAGAAGTATTCATCATCAGTTAAATGAAAAACAGGAACAATATTAAGCTAAAACAATAGAAAACCAATACACTCTATAACTATTGTTCGGATATCGGACTAGCAGACACAACCATATGTGGATTCTGCCCAAGGATGATAAACTAGAGAGAAGGATGGGCCACTTCCATAAGAAGCAATGTAAGTGTATTTTATGACGCCACGAAATACTTTAGTTATGCCGGGTGCTAATTGTGTTGTTTCTGGCTGTAATGCAGAGTACACTGTTTATAAGAAGGCAGGAATTGGTGTGTCATTTCACATTCACTACAAAAAGTAGTTAATATATAGGTAACTGCAAATACCTACACCTCAAGTCCATTTTTGTTTGATGTTATGTACAGTATTTCATGACGTCATTTACAGATTGAGTTAAGTGGCCCATCCTTCTCTCTAGTTTATCATCATTGGATTCTACCAAGAGATTGAGGAAACCTCAGGGCACATACTATGCTACTGCGAAGTTCTGACAACGCTAAGGTTTTCGACAATAGGGGAAGAAAAGCCACAACCCACCCAATATATGGAGAACCTAATCTAGTAATAGGGACTGGTCTAGACAGAACTCTAACATAACATGAGGACACACAATAAGTCTGCGAAAGTCGCAGTGAAGGGGCTCCAAGTCCCATACAAATCTAATCTTATTTCTAATTGAACTTTTGTATCAAATTTTTTCTGTACCTATTAAGATTTTCTCATGATTTCAGGTGCTTGGTCTAGCCGCTGTTGTCATTCCAGTCGCTTCTTGTAACAACGAATATTTTAATGAAACGGACGCGTTTTACGACTTTTATCGCCACAAAAGGAGCGCAAGGAAACAAAACAAGCAAATACTTCACGTCCACGAAGGAGGGTAAGTAGATATTTATTTCGTATGGATTTACCAATATCTTACATTGTGTCACTTTATGTTTGTTAATCATATTATAGATACTGCTTATCACATATACTGGCATATTTATATTCTTATCGTTTAGAGTAATTATTCTTTATATAAATCTATTTCACGTATGATCAAGTAACACGTGAATTCTTATGAGGAAAAATTCTAGATAGAATTAATATGTCCTGAGTGAATGACCATATTTACTATAAAAAAAGCTAACCATCCCTAATTTATCCTGGTTTTCTCTGCTACAGCGTAATTCCTATAAACAAAACATTTTTTTTATTTTTAGTGTGTAAAGGTCAGGTTATATCCGTCATTATTCTTCTTTATAATCTTCTAGGCCTCGTTTGATAAAGGATATTTAACCAAAAAACCAAAAACAGGGGATAACCCAACTTATACTTTATACAATTATAAATTTAGTTTAGGTAGAAAAAATAAGATATTCACCGTTTAGTACCCAATCGAACGCACTATGTTTCAATGTTCCTGTTATCGAAAAATAACTTTGGCTTCTAGCTCCATTGTTCTGCAAGATGATCGAAAATTGCAAAGAACCCCGCACAAATCTTATGGGAATTGGCTCCCGGTCAAATTGCCTGAAATCTGGATATGGTTGTTCGTTTCGGCATCCTGAGCAAAAGTCTCCATGGGCACAAAGCTCAATCTTGCGTATTTCGGCTCCTACGGAGCTCCAAAGCTCCACGGATTTAACATTATTTACTACTTAAAAAGGTAATCTTTTCAAAAGTTTAGTATTTACTGCGTTAAAAAAAAGTACCCTCTTATGTTTTGGAGGTCGCTGCTTTCAAATCTAATGCCAATATAATAATATTGACAGTTCACAGCTGTTAACTAGCTGTCAAACAACAAGCAATAATCAAAATTGATCAAATCCACATGTAAATATATGTTTTTGAGGTTGCTGAATCCAAAACTGATGTTAAAAAATCGATATTGACAGTTGACAGCTGTTAACTAGCTGTCAAGCGAAAAGCAATAATCAAAATTGATAAAATCCGTATGTAAATATATGTTTTTGAGGTTGCTGAGTTCAAAACTGATGTTAAAAAATCTATATTGACAGTTGACAGCTGTCAAATAACTGTCAAAAAGCATATAACAATCGAAATTGTTAAAATTGACATGTAAGCATTAAGGTTGCTTAATTCAAATCTGATACCAAAAAGGCTTTTATTGACAGTTGAGTACTATCGTTAATTAAATATGTGACTGTGCAGTCAAGATAGAGTAGTAAGCAAGCATGCTTCAGTTGTTTTTAAAACATCGTTTTTTTTTACCTTCAGTTTTGAATTTAGCGATCTCAGAAACATATGTTTGCATGCGGATTTCGTCCATTTTGATTGTAGCTTGCTTTTTGGCGTCTAGTTTTGACAGCTTTCAACAATTTTTTGACATTAGATTGTCACGTTGTATTTTCCTAGGACTCCTTAGCCAATTTTCCGGAGTTGTTTTGCCCTTACCTTTGTCCGGCTTCACTTCTCTCGGGGAAGGGAAACATACAACGATGATTGACGTTAGGAATTATTCAAAATAATAATTCCGTGAGTAATCAAAGTAAGTAATACATTCTAAATGAACTTCAAAAATAAAACGAATTACAATTTTTGGGATTTATCGAATCAAATCAAATGAGTGAGAGGGGAAATCGAGAAAGAGATTTTTGGATTACCAGATATTTATTTCTTTGAAGGACTACTTTGTCAGACATCATCGTTTATTTATAAATCCTTTCCTTGATTTTTGATAGTTTATTTGTCCTTTGTCGTCGGCTCTTATTCCTAGATTTTTCTATTATTTACAAAACGTCAACTGTCAATATCGATTTTTTAACATCAGTTTTGAACTCAGCAACCTCAAAAACATATATACATGCGGATTTTATCAATTTTGATTATTGCTTGTTGTTTGACAGCTAGTTGACAGCTGTCAACTGTTAATATCGTCTTTTTGACAACAGATTTGAATTGAACAACCTTGAAAACATGTTTACATATTAATTTTATCAATTTTGATTGTTACATGCTGTTTAACAGTTAGTTTGACAGCTGTCAACTGTCAATATTATTATATTGGCATTAGATTTGAATGCAGCGACCTCAAAAACATAAGAGGGTACTTTTTTTAACCCAGCAAATACTAAACTTTTGAAAAGATTACCTTTTTAAGTAGTAAATAATGTTAAATCCGTGGAGCTTTGTAGCCGAAGTACGCAAAATTGAGCTTTGTGTCCATTGAGACTTTTGCTCAGGATGCCGAAACGAATAATATATCCAAATTTCAGCCAATTTGACCTGGAGCCAATTCCCATAAGATTTGTGCAGGGTTCTTTATTAAAATTAAAGCTGTCCTTGATACCAGCTAAATATCTGATACCGAACATAAATTTCCTTATTTACGAAACTATTCGCACAGTTTATCTACATGAATCACACTGTATATATAAAAAGAAACCCAAAAGTAGTTTTTTCAAATTGCATAGCAAAAAAAAATAAAATTGAGAGAAGTAATGTTGGTAATGTTAACAAATATTAAAAGCGATAACACAAAAAATGTACCTAATAGTAATTTACATATAGGATGAGAAGTGTTTCATTTCGGTCGAAAGGATATATCTTTATCTCGAAACAAAAATGAAATTTTCTGCAGATGTTTGTATCAATTTAGAAATCGAAATTTATTTATTTTTCGGAAGCAAATTTTAGACTTCTTCCACATTTTTTTTTTAATTTTATTTGTTTCTACCATCCAGCAATGCCACAGAATCGTACATACGATCAACAGATCCCTTGAAGAAAAAAATATTGACCCTCAGTATTCCTTGATATACTTAAGTCAGGCCTTTGATAAGCACGAAGGCCTCCTTTTCAAAATAAAACATTACCTTCCATCTTACTTTAAATTATTCAAGTCTTAACAAGCAGACAATTCAGAACCAGAATCAATGAAGAAATCTCAAACACTTTCCCGATCAAGACAGGGGTACCTCAGGGCAGCGTTCTGGGGCCAATATTTTATTTACTATATACAGCAGATCTCCCTACGTCAGACAATACTGTAACAGGAACATTTGCGGATGATACAGTTATCTTATCCAGTCACGAAGATCCAGCAACCGCGACAGCTCACCTCCAACATCACTTAAACCTCTTAGAAGATTGGACGAGGAAGTGGAAAATAAAAATAAATGAAAATAAATCTGCACAAATAACATTCAGTTTGAGAAAGGACAAATGTCCATCAGTCACTATCAATAATGTAATAATACCAGAAACACATTCAGTCCGCTATCTTGGAATACAGCGGGATCCAAAGCTTAAATGGAAAGAACACATTGTCAAAAAGAGGAAACAAATTGATTTGCGCTTCAAAGAGTTATACTGGTTACTAGGAATAAAATCTAAATTGACTATGGACAACAAGATCTTAATTTATAAGACTGTGATAAAACCCATATGGACTTATGGCATAGAACTTTGGGGTTGTGCCAGTAAATCAAGTATTGCTATTCTCCAGAGGTCCCAATCCAAAATACTCCGTGCAATGGTGAATGCACCTTGGTATGTATCGAATGATACTCTTCATAAAGATCTCGGCATATCGTACATCACAGAAGAAATCCAGAAACACAGCAGTAAATATCATGAACGACTAGAGGGACATGAGAATCCTCTAATACAACCATTACTAGAGCCACAAAAAGAAAGACGATTAAAACGACGACTCCCTATAGATCTTAACTTCACTGGAAGAGCCCTTATCGTGCCATTGATGAACTTGGAGATACTGAGTTCTATGCCAGCCAATTAGCTTATAGAATTGATGATTCTGATTGCTGATTTATGTACAAATAAAAAAAAAATTATGTGTGTTACTGCCCTGTGCGCAGGCCTCAAGAAGAAAATTTCTGTATCTTTACTTGAAATATTAGAAAAAACTTTTCTTTACGATGGACAAACTAGAATTCCATCGATTTTCACCGAACAAATTGTTCGGTACCTGAATTCGATATGTGTGTATGTGTGTGTGTTGATTATTTGTCTTTGTGAATTTTAAAATTCTGACTTCAGATTTTGATAGAGCATCAAAAAGTAAGCTTAGCGTTTGATGTGCCCCTCCGTACCTCTTCGGGAATACCTTCAAAATGGGGTCCAAAATATGAAAATTTTGAAGTTTAAAATTTAAATTAATTTAATTATACATTAAACATTAAATACTTACAAAAGGATAATAGAGTAATAAAATTAGAATTATAAGATACTATGCACGTAATATTTATATATAACACCTGTGTGTTCAATATACATCGGAATTAATAATAAAGAACAGAGTGCAGAGTAAAAATATAAATATAAACAATGTGATGAGCGAATATAGATAAGATTATTTACCGTTTATAACAATTTAGCAAGTTCTAGGAAGTTACAGCTTATAATTTTTTTGATCGTTTTAGAAAAACTTTTTATGTTCTTAATTTGCTTGATATTTTCAGTCAAAGAGTAAAATGGTATGTTTAACATTTTTTCTTTTGACTCCTGGTCCTATAAGAGAGATTTATAAATTTTTTTATTTTTAGAATATAGTTCTGTATTATATTTAGAAAATGAAGAGCACACAATTATGCCATATCTAATTAAGGATTCAATCAGAGCAATGTATATCAAATGTAATAATTTTTTGTTAAGAATATTTCGAATTAAATAAGTACTGAACATGATGAGTCCATTTTAAATTTTTATTTATTAGAATACCCAAATACTTCATATTTTCTACTTCTTTAATAATAAATTATGATTCGTCAATACAAATCTGTTTGAAATTTGGCCTGTTAGCATCAGTTACGGAAAACGCTATGTATACTGTTTTTGATATATTCAACGACAACTTATTACGAGCCAGCCAATCTTTTATGATTTTTACCACTTTTAATTTTACCGCCTCCCAGGTTTTACCTTCAAACAATAAGACGGTATCATCTGCATAAGAAATTGAAATACCACTTATATCTAAGTTTAACATAGAGTTTATATAGACGATGAAAAGAATAGGGCCAAGGACCGTTCCTTGTGGTACACCTATTTGAATTTTAACACGATTACTAAATTCATTTCTTATTTTAACTATCTAAGTCCTCTCGTGGTAATTTTCAAAAACTTTTAATACTATCCCTCGCACGCCATAATGCTCAAGAATATTTAGTAGTTGCTTGTGGGGAACAGTATCAAAAGCCTTCGCTAAGTGGATGAAAACACTAATATTTTTATTTTCGCTATCCAGGCTGTTTTTAATATCAGATATTAATTCATACATGGCATCATGAGTGCTAATACCTTTTTGGAAACCAAACTGTTTGACATTTAGGATCCTTTTATCAATTAGATAGTCGTATAATCCATTTTTTAGACATTTTTTAAATATTTTTGCAATGATCAAACTGACGGCGGGCGTAATTTCGGCCGGTAATCCCTTGGCCTACCTGCATAAATCAAGGGGTACCATTTATGACAGGGGTAATTTCGGCCGAGGCGTCTACTGTATCAATTCCTTCGTCAATCATTGGGGAGTAACTAGGACTTGGGCCCTCAATGCCGTCAGCTTCAACGCCGGACTACGTAGCCGGAGCAAAGGACTGCGTAGCCCGCTGAGGTATAATTTTTTTATCAATAGCCGCAGGCTGTTGTTGTTGTGATGTCTGAGGCGGAGCCTCCGTATTATCTTCGTTTTCACTTTCTACGTCACTTTGATTTTGATTTGCGGCCGAAAATACCTATGAGATAAGGAAGCAACTTAAAACCTCCGGCCGAATTTACCTACCGGCTTTTAGTACCTGCCCTTTTTCCGGCCGAAATTACATCCGCCCCAAACTGATTGGTCTGTAATTTGATATATCCTTTGTAGATCCTTTTTTAAAAACTAGATTCACTATTGATGTTTTAAATTCATTTGGTACCTTACCTGTTGTAAAGATTTATGATGTGCCTTAGAGGCTCAAGTATAGGTGGCAACTTTTCGTTGCGTTTATTTAGAGCGCTCGAATTATCTCGAGCGTTTATTTATAACACTCGAATTATCTCGAGCGTTTATTTATAACACTCGAATTATCTCTTAGTTAGAGCGCTCGAATATTCTCGAGCGTTTATTTAGAGTGCTCGAATATTCTCGAGCGTTTATTTGGGGGTGATCGAATTATCTGGAGTGTTTATTTAGAGCGCTCGAATTACCTCGAGCGTTTATTTGGGGCGCTAGAATTATCTCGAGCGTTTATTTGGGGAGCTCGAATTATCTCGAGCGTTTGTTTAGAGCGCTCGAATTAGCCCGAGCGCCCTGTCAAGGGGTTAATAAATAATTTTAAATGACGGGCGATTACGCGATCACTACCTACTTGCGAATTATTAAATGTTCCGATTACTTTTACGTATAAACTGTGCGTTTTGTTTACCAAAACCGTGCGTTTTGTTTACGGTAAACAAATCGCACGGTTTTGTGTTTACCGTGCGTCATGAGCTGTATACTGAGGCTGTCTGTCGTGTGTTTTTACCTGTTTTCTATAGAAGCCGTAGGTAAACAAAGTTCTGTTGCGTTAACCATAAACGAGATTGTTAAAATAGCATTATTATGAGATGTAAATACAAACAAAGTGTATATAATAACTGTGTTTTTAATAATTGTTCGTTTAAAAATGTTTATTGTTTTGTGTGTAGTTAAATAAAGTTTAATTAAATTTAAATATTTCTATATTCATGGTATTGTCTTACCAAATACCATTCGAGCTCAGATTTTGAGGACGATATTTTTTATAAGTTTGATTTCTCGTATTTACTTTTATATTCCAATGAAAGTAAATACTCTAAATCAAACTCAAATAAAAAATATCCGGCCAAATCTGAGCTCTAGTGGTATTACCTTGGCAATTCTCCCTCGACTTCGACTCGGGAGAATTTTCAAAATATTCGTGTTCTCGAAAAAATTTACAGTAATAATTGAAGCTCTAGTGGTATTCTAAGTGAAAATCCCCCCACGAGCAAATCCTGCGCACCGGCCTGGTGTGTTAATTTGTCTCTCTGAAATCAACAGAAGAATTTAACACTCTTTTATAATTTAGCGGCGAAAACAGTCAATAAGAATAAATATTATTTGTCAAACTATTAGCCATACATGGGGCGAGAACAATATTAGAAGAAAGAAAAGAAACGCAACAAAATAAGAAATGATTAAAGAAAACTGGAGAGTAGTCCAGCCCATCTTAGAACTTCTGAACTAGCCAATCGATTTTTTTAGAAAAATTATTAGTGGCACTACTTTCTAAATATCTCACATTGTTTCCGCCGCGACAAAAAACCTCGCAAAACTATTTTTTATAATATTCCACTTTATTTGATCCAAAATCCTCAAGAACTTTGTCACAATCTGTTTATACAGGGTGACCCAGGGGTACATGCATGCTCCATAACTTTTTTTCTATTCAAGCTATCGGTTTGATTTTTTTTTAAACGATAAGACCGACAATGGGGCACATTCTAAAAATATTTCTATTTATATACAGGATGTCCCAAATAAGATACACAACTAAGTTCTGATTTTTTAAATGGCAACCCCCCATTTTTGTTACATTTTTAGATTCGCCATTAAATTGTCGATATAACGGACCCGGGTTTATTAGACTTACCTGCAATAGTTTTTGTCAATTTATGAGTCAAAATAGCGTGCAGAGATCCACAAAAAAATTCAGAACTTCAGAACTGTTCAAGATAACTTAATCAACTTTTTTCCAGTCGATTCCTTAAGCTTCAGCGCATCTTCTGAGTTGTAGGGCAAATTCGGAGTCGACGTTCTACCGCCTACTACGATTTTTTGAAAATTACAAATTACAAATAGCAATAACTCGACTTTTTCAAATGCATCACCCTATATTTTATTACATCATTGCATGGCATTTTTTAAGAGCTTTTTGCTGATATAGGGTTTGTTGAGTCTATTTTGTAAAATTTGCGACATTTATTGCAAAATAAGAAATGTTGACGGTTTATTCGAGAAAAAAAGGAATCGAGTAGGCCGCTGTCTTAAAATTTGACACATCCATATACTTTCAATAATTGTATGAGTCTAATTAAAAAAAAAAGGAATCGAGTAGGCCGCTGTCTTAAAATTTGACACATCCATATACTTTCAATAAATGTACGCATCTAATTATTAATCATGAGTTTTACTCGCGAGGAATTAGTGAATATGGTCTACTGTATTGGCGAAGCTGACAGAAATCCTTTATTAGCAAGCAGAATCTACCTGCAAAAATATCCAGAAGCAAGAACTCCACGGGTGTCTTCATTCCTAAAGTTGAGAGATCGGTTTGAACTCAATGGTAGTGTATCTTATACCAAAAAGGAAATTGTTTTTTGACAATGTGCTGCATGGTGAAAGGTATTTACAGTTTCTTCGCGAACATCTTCCCAATATTTAAGAAGAAGTGGATTTGAATACCAGAGGGACAATGTGGTTTCAACACGATGGTGCTTCAGTGCATAACCATAGGATGGTGCGATCAATATTTTTTATTTTGCAATAAATCTCGCAAATTTTACAAAATAGACCCAACAAACCCTATATCATCAAAAAACTCTTAAAAAAAGGCCATGCAATGATGTAATAAAATATAGGGTGATGCATTTGAAAAAGTCGAGTTATTGCTATTTGTAAATTGTAATTTTCAAAAAATCGTAGTAGGCGGTAGAACGTCGACTCCGAATTCGCCTACAACTCAGAAGATACGCTGAAGCTTAAGGAATCGACTGCAAAAAAGTTGATTAAGTTATCTTGAACAGTTCTGAAGTTCTGAATTTTTTGTGGATCTCTGCACGACGCTATTTTGACACATAAATTGACATAAGTCAAAAACTATTGCAAATAAGTCGAAGAAACCCGGGTGCGTTATATCGACAATTTAATGGCGAATCTAAAAATGTAACAAAAATGCGGGATTGCCATTTAAAAAACCAGAAATTAGTTGTGTATCTTATTTGGGGCATCCTGTATATAAATAGAAATATATTTAGACTGTGCCCCATTGTCGGTCTTATCGTTTAAAAAAAAATCAAACCGATAGCTGGGATAGAAAAAAAGTTATGGAGCATGCACGTACCCCTGGGTCACCCTGTATATTTCCTACCTACATCATGCTATTAATACAGTGACTAAACTAAATTGTATAATTCAAGCATGTTCATTATTTCTAGCGTCGTTGTCAACGCTATTGATGATCAGTATATTCGTGCGACAAAAAAACTGCACCAACATCACAACAACAATCATCAACATCCCGAGGTACACCATCCGCACCTTGAGGGGCACCGTCTGGCTCCTAATAGTACAGGGGAGTGTTGCCCTACAGTTTTAGAAAAAGTAGAACCTTTGGGGGGCTCCAACCAAGATGGAATGTTTGTCGAACTTTATCAAGATCATAACTATAAACAGAGGTGAGTGGAAATTTGGTCATATTTCTGAAATTGTATTTTCAACTTTGAATTTATGAAATCGCTGTCATTTGACAAGCAAATTATTTATGTCCGTCAAATGAACATTTTTTCCTTTTTTAATACTTTTCAGGCTTATTCTGGTTATAAATTGCTACTTGGGCATATGTAGAAAAGTTATGTACCTATGCGTTTCTATTGGAAAAATATGTTAAATAATCGTTTCAACGCCCTGAATTTGTTTGTCTTGGGAGTGAGTATCCCAATATAGATTTCTTTTTAAAAAAATGTGAAAAATATTTTTCCGCGCAAAAATTTCTATCGCTATATTGAATTTATCATGTTTTATAACATCTGTGAAAATTTCATGAAAATCCCAGCCGGCCCCATATTCTTAACGTTTACCCAGAGATGTGCGTGGCAGTAGTTGTCAAAATTTGTAGGTTATTATGGCGAAATTAAATAAAATCAAACCTTGACGTTGATATTTACAAAAATAGGTTAATTTCTTAGGACGATTTTCCATCATCACTCCACCAGCGCGTTTTCGCCGACCACTGCTAGACCAACATTATGTATCGGAACTACATTACTGAACGTTGCTTTGGAATGCACAAAAATATGATGTGATTTCCATCGATGATCGATGATTGGCAATTAACTACTTTTGACAATGCCAAAAACTGACAAATTAAACTAATATTTATTCAGTTTCTCTTTTAATGGAAATAAAACCACTTATTTTAATGAAAAGGGGGGTTTAATTGACGTTTAGACTTTCTTGAATGAAAGTCGTTTTCAAAATGACAACAAAATATATAATAAAAAATTTACTATAGAAACAGATTATATTATTTCTCTGTTGTCTGCCGTTGCTAGGAAATAAACCAAAAACTTAACTTTTCTTATAAATATCTCGGAAGATCGAATTTTCACAGACATGAGACCTACACAAATTGTTTTCTTACACTATCTAAAAATAAAAAGTATGGCATTTCATAATCATCAGATTGTGATAGTATATGAGGTAAAATTTTACTATCGGGGCTCAGCCCCGATATTGATGGATATTTTTTTTAGACTAATTTTGGGTCGCTGATCACGAATCTGCAATCAGTTTCGTGCGGTCTCATCAAACAAAAAAGTTATGAATTTTTTAAGTAAAATAAATTGTCAACTTTTCTTTAATACCTACAAGATAAATATGTATATAAGTAGGTTTATATAAATATATATTAAAACCAAAAGACTCCAGGTACAAGATAGGTCAGGTCTGGTTAGATTAATCATGTACACAGTAATATTTCAGCTAAATATATTAAATTATAAAAGATAACCTAAAAATTCATACAGCAATTTGACGTACTGACATTTGGCAATACTCGCTGTGGCTAGCGTCCCGTCCTTCCGGGACTCCATTTTTTTTCTCGTCTGTGATGAACGCATCTGTATTGCGTATTACTTGAAATTAATAGAATCTGGCTTATTCAGACGACAATTAGTTATTTCTCAATAAACAACATTGGTTATCATGATTCCTCAATGTTAAATTTTTCCAAGAATTTTTTTGTATGGAGATATCCGACCTGTCCCAAAATCAATAGGCGTCATCCTTGTCATTTCAGTGGTCTCAACCTGATCGGTTCCATATGTATTTTTTCGCGTTTTTCAGGCCAAATAACGATGAATGAACGCAAAAAAAAATATTTTTTGGACTTTTTTTTTTGCACGATTACATTACTTTTCCTCTATGGTATAGTGGAGGGCGGAAAAGTAAAAATTTTACTCACAAATATCAATTATTATTCTTCTGACACAACAAAACAAATGTGTAACAGACAAAATTCAAATAACCAATACTCATAATAGTAACCTGAGCACTATTTTTAAAATACAATATTCAATTATCTGTTCTTGCTTAAAAATGATCTTCTGAATAGGGCTATTGAAGAACTAATGTCAGTTGTGTTTCAACTTTCAATGTGCACCTGAATAGGAAACCGCCATGATTATTGCTTATTGAAAAATAACCAATATCCAATGGACGTCTGAATAAACCAGAATGTAACAGATTAGGTGAGATCAGATAAGATAAGGTCAGGTGTAATCAAATTAACGATGGACAAAATAATGAGGTCAGATAAGAGATAAGTTCAGGTGTGCTCATATTAATAAGGTACAAAATAATATAGGGTCAGGTAAGAGATAAGTTCAAGTGTGCTCATATTAATGATGTACAAAATAATGTGAGGTCAGGTAAAAGATAAGTTCAGGTGTGCTCATATTAATGATGTACAAAATAATATGAGGTCAGGTAAAAGATACGTTCAGGTGTGCTCATATTAATGAGGTACAAAATAATATGAGGTCAGGTAAGAGATAAGTTCAGGTGTGCTCATATTAATGATGTATAAAACAATATGAGGTCAGGTAAAAGATAAGTTCAGGTGTGCTCATATTAATGATGTACAAAATAATATGAGGTCAGGTAAGAGATAATTCAGGTGTGCTCATATTAATGGCACAAAATAATATGAGGTCAGGTGTGCTCATATTAATGATGTACAAAATAATATGAGGTCAGGTAAAAGGTAAGTTCAGGTGTGCTCATATTAATGATGTACAAAATAATATGAGGTCAGGTGAAAGATAAGTTCAGGTGTGCTGAGATTAATGATGTGCAAAATAATGAGGTCAGGTAAAAGATAAGTTCAGGTGTGCTCATATTAATGAGGTACAAAGTAATATTTCAAGTAAATATATTTATTATGTTACGCAATGCGCATGCGTTTATTAGAGACCGGAAAAAATTGGAGTTCCGAGGGACGGGACCCTAGCCACAGTACATGAGCATCTTCAGTTGCTAGATTTTCCTTCAACCTTCTGTTGACTGTTGCTAGTAGGACCTTGGACGTCCTTTTGGCATTTTAACATAAAACCTCTACTATATTTACTCTTTAAAGTTGTTACTTATTATTTAAATATTATCTATACGACCTATACACAATATAATCTGTCACGACGTTGCGTGACGTTGCCGTATAGTATTTATAATAAGTTGATTTTTGGTTTTAACTTTTAATTAAATGTTTATTGCAACTCTTGTCAGTGAAAATTAATGTACAAACCTAATTAATTTTTTTTAGTATAGGAGTATATAAATAAAAATATGAATTAATTTGTTCATGTTATTGCAAGATGGCAATGCTGTATTGAGCTTACGCATTTGATTTACATTACGACTTAGATTTTACATCTACAAATAAGGTTTCAAATTAACGCACTTATTTTTTTACACTTATTTATTGTTGAAAATATGAAAATGACCAACATAAAAAAATCCATCAATATTATTTTTAATTAAAGATAATTAGTATGTACATAGAATGTATTTAGAATATTCTATATTAACGTACTAGGAATATAATATATAAATATTCATAGAATATTTTAATATATCCAATATATTCTATGATCGTTCTCAGAATATTTGCTTAGGAATATTCTGCAAAAAGAACATTGGTATCTTGTGAGGATATTCTGGGAATATCCTGTGCTGTGTGGGAATTAGTCTACCCTGAAAGTTTCATTGAATTCTGACGAGTGGATTTTGAGATCCTCTGGACACACACACACATACATACATGCAATCCTTGCTCGTTTAATAGTATTTGATGATCTTAAAAATTAAACAGCTAACATTTTCTTGAACAATTCAAAACTTGCAGATTTTATATCATTTTATACCAAAATGTGTATTTAGAATAAACTATTTGTACAAATATCAATATCAGTCCTTTTATTTTTTAGATTCTTCGAGTTATCCTGTCTCAAAGAAGTCATAGGACAACCGTGTAATTTCATAAACCGTCGAAATTACCAATCTAAATGCGTGCAAAACTACAGTTATACATACGCCCTCGTCAAAAACACGGACAGCAATCGTACTAAACACTTTCCAATGTTCCCCGTTCATGAACATGGTGGCGCCACATATACTCTCGATTACATCAAGGTGCGGAGTGGTTGTAGTTGTGAGGTGACTTTTAAGAAAAAGAGGAAGAAGAAGAAAAAAGGCCACTTAGATAATACTTAAAAGTTAAAATTTTATTTTGGTGGGTAAACTTCTAAAAATGTTTTAGTTAAATATTTTTCATTCTTGCTATTTATTTTGTAAGAGCTCATACGCACTATGCGGTTACCCGTACTGCGGGCAGCCGTCCGACACAGACGGCTAGCCGCGTACGAACCGCATGGTGCGTACAGTAATCGTACGACCTGCCACTCTATTTATTTCAACGTAAATTCAACCCCACCACCATCGTTGCCGTTGTCGTGTACATATTTTATTACATGCGGTCAACCGGACGGCTGACCGCATTGCGGGTAACTGCGTAGTGCGTATGAGCCCTAATATTTACACTTTCAGCTCTAGCGCATTATAAACTGTTCTTGAAAAAATTTTGACCCTTTATATATCTGAAATATGTATTAACAACCGTTTTTTTGTCCATTTCCGCTTTAACTGGAGGTGACATAAAGCGTATTTTTAGTGATAAGGAAACTTTATGAACAGTTAGTTAGAAAATTGATGTTTCCCTTACTATAGAGAATAATGGTTTTATAATTTCTTAAAACGAATTATTGAGATGCTACGGAAAAGGATCATCATTCACAATGGAAATTAAAGACCAGATAACTTGTAAACGTCAAATAAGTTTATTTATTTAGCAAAAGGTAACAGGATGCTTATATTAAATAATTAAGAAATAAATCAATATAGTAATTTATGTATCAAGGGAATTATAAGGGCCTTAATTCCCGTAGGCAAAGTTTGCATCCCGAGGGCCTCATTAATTCTCGAGGTACATAGATTATTTTATTTCTGGTCGATTTTAATAAAATAAGCAGCAATGACATTCACTAAATATAATGAAACACTGACAGCAATATTCAACAAACGTCAAAATATCCTAACAAAGGGAATTAAGCCTGACAACGGGAAATTAAGGCACCTCTAATATCCCAAAGGAGTTATGACCCTGTTTATTGATAGCGTAACCATGATGATATAAGCTTATAATAGTCCGGTCAGGATTAAAATAATAAATAAATCACTAAACATTGCTATTAAAAGATGTTCAAAATGACATTGCATACATTTATTTATGTGCTTCACAAAAGTTTTCATATTTTCTACTTAAGTCTTCGGAAGTAATATTGTTAAAGAACTTGTCTTTCACGTACCACCATAAAAGTAAAGGTCTGGAACTGTAAGTTCTGGAAATAGAAAGGTCAGAGGACCTTCCCTTCCTATTTAACATAAAATTGTCAATAAATTAATCTGACGTTTACAAGTGATATTTTCCTTAATTACGAGTATGTGAATCATCTTTTTTCTTAGCATTTTAAGAGCTTAAAAAACCATAATCCTTTATAATAACTAAGAGAAGTAGATACTTTTAGAAAGGGGAAACAATAAGCTTTCTATCTGTTCTATTTGAAATCGCAAAGTTGCTCTATCCTCAATCACACGCTACCATTTCCGCTTTACCGGAAATGCGTCAAAAAAGGCGGAAAACGTATAAAAATTAGATGTGACTAATTGTCCAGTTGCCAGAGCCACATTTAGACCAAAACCTCTCATAAAATGTGATATCGCTGAAACTAGGCTCTTAGGTACTTTTTTGGGTGTAGAAAACGATAAAAAATATTTGCTGCTCGAAAATTTGATTTTTGCGTTATATCATATCCTACCAAATAGTATTTATTTATTTATACAGGGTGAGTCACGGTAGACGCAACGGTCCATTGTGGCTAAACGGTTAATATTTTGAAAATTTTGTTTATTCATGGGTATGTGGGTTAATAAAGGCTACATTTAAAAATTATTTTGAATTATACAGTGTGGTGTATCAAAGTTATATTATTTCTTATGGAATACCCTATATTTTGTTGCATTTATAGATTATACGTTAAAATTGAGATAAAATTAAGTATTCCCTATACCTAAGCTTTTTAGTTTTAGAGATATTTTGATATTTCTAAAAATGGAAGCACTTACAAGAAAACCAATAACTTCGAAACCTATGGATTCAGCCAAATCCAATTTTAACTGAAAAAATTAGACTAATAAGTGGAAGCAATAATGTATTTAGAGTTGTTTAAAATTATACAGGGCGTCCAAAATGGGGCGATTCTCTAATGACATATTCAAACGACAATATCGTTGTTATTTTAAATAGGATACCCTGTATTTTATAATCCTATTATGAAGCAAATTCCATTACCTTTTAAAAATTATAAAGGTCTACTATACCTAAATCTATTAATTTCGGAGGTATTTTTATTTTTGTTAAATTTTACATTATTTTTCCCCCGTAATGCATAAATGTAACACCCTGTATTTGATCAGCTTAGAGTATGATCCGAGAAAATTACAGATGAATCCAGTTTTCATAATAATGGATTAGTTAACCGTCATAACTTTCATTATTATGATACTCAAAACCAGCATTTGTTCCACCATCATCAGAACCGGTGGAACATTAATGTATACGGTGGGATTATTATAGGCGACCAAGTTATTGACCCATATTTCTTTGATGTACATTTAAATGGGAGGAAATTGTTGCAATTTTTGAGAAAAAGTTTCTGGGAACTGTTGGAAAATGTATCATTAGATATTAGACAAAAAATGATGTTGCAATAGTCTAAACTGATCAAATACAGGGTGTTATTTTTAGGCATTACTGTGGAAAAATAATGTAAAATTTAACAACAATAAAAATAACTCCAAAATTAATAGATTTAGACATAGTAGACCTTTATAATTTTTAAAAGGTAATGGAATTTGCTACATAATAGGATTATAAAATAAAGGGTATCCTATTCAAAATAAGAACGATATTTTCGTTTGAATATGTCATTAGAAAATCGCCCCATTTTGTACGCCCTGTATAATTTTAAACAACTCTAAGTACATTATTGCTTTCAATTATTAGTCTTATTTTTTTCAGTTAAAATTGGATTTGTCTGATACCATAGGTTTCCAAGTTATTGGTTTTCTTTTAAGTGCTTCCATTTTTAGAAATATCAAAATATCTCGAAAAGTAAAAAGCTTAGGTATAGGGAATATAGGGTCTTCCATAAGAAATAATATAACTTTGATACGCCACACTTTTTTGGGACAACCTGTATACAAAATAATTTTAAAATGTAGCCTTTATCAACCCACATATCCATGAATAAACAAAATTTTCAAAATATTAATCGTTTAGCCACAATGGACCGTCGCGTCTACCGTGACTCACCCTGTATAAATCAATTTCTGAATTATTATACATTATAAAGTGTATTTTTAACTTTATTTAAAAAAAATAATTTCTGATTTATATAGCCAAATATTGACAATAAATTGGCGTCGAATGAATGCTGTAAAAAATGTTTATTTTAAATATAAGTTTTATTAAACAGAGACAATGTTCATAATTTAATTATTTTTACATCAAAAGTAAAAATATAATAATGATAAATGTACAAGGATTTTTTTGTTATACCTCTATAATATAATATATAATATAAGTGAGAATATTAGAAATTATAACTTCCAGTCAAATTTGCTGAGAAAAAAAAAATAAAAACTAATGACTTTCTGATTTCTAATGACTCTTCTTTAAAATGCTTTCTTTTTTTTTTTCTTTGCGTACATTTTAGGCAAAGACAGTTTAGTTTTTTCCCGAACGCCTGCTTGAATATTTGTATTCAGTGGCTTGGCGTGCATAGAATTTTCGAATTCGCTTTCATATTTTTAATAATTTTTTATAGTAACTTTTCTACACCCAAAAAAGTACTGAAGAGCCTAGTTTCAGCGATATCACATTTTATGAGAGGTCAAACTCTCTGACAACGGGAATGGGACAATTCGCCGCCGCCGATTGGCCTCAGCCGATTAGCCGTAGAGTCAATTCGCCATCAAAAAATGTATTTTAATTCAGTTAAGTAAGGATTTATCCAAGGGTAAATAGGGTATAACTTATATTAAATAAAGAAAATATAATAATAATTCTAATTAGGAGGAGGAAGCATTTAAATTACATTTTAAATTTGAATACCATTTAAATGATTAAAACTCTCAATAAACATTTCAGGATTAAGAAGAAGATTAAGATTTAGTAATTATTTGACAACCAACTACTGAATATTTAATTCCAGATGATAATTTTAGTCTCAAAATTTCTAGATCGTGAGGGAAGTGATTTTATTTATAATAGAAACAAAATTATAATTTGTTTTACTTTTTCAATATCTTGTGTTATTTCCTCTTAGCGGCTAATTTTACCAGCGGCGAATTAGCGGTGGCCAATCGGCGGCGGCCAATTGTCCTAGACCCCCCTGACAACTGCCCTATTAAACAGGAACGGCCCTGCCTAATACATTTATTACCTTTTAAGCAATGTGTCAATTTAATTGTATTCTCTGTATATGTATTTAATTACTCTTATCAAGTTATCTGATCATTTCCCTCAAACAATTACCTATAAGTATGTGTCAAAGGAAAGTCAACCACCACTAATCTTTTAGGCTGCATCAATGACTGGTCTCACTCTCTTGATAAGAACATGCCAATTGACGTAATATACCTTGACTTCGCCAAAGCTTTTGACAGGGTTCCTTTCGGTAGATTGCAATATAAAATTGAATCTCTTGGAATTCGTGTTAAACTTCTGTCATGGATTCAAAATTATCTTACCAGCAGAAAGTTTCATGTCAGGATTGGCCAATCCTACTCATCAGATAGATCAGTAACAAGTGGAGTGCCACAGGGCTCTATACTTGGCCCACTCCTCTTTATTGCGTATACCAGTGATCTGCCTCTCTACATTCGGTTGAAAAAAGCACTCTACGCAGATGATGCCAAAATTTATGGAACTCCCCTAGTAGATCGAGATTTAATTCAAACGGACCTAGATGCTATCAGTGAATGGTGCTCCAATTGGTTGCTCCCCTTAAATACAGAAAAGTGTGTCGTTCTGCATCTTAAAAAAAACAATCCGCGTTTTCAATATTCGCTCGAAGGCCTCACATTGGCACAAGTGACATCAGTGGTAGATTTAGGTATAACCATTACATCAGATTTAACGTGGTCTGAACACGTCATGAAAACTTGTAAACGCGCCAATTCGGTTTTGTACCTGCTTAAAAAAACGTTTTCAAAAGTATCCTATCAAACCTCTATCAACCTGTATAAAACCTATGTTCGACCTCTTCTAGAGTACGGGGGTGTCGTGTGATGTCCGGTACTTGTACAAGACCAGAATCTTCTGAAAAGTGTTCAACGTCGGGCTACTAGAATGTCGTACGGTGTTATTCGTCCTTCGTATGCTGAAAGGCTAGAAATGGCAAAAATTCCTAGCTTTTCCGACCGTCGTTTACGTAGTGATTTGATTATTAATTACTTTTCGAATTCTGAAATTTAACTACGGCAACCTTAGTGACATTTTTCTCTTAACCGTCGACAATCGCCTACGGGGTCACAAGTTGAAATTAAAAAAGGGCAGCTTTCCAGCAGGCATAGACAGGCATTCCTCTCCAACCGTGTCTTCGATGTATAAACAATCTTAGTGATGAACTTATTGGCGCAGCATCAATTAACATCTTTAAAAACAAAATTGATGAACTCTTGTTTTCTTAATTGTTTTTCTCTTTTTTATTGTTTGATATTCTTTATTTTGTTTACTAGGTTGTAACTTCATTAGTGAATAGACTATCATAGGTTCATGCCTCAGCCTTTAGCAAACTGTAATAATAATAATAAGTTAAATTCTTACTGGTAGGCCTTTAAATCACCTGGATTCTCTGGCGTGACTAAATGTGTTATATTTTCGAAAACACCCTTCTTTTTGTTTCAATCTAAGAGCTCTAGTGCAATAATCTAATCTTTGATAATCAAAGAATATGACTGCTAAATAGTGGAGGCAAGGAGTCGGATTTTTTTTTTATATTCTTTATTGCTTATTTACAATCTATTCAATACATATATAGAGTAATAAGTAAATTTGTTAATTGATTAAGACATGAATAGGTAACCAAAAATTTCATCTACGCAGGTCCTCTAGCCATAGTCTTTTAAGTCTTCTTTCTTGTAGTGGTTGGTGGTTCAGTTGAATTATTAATTGGTTGTTATGGTTAGCATTCCTCTCTCTGTGTTTTTGTGCGTATGATTGGATGACGTCAGTTATGAAGGGTGTAATATTTTGGATTGTGCCGTCTAAAGGATTTTTGTGTTTGAAGGCTTGCTGCATCCCCACAGCTCTATACCATAAGTCCAGATGGGCTTCAAGATGGTTTTGTAGATGCGAATTTTGTTTTCTAGCGTCAGTTGAGAGTTTCTGCCTATTAACCAATACATCTGCCTGACCTTTAGATTTAACTGCTGTTTTTTAGCCTTTAAATCTATGTTGAGCAATACCAAAAGACTGGAACGAACATTCAAGTAGGTGTATATGCGGGAACGACTTGCCTGAATGGATATTTTTGGAAAATCAAAGGTAAAGAAAAAACCTGCTTAATTAACACATGGCAACCCTTTTGAGTTCTCGAAATTCTGAAGTAAATGCTCTGGAAACTTAATTGGAAAGAAGATCGGTCAAGGTTCATACAGATGCCTGGTCTTTGGGTATAATTCTATTTATAATGTTGATGATGATGTTTTATGATGGCGAAACAAGTGCAGTAGCACTTATCGCTTATCATTGTATTTATTGAATAAATAAATAGTCAATATCATATCATATCATATGTGCTTTGTAAGTTAGTTTTTGGTCTAGATGCAGTCCTAGGTATTTTACTTCTTCTTTGATTGGCATTGTTTATTGTAATTTGAGGGCAACGGTTTCGTTTTGTGGTAAACGTAATCTGTGTTGATTTTTCTGTATTAACTTTTATTCTCCATTTTTTAATCCATTCTTCTAGCTGATCTACATGGGTTTGCACCTTTAGGGAGGCTCTTTCTGGAGAACTGTCTGAAGATAGAATGGCTGTGTCGTCTGCAAAAGTAGCGATTGTAGTATTATTTGTTGTCGGTAAGTCTGAGGTAAAAATTAGGTATAAATAGGGTCCAAGAATGCTGTCCTGTGGTACTCCAGAGTTGATTGGACAATTGGATGAAAAAGTGCTACTGACTTTGACTTGAAAATATCTATCCTGAATGTAGGATTTTATCAGCGAATAGTACTGAGTCGAAATTTGAGGTGATTTTCACTTTTTTTCCGGACTGGGCCAATTTAGTCTTTCCTCCCAGTTTTCGAGGTCGCTGAAACCGAATCTGAGGGTAAAAAAAGTTTTTACAATCGGCGTCCCCTTCAAAGCCGCCAAAAACCACCTCATGGAGGGGTAAAACGCGTTTTACAAGGTTTCCCTGTTGAAAAACACACTTTCACCCATTTTCGAGGATGCTCAGCCCGGTGGTGATGTTGGATATCGCTTCCGACTACCACCAACCCTTCCACTGGCCAATACTCTTCCCCGAAAGTGGTCAATTTTCATAAGTGACCCCCTTTTTTTCCGGACTGGGCCAATTTAGTCTCTCCCCCCATTTTCGAGGTCGCTGAAAACGATCTGAGGTTAAAAAAGCCTTATTCAACATCACCACTGTGCTCAGCATCCTCGAAAATGGGGGGAAAGTGTGTTTTTCTACAAGGAAACCTTGTAAATAACGCGTTTAACCCCTCCAGGGGGTAGTTTTTGGCCGTTTTGAAGGGGACGCCGAGGGTAAAAACTTTTTTTAACCTCAGATTCGGTTTCAGCGACCTCGAAAATGGGGGGGAGAGACTAAATTGGCCCAGTCCGGAAAAAAAAGGTTTCACTCTGACTCCTTGCATCTACTAAAATATTAATTTCTATACTGAACGGTCATCTTTTATGAAACGTTCGAAGTAATATAGATTTTTAAATAAAGCTACAGGCGTAATGTTTAATATATCTTATTCAAGAAATTACCTTTGTTAAATTTTTACGGGATATTTATAAAAGGTATATACAGGGTGTATCATAAGGAATGGTCAATATTTTAATCATAGGTTCAGGACCCCGAAATATTAATATTTTACTAAATAACTCTGTGTCAAATGTTATCTACTACTAAGATACAGGGTGTTGAAGATAAAATTTATTTTTCGTTTTTTTTGCAATAATTTCTTTATTATTTAATAAATTGACTTGAAATTTGGTATGGTTATATTTTTAAGCTACTAAATCATAAGCTTTTATCTATCAATTTTGAAATTAGATAAAGAGGGCGCCACCTACACTCTACTGGATGAAGATAAGTATCAATTTTTTTTATTTCTTGCCTTTCTTTAATTTTTTTCAAATCTTTATGATACACCCTGTAAATTTGAACAAAAAAGGTATACTTGTTTTAATAGTATAAATTCAGCTCATTTCGAGATATTTGCATTTAAAATATTCCAGTCACAGTATCTATTTAATTTACTTTAACATATTTCAACATAGTAGGCTTTGAAACTAAAATGAAAACGTACAGCTGTCAAATAATTAATTGTTAGATGTAATTTTGTTCACTAAATTCCATCTAAGAGGGTAATGAAAATGCCACGACACAACCATTTCTCTCTAATTCAGAAATGAGAGATGATTTGTGTTTATGCACAAATAATTTTTTCTGGACTTGCTGCTGCCATCTTAGTAGTAGATAACATTTGACCCAGAGTTATTTAGTAAAATATTAATATTTGGAGGTCCTGAACCTATGATTAAAATATTACACCCTGTATATAAATTTTGATTAATTGAAATAACTGTTTACAGAATCGTTAAATAAGTAATCGAAAATATTAATTGTAAAATAATGTATTAGGAATAACAGTTCACAATCTGGCCTCAAAGTTTGATTCTTGTACTATGACTCCCGGAGAAAACGAAGGGAATTTGAGTAAAGGTATTTGTTTTCGGGAAATGAATTGAAGTAAAAATAGAGGTCAAAAATGAAAGTGAACATACCCATTGAAAAACAATAAGTCACCAGGACCATTTTCAATAAATCGCCATATTCTGAAGAAGAAATATATAGTGTACGGTTTAGAAGCAATTAAATTTTAAATGAGAAAATGAGAAGTGATTGTTGCTTTTATACAAAAAATGCTAGATCCTCGAATTTTATAAGAACTTATCTGATGAAAATTGATAAAACTATCCAGTATATGTACTAGTTAGTATACTATCTCTTATTAGAAATTTACCTATCCAAATATAATTTTAAGAAATAATTGTTGATGCCAAAGGTGACTGCTAGTTTTGTGTTAATATTTTATCTGAAGACATTTTTTTAATTACTAATATCCAGGCATTCCATATAGTATGTTCTTGGTGAAACTTTTGTTTTTATTTATATTATGAGTTATTCAATGATTGTGGACTAGTCTAACATTTTATATAAATATGTAGTGAAAGTGTTTTAGTCAAAGACTTGGTGACAAAAAAGACATTAGATACTTTTTGCTCACATTTGGGCAAAAGTACTTAAAAACTGTCAAGTGGATAAATGACAGATAATCGTATTCAACTGCTTAAGAACTCAAGGACTGCACCATTTAATTATGTCTAATGTTTAATTAAGGCCGTTGTTCTTTATGTAATAGTTTAAATTATATTTTTTTAATAAATACAATAATTTCTCAATAAAAAACTACATAATTTGTAGATCAAAATTATTAATTAACTCGACTAAAAAAAACTTAATACTCTTTAAAAGTTTGACTACATTTAAAGAATATTATTTTAATGTGCCATTGCTCAGATACCTTTTACTAGAAATTTGAATTTACGTGTACTTTAAGTAGTCAAACGAAGTCAAAAAATTAACAATTTATATAGTTTTATAGTTTAAAAAAGGAGTCGATAACTAACAATTTTATAAAGATGATTTTCTTATATTAACATTTTGATTGAAAATGCTTTAAAACGGCCATAAAATATTAAAGAAAAAGTAAAATAGATTTCAGTCAATTTTTGGAATACTTGAAAAACAGATCGCCTGTGAGAACAATAGCGGATACACTTCAAAACGAACGTTTTGAAATAATCGCACTTGAAGTCTAAATAATATAACTGACAAATATGAAATATTTAATGATTTTTATTTTATTTTTTTTATAATCTGTTTTTAGTTATTTGAAGTTATATGTACAGGGTGTCCCAAATTGGTGTGTTTTGCAGGGTATCTCGTAAACTAGAAGAGATAGAAGAAAAGCAGTTAAGATGTTATGACTTCTTTTTTTGTTCAAGTAACGATAGCCTAATTAAATCTTTAGTAACTCCCTGCAGTTGGAAGATACAGGGCGATTATTGAAAACTGTCGAAAACTACAAGGTACTATAACTTCCTAATTAAGAAAAATATAAAAAAACATTATAAAAACTTTTGATAGATATAATATTAAAGAGGTCAGTGGTGCACAGATTATTTTTTTTAGGGGGCTCACTAAGGAAATATAATGCAAACTTATGTTTTTTTAAATGGGACACCATGTATATTTTGACGTTTTTCTTTTCCTTTTTTAATTCTCATTCACCTGATATGACATATTATATATCTATTTTCAATGGCTGCAGCTACAGTGCAAATAAACCATTTATGGATGTTATCAGGTGAAACACCCTTAAAAAATTGAACACTCAATAACGAAATTTAACATTTTATTATAAGGATACTGATGTGTGACAATTTTATTTATCAAAATTATAATTAATAAAAAATACAACCAGATTAAAAAAATAAAAACAATAAACTTATGAAACAACAAGAAACATTGTAACAACTAATCTACCTATAACTAATTTTATTAGAATATAAAAATTACATTAAATGTTCAAAATGCTCTCCGTTTTCATCGATTAAAAAGTTTTTCGTGCAAATAATCTCCAACCAATTCAGCATTACCAAAAATAAAATCATATTTACAAGACTAACTTCGAGAGTAGGGAAGATTTATTACAAAATATTCATGCCGCATTTAGAAAAATAAAGCCAGTGCACATACTCAATTGTGTAAGATCAGTAAGAAAAAGGTGTCAATTATTACTACAACAAAACGGAGGACATTTTGAACATTTAATGTAATTTTCACATTCTAATAAAATTAGTTATAGGTAGATTTTAGTTGTTACAATGTTTCTTGTTATTTCATAAGTTTATTGTTTTTATTTTTTTAATCTGGTTTTATTTTTTATTAATTATAATTTTGATAAATAAAATTGTCACACATCAGTATCCTTATAATAAAATGTTAAATTTCGTTACTGAGTGTTCAATTTTTTAAGGGTATTTCACCTGAAAACATCCATAAATGGTTTATTTGCACTGTAGCTCCAACCATTGAAAATAGATATATAATATGTGAATTAGAATTAAAAAAGGAAACGAAAAACGTCAAAATATACATAAGTTTGCATTATATTTCCTTAGTGAGCTGCCTAAAAAAATAATCTGTGCGCCACTGAACTCTTTAATATTATATTTTTTTTTCTTAATTTTTTTATATTTTTTTTATATTTTTCTTAATTAAGAAGTTATAGTACCTTGTAGTTTTCGACAGTTTTCCATAATCGCCCTGTATCTTCCAACTGCAGGGAGTTACTAAAGATTTAATTAGGCTATCGTTACTTTAACAAAAAAAGAAGTAATAACATCTTAACTGCTTTTCTTCTATCTCTTCTAGTTTACGAGATACCCTGCAAAACACACCAATTTGGGACACCCTGTACATGGTATTTTTTTCGAAAAATTAATGAATATTATTATTTTTTTTCTGTGTTATGGCATCAGTTTCGAAACGTTTCTTTCATAGTTCATTTTCGATGCTTTTCCCAAATAAGACAAATCAAAGCACTAATTACGTCGCTAATGCATCAAATACTAGACCATTTTTTCATCCCTACTAGGAATAAACTTTTCGCCGCTCTTGCAGTGAAAGAGAAATGATATAAATGTCGATCGTTGATTTTTCAGTTTCGGCACTATTGTTCTCAACATGCGAGATGTAATTTAAACGCTGTTTCTTATGACGCTACGATAGTACGTATAGGCACGGTGTGCTTGAAGGCTGCAAAAGTTTGACTAAAATGGATCCAAAATCTGCTGAAGCAGGAATTTTCTGTACCGTTTGGACATCAAAAATCAGTTGAATTTAAAATCCTAGCTGCTCCCCTTTGCGGGTTATGTGCGTTCTTAGATTTTTACATATCAAGTTATAGCTTTTCCAATATATCTCAAAAATAAATTTTTTATTTATTTTTGCATTTGAAAATACTAGTTACCACTTTTAGCCATACCCAGGAGCAACGACGAGTACAGGGTGGCCAAATAAGAATGCGAGGTACTGTATCTGGGAAATTATCCATCGTAGAGGCTTGCGGAAAAAAAGTTATCACTAAAACGGCCAAGAGAAAAATCTGGAAAATATTTTCAAGTTTCTGAAATTTCCTCTAGGGGGCGTAACTGCAATCTTGAATCTAAGAAAGTGATGTTTCTGTGAATTCCGCTATATTAACCTAACAAAAAAATACCTGATCTTTAAAGTAGAGGATAATCTGAATTTTTTTTGTTTGACAATTTTTGCTGTATCTCTAAAAATAAAGTGGTGGGGGGTATTCAAAAGTTTCAGTAAAAAATACCCTGTATATTCGAAACGGCTGAGCCGATTTTAACAAACTTGAGCTAGTTGAAAAAAGCTATTCTTGGGCTACAAATGTTATAATATTTGAAGTTTTGTTAGTTTCACATGCCGCCGCTAGAGAGATTTTTTCGACATTTCGACAGAAATGGTTAATTTTCTCAAAAGAATTAAATGTGTTGGTATGATTTCTTTTTCATGAAAAAGTAGCTAAATGTTGCCTAAACAAGCTCGCGAAAACCCCATCTCGATATCTTGATTTTTATTTTTTAAACTAATTAATTCCTTTTATTATGTTATTATGTTGTGGCCCTAAAAAGGACCGATTTAAAAAAGAAAAGTTTTTAATGCCCCCGTAAATGCTCTAAAAGCTTCTTATGGGTAGACAAAACTGCAGGTTCAATTTCGGCTCTCGGTTTTCCATATCTCTCTTGTCGTAGGTTGAGTCTGAAAATCAAGACAAGTTAAGTCTGGTGATCGCGCAGGCCATGGAAACAGACTTCCTCTTCAAATCCACAGCTGTTGTAATACTGCATTAATATGCTCTCGCACAATAAAGGAGAATTTTTATTTCAAATTCTTTGGACCGATGAAGTCATCTTTAAAATCTGCACAATATGCATTATTGGTCTGCAGAAAATCCGCACTGGTTGCGTGAAGTTCAGCACCAAGGACGTTGGAGTTTAAATATGTGGTGTGGCATACTGGGAGGCAGAATTATTGGGCCATATTTTTTCGAGCAATCCATAAGCGGAAATATCTTTCTTGACTTTTTGGCCATTAAATTACCGTTGTTGTTGGAAGATGTGCCACTGGAAATATGTCAAAACTTGTTTTTGCAGTTGGATGGTTGCCCAGCACATTATGCTATTATTGTGCGAGAGCATATTATTGCAGTATTACAACAGCGCGGATTGGAAAAGGCAGTCTGTTTCCATGGCCTGCGCGATCACCAGACTTAACTTGTCTTGATTTTCAGACTCAACCTACGACCAGAAAGATGTGAAAAAATGGATTCGTAATGCGTTACGTAACATGGAGAGCCAAAATTGAAGCTTCAGTTTTGTCTACCCATGAGAGGCTTCAGCAATGCATAGAGCATGATGGTCAGCATTTAGAGCATTTACTGGGGCATTAAAAACCTTTCTTTTTTAAATCGGTCCTTTTTAGGACCACAACTTACGTAATAAAAGGAATTAATTAGATTAAAAAATAAAAATTTAAGGGATTTCCGTATAAAATTATCTTTGGTCTAAATTTTAGGTTAGGAACAAGATATCGAGATGGAGTTTTCACGAGCTTGTTTAGGCAACATTTAGCTACTTTTTCATGAAAAAGAAATCATACCAATGTATTTAATTCTTTTGAGAAAATTAACCATTTCTGTCGAAATGTCGAAAAAAAAGCCCTCTAGCGGCGACATGTGAAACTAACAAAACTTCAAATATTATAACATTTGTAGTCCAAGAATGGCTCTTTTCAACTAGCCCAAGTTTGTTAAAATCGACTCAGCCGTTTTGAATATACAGGGTATTTTTTACTGAAACCTTTGAATACCCCTCACCACTTTATTTTTAGAGATGTATGCTGTAGCAAAAATTGTCAAAAAAAAATTCAGATTCTCTAATAACTTTTTCTTTACCTACAAAAGAAACAATTCCTCGCCAAAACAAATGATTCACAAATACCTGTAACACGTGAAGCTCAGGTATGACACATTTTTGCAAAACATAAACATCATCCTTTTCAGAGAAAATAAGAAGATTAATTGTACTATGACATTCTTTACTACACTTTTTATCCTTACCTGTAAGACAGTATTTTTGAAAATCAGCACGTAATTGTAGTTTGTACAACAAGTGCGCAAAGCGCCACTTTTCCCACGAGCGCAGAAGTTTGTGGCACGAGCCGTAAGGCGAGTGCCGTAAATACAGCGAGTGGGAAAAGTGCTTTGCGTACGAGTTGTACACAATATTTTTTCTACAACCACGTTTATTAATGAAAGAGAAATAGTAACTTATACTTAGTATTTTATTTAAACTTTGAACAGAAAGAATTTAAAAAATGAATTTTTGACTATATTTGAGCCTTTTCGATAATATCTGGAGGAGTACTTTCAATGCCGGAATTCAACAACTCAAAAGAAAAATTTTGATCTTGATTCATAATTCCTAAAACAATGCGTAATAAATTAATTTGTTTTTATAATTAATAAATTAAAATAAATAATCAAATAAATAGTTTAATTACAGAATTGTTAGTTAAAATTTAAAATTTAAACACCTAGAAATTATTTACTACAATGATAATGATAAATTGTCAAAAAAATGTTGACAGGTCATAGCTGTAATGATGTACCTAACAAAATCAATTCATTATGGTTGTTTGCCGTTTGTAACTATAAAATTTTGACATTTCTGTGGGGGAAAGTGCCATAGCGTGTAGTTTTACCATTTTAAATTATTAGTTTTCCAACGGATATCACAGGAATTAAGGTATTCATGTTCAAAACTACTTTTTCGTCGTAAGTGTTGCAGCTTTACATTTAAAATCCGATTTAATATACGTTATAGACTGTGATACGCGACTATGTAAGCTTTCTAGCACACGTTGTCACATAAAAATCTAAAAATGCACATAACTCAGGAAAGAAAGGAGCTAGTATTTTAAATTCAACTGATTTTTGATGTCTAATCAATATAGAAACTTTCTGCTTTAGCAGATTTCGGATCTATTTTAGTCAAACTTTTGCAGCCTTCAAACACACCGTGAGGATCTTTGTGGTTGACCACACACGACCCCAGTGGCAGTACTGCGTCAACTGTATAGAATACCTAACTCCAGTCACTAGTAAGATTACTGGATAATTTCTTTTGAAACTATTGGATGCTGACAGTAAACTAATTAGAAATTCGAAATAAATTGACTGTATACCTAATCTACATTCTCCCATTTTAAAATAAATGTTATAAATTGTTAATTAAAATGTAACTTAGAAATATAAGTGCTATGCTCTTCATACAGCGTACTACCGAAATAGTTTTTAATATTTTATGACATTCATATTTAACATTAACAAAAATATCGCTTTTTTAAATATGAATAGAAGATGTAACACCCAAAATGTAAAATTTTACTAATATTTGGTAGAACGTCTTTGTTCTATATTATGGTTACCCTCAAAAGTACTGATATGTTGTATATATTTAATAGTCTCAAAAACTGTATAAATAATAATAGGTTTTATGTAAATATTTATTTTATAAGTACTTATTTATTGAATTACTTGATTTGTATTTTTTATATTTATTTTTATAAAGTTTTTTGTAATAAGGTCAACAATTTTTATTATACCTCAAAGTGTATTATATATTTTGTGTATATTTATCCAGGCAAATAGTATTTTCTCTAATAAATATATTTTCTAAACAAAATATATTTATTTTTCTCGAAAAGCAACTCTCTGTCGGACCAAAAAAATGAAAGTATTTTTCCGTAAAAACAAAAATTTCTATTTTAAAAGTATTAAAATTTAACGTAACAATCATTTACAGAATATAAACGTTTAGATGGAAACAAATTAGTCTTTTTTTAGATATATTTGGAATATACTAATATGATGTTGGCACTTTTTTTAATAATTGCTCTATACTAATTTAAATTGTTAAATTAAATATTCTTGTAAAATATTTCCTTTCTTTTTCTAATTTTAATAGGGACTATCTATTCAATATTAAAAACTGTTTAGTACTGCTGTAATAAGCAAACTTGTAATATCTCCATTTTGATGATAGTAAATACCAGATGAGAGGTGTGGGTGGCGGTAGAGGGTGATTTCCTTTTTCGTCCAATGACCAAAATTTACCTGCGTTGACCTTTTCAATTCCCGATTCGTCCAGTAATCAAAAAATGGTACAGAACTTATGGGCATACCTAATACTTAATTGAAATTATAAAAAATCAATAAGATTACCAAACACAACATGTTCAACTAAAAAATATAATGAAAATTGAAATTAACTAAAATTATTAAGTATTAATTTAAAAAGAATGTATGTTTCACTAGATTTATTTTGTGGAAATGTAGGTAAATAAAAACGTTTATATTTCTAAATCTCTTTCACAGTCACTAATTTCATGTTCTGAAATATAGTTGGGTATATCGTGAATACTACCCAAACAGAAAACATAAATTTTTAAAGTCCATTTGGGAGCACCGTTTCTGTTCCGGCTAATACACAACCTCCATCATGTCTAAAGCGAGACGATTTTCTACTATAAATTGCAACGCACTATACAGGCGTGTTTAAAGAGTTTTTGCCCTTATAAGGTAGTCAATATTTATAATAAATTTTATATATTACAAATTTTCGCCCAAGAATCGTCATTAATTGTCGTTTTGTGGTTGAAAAATATAGGCTAACTGCATGAATGTTTCCTGGAGGTTTATTTCTTTCTTTATAAGATTTTTATAATTCTGTCATCATGTTGTCGTACATCTCGTTTGTCCTGTAATCAGCTACTGGTTCAAGATCTTGAATTTTCTTCCAAAGTTGTTGGTTAAAATAAAAATTGCAGCCTTTAACTTCAACATCTTGAAATACTTTGAGAAATCCGTTTATGGCGGATTTTTTCGACGTGAAATTCTTTTGGCTTAAATTCTGGAACTCGTTCTTTTAAAAGCCTAAATTCTCTTTCTTTTTGTCTTGCAAAAGAGCATATAAAATAGGAAAAACACATGTTTTATCCATAGTACTTCCAAAATCTGCGTGGATGGTACAGGGTGGCCCAGGGGTGTATGCATGCTCCATATCTTTTTTTCTACCCAAGCTATGCTATCGATTTGATGTTTTTTTGAACGATAGGACCGTCAATGAGGCACATTTTAAAAATATTTCTATTTATATGCAGGATGTCCCAAATAAGATACACAACTAAGTTCTTTTTTTTTAAATGACAACCCCCCATTTTTGTTACATATTTAGATTCGCCATTAAATTGTCGATATAACACACCTGGGTTTCTTCGACTTATTTGCAATAGTTTTTGACTTGTGTCAATTTATGTGTCAAAATACCGTCGTCCAGAGATCCACAAAAAAAATCAGAACTTAATCGGCTTTTTTCCAATTCCTTAAGCTTTAGAGTATCTTTGGAGATGTAGACGAACTAGAAGTCGATGTTCTATCGCCTACTACGATTTTTTGAAAATGACAAATTACAAATAGCAATAACTCGACTTTTTCAAATACATCACCCTATATTTTATTACATCATTGCATGGCATTTTTTAAAAGCTTTTTTCTGATATAGGGTTTGTGGGGTTTATTTTGTAAAACTTACGAGATTTATGCAAAATAAGAAATGTTTGACTGTTTATTCGAGAGAAAAAAAGGAATCGAGTAGGCCGCTGTCGTAAAATTTGACAGATTCATACAATTTTGAAAAGAAAATGTTTCAACAAAATGAAATTGTAATAGAAACAGAAATACATTACAAAGTAAACAATTTTAGTAATAAAATCTACAAGAACATGAAAGAATGATTAATAGGAAACAATGTAAACATTTTTGATTTATAATTTATAACAAATGCTCGTAGGAAACCGTCACCATTATGTTCCACACAAAAATCATTATTTCATGTTCTTGTAAATAGTATTACTAAAATTGTTTACTTACAAAATGAAATTGCAATATAAACAGAAATACATAACAAAGTAAACAATTTTAGTAATAGTATTTACAAGAACATGAAATAATGATTTTTGTGTGGTATGGTGTGTCCTACGAGCATTTGTTATAAATCAAAAATGTTTACATTGTTTCCTATTAATCATTCATTCATGTTCTTGCAAATTGTATTGCTAAAATTGTTTACTTTGTAATGTATTTCTGTTTCTATTACAATTTCATTTTGTTCAAACATTTTCTTTTCAAAATTGTATGAATCTGTCAAATTTTACGACAGCGGCCTACTCGATTCCTTTTTTTCTCGAATAAACCGTCAAACATTTCTGATTTTGCATAAATCTCGCAAGTTTTACAAAATAAACCATACAAACCCTCTATCAGCAAAAATCACTTAAAAAATGCCATGCACTGATTTAATAAAATATAGGGTGATGCATTTGAAAAAGTCGAGTTATTGCTATTTGTAATTTGTAATTTTCAAAAAATCGTAGTAGGCGGTAGAACATCGACTCCGAGTTCGTTTACATCTCCAAAGATGCTCTAAAGCTTAAGGAATCGATTGGAAAAAAACCTGTTAAGTTATCTTTGAACAGTTCTGAAGTTCTGAATTTTTTTGTGGATCTCTGCACGACGGTATTTTGACACATAAACTGATATAAGTCAAAAACTATTGCAAATAAGTCGAAGAAACCCAGGTGCGTTATATCGACAATTTAATGGCGAATCTAAATATGTAACAAAAATGGTGGATTACCATTTAAAAAAACAGAACTTAGTTGTGTATCTTATTTCATCCTGTATATAAATAGACCTATCGTTCAAAAAAACATCAAATCGATAGCTTGGGTAGAAAAAAGTTATGGAGCATACACACACTCCTGGGTCACCCTGTATATAATTGTTTGAAGTAATATTGTCTTCCGTCATGGTGTCACTCAGTGACTGTACCAGCTCACACAAAATTTGAAAGTTTTATCTCTTACCACCACGAATACGACGATGTAATCCTCCGATGTCATAAGTTTGCGCTACCCTGTATATGAAATATATACGAAAATGAATGACTAAGCTACTTGACAAAAATTTGTAAATATGCACGTCTTCATATATAAAGTTAATTTCTTAGCAAATAATAGCCTATATAGGTATTCATGTTAAATAGTGTTCATATTTAAATTCTTAGATATATAAAGTATATAACGAATCGGGAATTGAAAAGATCAATGCAGGTAAATTTTGGTTATTGGACGAAAGGGGAATGGACGAAACGAACCTAAACCGCGGTAGAGCACTGGACTTATGACCCAAGGGTTGTGAATCCCAAAATCATTTTCTGTTTTTTAATTATTAATTAAAATTTAGAAATTGATTTCCATATACCCCACTTGACTATTTACTGTTGGGTTCTAATTAATAGTGCTGTTCCTTAAGTGGCGCTGGGAAACAGTAACAAACCCTTCACAGAACACGGGGTTGATGGTTATAGTAGATGCCGTTAACATAGATGTTAAGAGAAAAGAGAAAAAAACTAAATTTGAGATAGTACAGATTAGCTTATAACAGCAAGATATATATATGAATATCAATCTTTCTAAAAGAATTCTTGAAACATTTTTGTACTTGTTCATTATAAAACAAAAATGTTTTAGAAAAGTATTCTAAATTAATAAATATATCTATATAGAATATTACTCTACTTGTTTAACGAATCAAAACAATGTGCATATATTATAAAAATATAAAAATTCTCGAAAAATGTTAGTTTTATTTTTAACTTAAAATATTTTTACCAGTTGCACCGTTAATTCCTCTACAAATCAACTGATGAATCAAACGAAGACAGACACACAGATGGGAGAGCTGTGCCATTTAAGGCCTAGCTTATCATGTGACTGACGACATTTGCACTTCATAACTAATTCAAAATGAGCTTCGAAAATAGATTAGGTACATATTTGATACATTTAAAATCAGCAAAAGTACCTTCGTGACCCCCCCTATGGAGTCTGGAACCGCCTCTGTGTTATTGTATCTTACGGGTGTCAAAGATATCTTCATGTTTCCATACTTTACGCGTGCACTGTATATACACGATGGCAAATGATTTTGAAAAAAGCGCTATTAACCTAGCAGTCACTCGACGGCAGCGCAATATCGGACTGTAACATTCCCTTAGATTAAAGAGACCAGAGATGTAACATCCAAGCTTGCTCTAGCTGCGCGAATGTTGCCAGTTTTTTAAACTGGGTGAATTGAGAGCGGGAACCGAGACGATACGAGCTCTGAGGAGACGAGAACTTGGTCAGAGACGGACTCTGTTCAATTTTAGTTCGTTTGAAATTGTTCGAATCACAATTATCCACTAACTGAAACAAATGAAAATTGGAAAAAAATATTTTTTCTAGTTACGTTTAAATAACTATACAGGGTGTTTCACGACGAGCTTACACTATCTGTATTTTGGAAACTACCTATACGCTTTTTATAAAAATTGGGATATACGGATCTCAAGTTATGGCGAATTCATTGAAAATATTTTGAAAGGCATGACATTTCCGTTTATACTGGAAGTGAGCAGCAACTTTGGTATTTTTAATAGAACACCCTGTATATTATTAACTTTCCGAATTCTACATTAAATTTTAATGTCACTTTGTGTGGAATGCCCTATACCTAAAATTTATACTTATCGAGATATTAATTTTTTTAATAAAAAATTGACAGGTGCAGACCTTCATATTGAAAATTCTGTGTGAACATCCCCAATACCAAATAAAAAACATCTTGTCTGGTTGATTAGTAGGACGATCAAGGTAATTGGTGACATGTCGAAAACTTCTTTTTTGTATACAGGGTTGTTAAAAAAATGATTAAAAACGTCAAATATCTTCATTTTTTTAAATGAAACAACCATATGTTTATTCTTTTACTTAATTCTAAGGCCGAAAATAAGGTCAGTTTATGTTCACTTCCCTATACCCAATCTTAAGCGTTTTTGAGATATTAACATGTATTTAAAAATATTAATTATTTCAGCCTTATTATTGTCTGCGTCGGCAGTGTTATTTATTATTTTATTTTAGCAGGCTGTGTATTTACCTGTCATAATTAAATAGTATTAATTGTTATTATTGCAACAATACGGCAAAAATAACTAAAATTTCAATTTTATTGTCAGTATTATTAATAACAGGCTCGACTTTCTTAACTTTTGCTTGAAAACAACCAAATTGTGTTAAACTGTTCTGGATATCTTGTAGCAAATAAAGCACATGTACTAAAAGTAAATTTAGATAATCTTCATTGTTTAATTCCAAACGAGCCATTTCTATCACAGTACGATGCTATTGACTTCAAATAATGACAATGTGCCGGGCACCAAACCATGTCTGGACTTTCGTAATTCAATTCCTGGTGGTGCATATAGCCCAAGGAGTAGTTGTTGAAGTCCAGACGCTGGTGCAGTGTAGGACATTTTTAATGTCCTTGTTCTTGGGAGCATGTGTGATTTTATTTCACATCCTTTGTGCAGTTTTGTTACGCCCATGGTCCTTTTTTGGAATTTTTATGGTTAAAAAAATTCCACCTTCGTGTCGATAAGTATAAATTTTAGGTATAGTCAATGTAGAATGAAGAGAATTAAACTTTAAAATAAAAATACGTTCTGATTCTGAATAATTGTGATTATGTGAATTAGTGAAAATGAATAGTAATTCAGGCAGTGATGAAGAATTTACGAATACTCCACCAGACTTGCAAGAAGAAGGTAGGTAGTAATATTTCTCTAAATTTGTTACTTAACAAGACAACGCGCAATGGTACGAAAAGTCCTATGAATTGTTTAACAACTGGAAATAATATATAATAAATAAATTGGTACATTTTTATTAATTAAGTTGCTCATTAAATTCTGTCTGCATTTATAAAATTTAAGATTTTTGCTGTATTTTCCTATTTTTTGTTTTTTTTTTGGTAGGCGAAAAACAGTTGTGTGTCACACATGCAGAAAACGCTTTAGCAGCCCTTAGCTCTTAGCTGCCCTCGCTTCGCTTCGCTCGCTCATGCAGCTAATAGCCTCGGGCTGCTAAAGCTCATTTTCTGCCCATATGACACAATATACTATTGGAGGCTGCCCAACCTCCCAAACGGCCAAAAACTACCCTCAAAATGGTGGGAATCGCGTGCTCCGCATATTCCAACGGTAAAATATTCCATACACCCCGTTTTCGAAGATGCTGAATACGATGGCGTTATCCAAAATTATTTTAGACTTAGTCCCACCCCTCAAACGGCCAAAACCCACCCACAAAATGAGGGAATCGTGGACACCGGCAAAATTTATATTCCCCTCGATTTCGAGGATGCTGAACGCGATAGCGGTATCCAAAATTAGCTTCAATTTAACAATGGCGGTATTTGAAATTATTTTTGACTTAGTCCCACCCCCCAAACGGCCAAAAATCACCCACTACAGTGTGATTTTTTTTTTGCTGTAAAAGAAACACCACGTTATCTCCCGTTGTTGAGGATGTTAAGCACAATGGTGATGTTACATCTATACACCGACTTGCCCACATCCCCAAAAAAAATATTTCACCCTGTAGAGGGTGCTTTTTGGAAGTTTGGGGGATGGGTCTTAGCCGAAAATAATTTTGAATAACGCCATCGTATTCAGCATCCTTGAAAACGAGGGGGAGAGGTGGTTTGGTTGCTGCTTAAAATATTTGTATATTTTTCCGACTCACAGAATGCACTGACTAACGAATAAGTCAGAGTTGAATGTCACCGGCCGTCGCTTTTGTTTGGTTGTATTTACATATTTACAGATAAGGATAGGTCCTGATAGTTGAAAAATGTATTCCTTTTTTATTCTACTTATATACAGGGTCTTTCACGACGAGCTTACACTATCTGTATATTGGAAACTACCTACACGATTTTTATGAAAATTGGAATAATATGGGTCTCAAGTTATGGCGAATTCATTGAAAATATTTTGAAAGACATGACATTTCCAGTTATACCGGAAGTGAGCAGCAACTTTGTTATTTTAAATGGAACACCCTGTATATTATTAACTTTTCGAATTCTACATTAAATTTTAATGTCACTTTGTGTAGAATACCCTATACCTAAAATTTATACTTATCGACACGAAGGTGGAATTTTTTTAACCATAAAAATTCCAAAAAAGGACCATGGGCGTAACAAAACTGCACAAAGGATGTGAAATAAAATCACACATGCTCCCAAGAACAAGGACATTAAAAATGTCCTACACTGCACCAGCGACCTTGTTCTTGGGAGCATGTGTGATTTTATATCTCATCCTTTGTGCAGTTTTGTTAATAATCTACAGGGTGTTCCATTTAAAATAACAACGTTGCTGCTCACTTTCGGTATAACCGGAAATGTCATGTCAAAATATTTTCAATGAATTCGCCATAACTTGAAACCCATATTATCCCAATTTTCATAAAAATCGTGTAGGTAGTTTTCAATATACAGAGAGTGTAAGCTCGTCGTGAAACAACCTGTATATAAGTAGAATAAAAAAGGAATACATTTTTCAACTATTAGGACCTATCCTTATCTGTAAATATGTAACTACAAACAAACAAAAGCAACGGCCGGTGACATTCAACTCTGACTGACGAATGGTGCATTCTGTGAGTCGGAAAAATATACAAATATTTTAAGCAGCAACCAAACCACCTCTCCCCCTCGTTTTCAAGGATGCTGAACACGATGGCGTTATTCAAAATTATTTTCGGCTTAGTCCCATCCCCCAAACTTCCAAAAAGCACACTCTACAGGGTGAAACATTTTTTTTGGGGATGTGGGCAAGTCGGTGTATAGATGTAACATCACCATTGTGCTCAACATCCTCAACAACGGGAGGTGACGCGCTGTTTCTTTTACAGCAAAAAAAAAATCACACTGTAGTGGGTGATTTTTGGTCGTTTAGGGGGTGGGACTAAGTCAAAAATAATTTCAAATACCGTCATCGTTAAATTGAAGCTAATTTTGGATACCGCCATCGCGTTCAGCTTCCTCGAAATCGAGGGGGAATATAAATTTTGCCGGTGTCCACGATTCCCCCATTTTGTGGGTGGGTTTTGGCCGTTTGAGGGGTGGGACTAAGTCTAAAATAATTTTGGATAACGCCATCGTATTCAGCATCTTCGAAAACGGGGTGTATGGAATATTTTACCGATGGAATATGCGGAATACGCGATTCCCACCATTTTGAGGGTGGTTTTTGGCCGTTTGGGGGGTTGGGCAGCCTCCAAAAGAATTTTAACCACCGTCATCGTGTTCAGCATCCTCGAAAACGGGGGGGGAGAGGGGGTTTGGTTGCTGCTTAAGATATTTGTCTTTTTCGAGGTTTTTTTCACAGACGATCCTAGAAATGAAAATGGTACGTGGTGTAACACCCTATACGCCTATAAAACAATATAGGGCTACATATAAAGGTGGGTTGTCGATCTCAACCTTATGCCTATCGGCGTAGCTCTGTAGTGGAGACGGTCGTGGTTCCAATTTTTAATATTGATCGAAAACTTACTTTTTTTTAAAGTGCTCGGGAGGCGCCAGTTGATTTAAATTAGCTTATCTGACCTAATTTACCTCTGAAAATCAACAAAAGGGGTAAATGCACGACAAAACTCCAATATATCACTGGTTTATTAAGTGCGAAAATTAAATATAAAAATGTTCAAATGGCAATTTCAAAAACAAAAAAAATATGGTTAAAAAAAACAACTAACTAAACAGAAATGTTCTCATTTAGCTGTGGTACCAATGCTGAATGGAATAATAAAATACTTAAAAGGGCGATAAAAAGAAAACTACAAAAACGCAACTGAACAAAACATTGACGAAAGAATACAAAAAATAAATTTATCAAACCGTTTGACTTCTAAAATCTTCGATGTACCAAATCTAAATCAAATTAATTTCCAGTAGACCAAATCCAAAATAAAGTTTCCAAATAATAAAATCCAAATCAAATTTTCCAATATCAGCAGAAATCAGCTAGGCAGTAGAGTTGTCTTACAAGTTCGGCAAATTCTTCCAATAATCCGACGGCAGTCGAGCGAACAAAGGCGATTATACCAATACTTAACAGTATATAACACACCAAAATGTCGCCTACAATTTGTTCGCAGATGGAATGGCACTTTTAATCCCCCAAACAACTTAGGGATGGCAATTTGCCACTATATAAGTGCTTCTTCCAAATGAAAAAAATAAACCGACGCTTGTCTAAATTTGAAAGCTGTTCTTCAACAACCCTTTTCTCAAAACAAAAACCGCGCATCCTCCCCAAATCCCTGAATTTCCGTAACCAATTGAAAAATTTGGCGTCAGTCATGTGACCTTTAGGACCAATCCTAATAGCAACTCGAAAATAAAATCTACATTACCGACTTTCCAAAAGATCCAAATCAAAATACAAACGAACTTGTCGTCAACGTTCGTTTTACAATTTTTACTATAAAATCTAAATATTAACGCATACCAAAAATTAAATACCCTTTTAAAACTAAAACGGTGGATATATTGGAGTAAAACGCAAAATTACAATAAACTAGAACAGTTAGGAATTGTCATCCATTCCTAACGTCAGTCACTACTGTCAAAATAAAAAAAGATTGATACCAGGGGCATCCAAAAAATAATTTAGAGTTTGGGGAAAAATGAAACCGTTACAGTGGCTTGGTGCTGTTCGGGTCTAGTAGGACACACTTTGATTCTCTATTGGTGGGTGAATTCATGCCGAAACAGACAACATGCGCAAAGGACAATGTTACATTCATTTCGGAAGCTCATTGTGGTTTGTATTTTAATTTCTCTCTCTTTCCACTGGATTAAAACCACTTTTTTAACAACTAAGTGGTTTTAATCCAGTGGAAAGAGAGAGAAATTACAATGTTACATCTCTGTTCTCTTTAATCTAAGAACATTCCAAATTGAAACAATCAAATTTGCAGCTTTTCTTAAGCACATCATATCTCGAATTAACAAATTTTCACTCCAGTAATTTCATAAGGTTCCTTGGTAATCCTACTTGTTTGTAAACACAGTGCAAATATCGTCAGTCTTGCATTACACAAAATTAACATATTAGAATGCAATAATTGTTGTCCTTTCTTGATATTTCGAGATTGAAGGTTAGACTGCACATACTGCATAATAGTATCTAAGATTAATGTCATTTTTGTTATTTTTGAGTCTAATATCTAATAAAAAACCAACTTTTCCCCTATCTTCGCCGCGTTAATCTGACTGCTGGGACTTGCCGGCCAAATTGGTGTTGTCGCAGAGCCGTGGTGGTCAGACCTGATCTCAATTATGCTTTTTTTGTTTTAATTTATGCAAGTTTTTGCACGGAAAACTAAATTAGCTAAATTCATTTACTGGATGCTTTCACTACGATGTAAACATTAAATATGATTTCTAGGCATCTGAACGTGTTCAAGCTTATTGCATAATAGATGAGATAACGCGATACCGCCTATAGTCAGAATAAAAGAGGAGTTCAGTAGAAGTGGGGATATAACATCACATTCTTTAAACGTACTTTGCACAATAAGTTTCTATAATAAAATGGTCTAATACACATTTCGTAGATTAAATTTTGAATAAAAAAAGTTATATTATTCACAAAAAATAAAAATAAACCTTATGCTTCTGGCAAAATTGTTGCACTTTAACATGGATCGAATTAAATTTAACCGATAAATAATATGTTGTTAATGGGATTAAACTTTTTTTAAATCTCTTGGCATTAAAAGTAACACTTCAGTACCTGAAATAAAAGATTCAAGAACTATCTTTAAAAGTCATTGTCTTCGCTATAACTACTGGTATCATTATCATTAACTTTTCTGAGGTATATAGGTCTCACATTTAGTGGTTATTTCATTCACAAAGTCTTTTCGAAGATTATTAAATACATTAAGTACGATATTTTTTCTTCTTAAAATAATGCTTTATATGTCCACTAGGTCGTTTAGGCGTACTTGTGCTTGCAGTATTTTCTAATGCGCTGGCCATTCTTATACAGGGTGTTTCAAAGATAAACCGACATACGTTAACTGTAAATAGATAATAGTTAGGTGAATCCAAATAACTTTGGTTACTGGGTCCTCCTTTAAGAATCCATTTCGCCAATATTTTGATAAAAGCCGTAACTTTAGAACCACCCTGTAGATTTCTCTCATACTTGGTACAGATATAGTGTGTTAATAACCCAATCCTATAGTGTAAGAACTACAATTAAAATCCAGGTCCGGATTAAGAAGAATTTGTAAAATTTGAAAATCCTCAAAACAACACCATGTATATATGTACACTATGTATATAAAGTGAAAATATTTTGTATGTGCACATCCCATTCTATTACTGGAGTTTTAACGTCAAATTACATCAAATACATTTTTTTCATTTCCACAAGCAGTAACTTTCGAAATACCTGGTAAGTTTCTTTCATATTTGGTACATGTATCATCTTTTAGTAGCCCAATCGTATAATGTAAGGACTATACTACAGTTAAAATCCAGATACGGATTAAGAAAAATTTGTAAAATTTGAAAATTCCCAAAGCAACACCCTGTACAACCGATTTTTTAAATTGGATCAGACATTCGAAACGAATATAACTTAATAAAAACATAAGTATCATGAATGCACACAGATATTGTATTGAAATATGGTTCTATCTATATGTGATGAGGGTGTTGATACACTGCAACCTATAAGATCTATTGTGCCCCCTACTGAGGATGTCTCAACGATTAGAGCAGTTCCTCCAATCCAATTGCTTTCAAAAAGTTCAGGATGTCGGTAGGCTTCAGGTTAGGTAGATCTTCCTCTTCTATTTGATATTATCCGAGGTATCGCCCCCTTGGATTTTGCAGGGTAATGCATTCTGAGAGAATGTGGATAGAGGTTCCCTCGTCTTCCTCGCAGAATCTGCATTCTTCTTTGTCTACTAATCCGAGTTTCTTTAGGTGGCCTCTCAGCCGGCAGTGCCCTGTTAGGATACCCGTTAGTATTCTGAGCTTATTTTTACTTTTACTGATGCAGTCGTCAGATCTCTTCTGGTTATAGTTTCCCAGTAGTGTCTTGGCCTGCCTCATTCCTTGTAGTCCTATCCAGTATTGGGATCTATTGTTATTTACTTCTTTTCCAAGTTCATCAAGTATTGTACTGGTGCTTATTCCGCAGAAGGTGTTTCAGCCCCTTTTTTTGCGAGTACGTCTGCTATTTCATTACCCTCCACTCCAGTGTGTCCCGGAACCCATAGGAGGGTAACAGTGTTGTTTTTGCCTAGTTCGTTTAGATTCTCTAGGCACTCCCAAACCATCTGGGAGTTGATTTGAAATATGGTTGGATTATAATTGTTAGAACTATACGGTATCACATAAAAATGACTTCACACCAAAACATGGTTATATGATTGTCTAAAAGGATTTTTACAGCTCTATTAACCTAGCAGTGACATGGCGGCAGAACCAAATCGGACCTAGTAGGTCAATTGTCGCTTTTTTGTTACGCTAGTCCCACTTTTGTCGCTTGTACCAGTTCCGAGAAAAACGCGTTCCTGCTAGGTTAATAGGGATAATTCGTTAATCGGCGACAGGATCAAATCGGACCGGCAGAATCAAATCGGACCTAGCAGGTCAATTGTCGCTTTTTTGTTACGCTAGTCCCACTTTTGTCGCTTGTACCAGTTCCGAGAAAAACGCGTTCCTGCTAGGTTAATAGGGATAATTCGTTAATCGGCGACAGGATCAAATCGGACCGGCAGAATCAAATCGGACCTAGCAGGTCAAATGTCACTTTTTTGTTACGCTAGTCCCACTTTTGTCGCTTGTACCAGTTCCGAGAAAAACGCGTTCCTTAAAAAAACCCTATTAACCTAGCAGTGACATGGCGGCAGAATCAAATCAGACCTAGTAGGTCAATTGTCGCTTTTTTGTCGCTTTTTTGTTATGCTAGTCCCACTTTTGTCGCTTGTACCAGTTCCGGGAAAAACGCGTTCCTTAAAAAAACCCTATTAACCTAGCGGTGACATGGCGGCAGAATCAAATCGGACCTAGTAGGTCAATTGTAGCTTTTTTTTCGCTTTTTTGTTACACTTGTCCCACTTTTGTCACTTGTACCAGTTCCGAGAAAAACGAGAAAAAATGTTAGCATGACTACACGAAGGTAGAATTTTTTGAACCATAAAAATTCCAAAAAAACCCGTGAAATAAAATCACACAAGCTCCCAAGAACAAGGACATTAAAAATGTCCTACACTGCAATAATTCAATACCTGGTGGGGCTATAGTGGGGATACAGCCCAAGGAGTAGTTGTTGAAATCCAGACGCTGGTGCAGTTTAGGACATTTTTAATGTCCTAGTTCTTGGGAGCTTGTGTGATTTTATTTCAAATCCTTTGTGCAGTTTTGTCACTCCGATAGTCCTTTTTTGGAATTTTTATGGATCAAAAAATTCCACCTTCGTGTAGTTTTCTATAGTTTTATTGTTATTATTACAGTTTGCTAAAGGCTGAGGCATAAACCTATGATAGCCTATTCACTAATGAAGTTACAACCTAGTAAACACTTAAAAAAAATAAAATAAAGAATATTAAACAATAAAAAAGAGAAAAACAATTGAGAAAAAGAGTTCATCAATTTTGTTTTTAAAGATGTTAATTGATGCTGCGTCAATAAGTTCATCACTAAGATTGTTCCATGCATCGAAGACACGGTTGGAGAGGAATGCCTGTCTTTGCCTGCTGGTAAAGCTGCCCTTTTTTAATTTCAACTTGTGATCCCGTAGGCGATTGTCGACGTTTAAGAGAAAAATGTCACTAAGGTTACCGTAGTTAAATTTCAGAATTCGAAAAGTAATAATCAAATCACCACGTAAACGACGGTCGGAAAAGCTAGGAATTGTTGCCATTTCTAGCCTTTCAGCATACGAAGGACGAATAACACCGTACGACATTCTAGTAGCCCGACGTTGAACACTTTCCAGAAGATTCTGGTCTCGTACAAGTACCGGACACCACACGACACCCCCGTACTCTAGAAGAGGTCGAACATAGGTTTTATACAGGTTGATAGAGGTTTGATAGGATACTTTTGACCACGTTAAATCTGATGTAATGGTTATACCTAAATCTACCACTGATGTCACTTGTGCCAATGTGAGGCCTTCGAGCGAATATTGAAAACGCGGATTGTGTTTTCCAAGATGCAAAACGACACACTTTTCTGTATTTAAGGGGAGCAACCAATTGGAGCACCATTCACTGATAGCATCTAGGTCCGTTTGAATTAAATCTCGATCTACTAGGGGATTTCCATAAATTTTGGCATCATCTGCGTAGAGTGCTTTTTTCAATCGAATGTACAGAGGCAGATCACTGGTATACGCAATAAAGAGGAGTGGGCCAAGTATAGAACCTTGATTTTGTTATTAAAGTGAAGATGGCGTTGGACTCTCCTCGTTCGTGATATACTTGATATAACGCAAGTAAGATTATCAAGAGCGAGGTGAGTCGTATTCAGTTTCAGACATCCTTTAGTGATAGGATGTCAAGCTTGTCTGCTTCTTACTGATGAGGCACAATAATGCCGAAACCGGTCTAAGAATGGCAAGCTCCTTTAATGACAAAATCGAAGTTTTTGGGTTAAAGCCCCGACTTGGTCGGGCACCAAACCACGTCTGGACTTTCGTAATTCAATACCAAGGAGTAGTTGTTGAAGTCCAGACGCTGGTGCTGTGTAGGACATTTTTAATGTCCTTGTTCTTAAGAGCTTGTGTGATTTTATTTCACATTCTTTGTGTAGCATGACTAGTTTTTTGTAACTTTTTTGAGGTGTTTTGATGCTTTTTGGCCCGAAAAATCCCCGTGTGAGGTGTTTCGATCGATTTGATAAATAATTTCAGTAAAACTCCAGGAGAGACGTTCCCAGCCAGGTCGCCTGCACCAGGTCCTCCGGAGGACGATTTCGATGTTAAAATTGGGACGAGCGACCCGAAAAACTCCCGTGTTCGGTGTTTCGAACGATTTGATAAGTAATTTCAGTAAAGAGCCCAGGAGATGACGTTCTTAGCTAGGTCGCCTGCACCAGGTCATCTGGAAACCTCACATGTGATTTTTCGGGTTGCTCGTCCCATTTCTGATATCGAAATCGTTCTCCAGAGGACCTGGTGAACGCGACCTAGCTAAGAACGTCATCTCCTGAAGTTTTACTGAAATTATTTATCAAATCGATCGAAGCACCTCACACGGGGATTTTTCGGCCCAAAAAGCATCAAAACACCTTAAAAAATATATTTTCGCGTTTTTCTCGGAACTGGTACAAGCGACAAAAGTGCGACAATTGACCTGCTAGGTCCGATTTGATCCTGCCGGTCCGATTTGATCCTGTCGCCGATTAACAAATTATCCCTATTAACCTAGCAGGAACGCGTTTTTCTCGGAACTGGTACAAGCTACAAAAAAGCGACAATTGACCTACTAGGTCCGATTTGATTCTGCCGCCATGTCACTGCTAGGTTAATAGGGTTTTTTTAAGGAACGCGTTTTTCTCGAAACTGGTACAAGCGACAAAAGTGGGACTAGCGTAACAAAAAAACGACAAAAAAGCGACAATTGACCTACTAGGTCCGATTTGATTCTGCCGCCATGTCACTGCTAGGTTAATAGGGTTTTTTTAAGGAACGCGTTTTTCTCGGAACTGGTACAAGCGACAAAAGTGGGACTAGCGTAATAAAAAAGCGACAAAAAAGCGACAATTGACCTGCTAGGTCCGATTTGATTCTGCCGGTCCGATTTGATCCTGTCGCCGATTAACGAATTATCCCTATTAACCTAGCAGGAACGCGTTTTTCTCGGAACTGGTACAAGCGACAAAAGTGGGACTAGCGTAACAAAAAGCGACAAAACAGCGACAATTGACCTACTAGTTCCGATTTGGTTCTGCCGCCATGTCACTGCTAGGTTAATAGAGCTGATTTTTACAGGTTGACTCTAATCCTAAGAGAACGGCTATCAGAAAACACAAATTGTCGCATTCACAAAAAAACGAGGACTGCGAGGCCTGAAACCACCAGTGCTGGAGGGCACAACAATTGCCCACTCAACAAAAAATCGCCACAAAAGCATATATTTATATAGCAAGATATAAAGAGTGGTGGAACTATACTGTTGAGCAGGCAGTTGAGGACAGAGATAAAAGTTATAAGAACTTTATAAATAATAGAACAGAAGAGAATAAAAACATTTATAAAGAGAAAAGAAATCATGCTGTCAGGATAATAAGAAATGAAAAAAGGAAATATTATGAGCATAAGATAGATGACTGTAGAAATAATACAACAGAATTGTGGAAAACACTAAAAACGCTGGTACCAAATAATGTGGCCAACACAGATTTTTTAGAAATTGAAATTGAACAAAAAACCATAGATAGAGTTGAAGACATACCAGGTAATTTGAATTCATTCTATATTAACAGTATTGGAGAAATTATGGATAAAATTGATAAAAGTGGTCCAGACTTCCCCATCAATATTAATCTGGAAAGTACCAGTAACTTTTCCAGATTTACTTTAATTGATTTTAGTACACTTAAAGAAATAATTTTTTCAATGCCCAATAAGAACAGCCCAGACGATATAGGTATGGCATTTATAAAAAATACTTATGACAATATTGCTAAACCTTTGATAAATATAATCAATACTTCTTTGGAATCTGGTAAGTCGATAGGAGTAGACTCTTAAAGAAGTTGGAAAGAGCAGGGTTTATTGGTACAGTATTGGAATGGATGTCAAACTATTTAACAAATAGAAGACAAAAAGTCAAAATTAAAAACTTTGTATCTGAGGAGTTAGAAATAAAACGAGGTGTACCACAAGGAAGTGTCCTAGGTCCCTTGCTTTTTTTGATTTATATCAATGATATTACAGACACTCACACTAAATGTTTATTTCACTTATTTGCAGATGACGCCTTCATATACTATTCTTCTATAAACATAATAGATATTGTTACAATGATTAATGAATGTTTAGAAGTTGTTTATAGATGGTGTTGTGCTAACTTATTAAAGATTAATTGTAAAAAAACCAAATTCATCATAATTGGTAATGAGCAGCAATGTCGAACAAGGTCATAAAATAATGATTGGGCCTTCGGAAATTGATATGGTAGATGAATTCAAATATCTTGGAGTTATTATAGATAGACAACTTAAATTTAAACAGCACGCAAACCACCTAATAAAAACAATTTCATTTAAAATAAATTATCTTTTCAGATGTTCACAGCATATATCTAAGTGGTCAAGGCTGGTTTTATTTAATACTACCTCACTTCACTTACTGCTCAACAGTATTATATCTCTTAAACCAGAATGAAAGGGATAGATTCCAAAAGTTATAGAATAGAGCTATGTGGATAATATTATCATGTCCTAGATTGACCCCTACCGTAGAAATGGGGACAGCTTTAAACTGGCTCTCAATTAAAAACATGTTCCTTTACCATACATTAGTTTTTATTTTTAAAATTAAAATAGATCACGCGCCTGATTATCTCCAACATAAAGTTACTTACAACCATCATGTTCTCAGCCATAATACAAGACTTAGAAATGATTTTTATATTAGGACCGTCAACACTAGTCATGCTCAAAATTCGATCTTCTTTAAAGGCAATTTACTGACTTGCCAGAAGATCTAAAGAGAGTAGTTATCAATTAAGGAATTCAAACGTAAGCTAAAACAATATTTGTTAAATGTAAGTAGGTAATTTAGGTATTTGAGTATTTGGTATTTATTATTAATAATTTTGTGTGATGTTCCATTGTATTTTATTTTATGTGACTATAATTAGATTAATTGCCTGTACTGATTATGTATTAGTTTTTTTGACTAAATAAAGCATTTATATATATGATACTTTATTTTCAATATTCTTGTAGGACTAGCGCTACCTGCCCATTTTTGTGTAGGCCACTGTTTTATTTGGGCAAATAATGCCCTCACATTTTGTCGTTTTAGAAAGGCCAACAGTTTCAAAATATCAGTTTTTTCTTCAATTTGTAGCATCGTTCGTATCATACTGTACATTGCCCACAAAGCGGACGGATTCTTTTGTCTGGTTTGTTCTTCAAAATATGCTAAGAGTACACTTTCGGAACTGGTATTCTTCACCTTTTTTTCTTCGCACCACTTCCTATATAATTCAATAGCTTTTAGGTAGGTAGCGATGCTTACTTTTTTCTGGCACCAAGCCGTGTGCTACTGCGTCAGCAGCCTGTCGTATTTCCTGGCGGGGTACAATCCATCAATTCTTCATCGGAGGACATTTTTCTCAATTTATTATTCGCGAACTTAATATCCATCCGACTTTATCTGACATTTATTTATATTGGTGACAGTTGTTTACCACATAACAACAGTAACAATATATGTACCTGCTTGATTATTCTGAGAAAAATGCCTGGTAATTTATATTTTAGGTATGTTCAGAACGAAACAAAGATTTGAAAAACGAGTAAGGAATTTAATTTATCAGATTCGACATCCTAATACCGGTTTCTGCCTTTCGGCTTCGTCAGTTAGGCTTTTCGAATCCAATAAATAAAATTCCAAACTCGTACAAGTCAATAGCTATATCCGCTATAAGATAAATTTTTTAGATGTGCTGCCATCTATGATTAGAAGAGAGTATTGACAATCACTAAAAGCAAAAAATTCCCGGTGTATTGGGGTTGCATACACAATTTGCATTGTGTGTTGCAAAGCTTTTATTTGACTGATTCTAGTCAAAATGTCACTCTCTTCGTTCGTATCCCTTTCAGAGATTAATACAAAGTTAGAAAACGAGTAAGGAATTTAATTTATCAGATTCGACATCCTAAGACCGGTTTCTGCCTTTCGGCTTCGTCAGTTAGGCTTTTCGAATCCAATAAATAAAATTCCAAACTCGTACAAGTCAATAGCTATATCCGCTATAAGATAAAATTTTTAGATGTGCTGCCATCTATGATTAGAAGAGAGTATTGACAATCACTAAAAGCAAAAAATTCCCGGTGTATTGGGGTTGCATACACAATTTGCATTGTGTGTTGCAAAGCTTTTATTTGACTGATTCTAGTCAAAATGTCACTCTCTTCTTTCGTATCCCTTTCAGAGATTAATACAAAGTTAGAAAACGAGTAAGGAATTTAATTTAGCAGATTCGACATCCTAAGACCGGTTTCTGCCTTTCGGCTTCGTCAGTTAGGCTTTTCGAATCCAATAAATAAAATTCCAAACTCGTACAAGTCAATAGCAATATCCGCTATAAGATAAAATTTTTAGATGTGCTGCCATCTATGATTAGAAGAGAGTATTGACAATTACTAAAAGCAAAAAATTCCCGGTGTATTGGGGTTGCATACACAATTTGCATTGTGTGTTGCAAAGCTTTTATTTGACTAGTCAATGGTCACTCTCTTCTTTCGTATCCCTTTCAGAGATTAATCATAGATGGCAGCACATCTAAAAATTTTATCTTATAGCGGATATAGCTATTGACTTATACGAGTTTGGAATTTTATTTATTGGATTCGAAAAGCCTAACTGACGAAGCCGAAAGGCAGAAACCGGTCTTAGGATGTCGAATCTGATAAATTAAATTCCTTACAGATCATAACTAACTAATCTCTCGACAGTAATGAAATTCTTCTCACCTCGGTGTGTAATATACTATTATGACCTCGTTATTTGGACATATTGGCAGTGGAGGACGCTTCAGCCAAACCATGTATTTTGTAGGCCAAACGTTTTTTCGAGTTTATTATAAAATTATCGTCACATAAATACAAAACTAACTGTTAGTCATAAATCTTGGACACCCCACCAAATCGACATGTTTTACACGGTTGGCGGAATTTTGCTCGAATTATGTTGTTCGAAGCACGTTTGTTCGAATGTGAGTATGTTCGAAAAACATATATTCGAAAACCCATATTTCGAAAACACTATTTTTCGAAAAATCTTGAATCGAAAATTGTTTTGTTCGAGCAACTGTTGTTCGAAAATTGTTTTGTTCGAAAATACTTTTAATCATCATCTTAGAATTTATTTTTGATTCAATAAACATTTTTAGAAATGTACGTAAGATGTCTTATTTAAAACCAAAAATTTATTGGTCTGCGTTCTAGTTAATGGAGAAAATAGAAGGTATGTCTTTCCTAGTGTCTGTATTAGTGGATATTTTGTTTCATGACAACGTCAATATAGTTTTTATTGTTGATTGTCAAGTACCTGTAATTAAGCCAACGATATGAAAAACGATAAATACATAAAGAATAATTCATTTAAGGGCGCGGTCTTGTACGTCAAATATCAGCCAAATTATGTCAAATAAGATGCTGCCCGGGAGGTGCTGGTATCTCGTGATAAATGCTTAAATTAAACAAAATAGTTGCAGAAACCTTCCTTTGAAATTTTCTCGTTACAGAAATCATTCTAGAAATTCACTGTTTATTATGTTTAATACGAGGGGAGAACAATATTTAGTATCATCAAAATGTATAATCTTAACTTTTTATTTTTCATTTATTTTCTTTGTAAGTATATTTTATTTATACAGAGCCTTTCAATGAAAACGATACTTCCATAAGATCTTTCTTTTAATTCTTAAAATTAAAATAATTTGTTACTGCGGCATTGATAATATCAAAATAACATTTTCTTTTCAGTTATTTGTTCCTCGTTATGAAGTACCTACTTATATGAGAAACGAAAATTAACCACGCGAACGATGAATAATTACGATTTAGGTGAACATGTCAAAGATATTTATAAGTCGGAAACAATTCGAAATAAAATGCCCTTTTCAAATGTATAGATACAGAGCAGCGGCGGCGCCACGGGGGGGCAAAGGGGGCAGTATGCCCCCCCCCGCCCTTTACAAAATGTCGTTTTTGGCGCCCCTTCGATTTTATAACTAGTGATGTAATTGCTGAATACCAGTCTTTTAGTTTATTATTTAGAGAACTTAAAGATAATGAAATTAGTGTAACAACTGAAGAAATATTACCATAATGAAAACAATTCAATGAATAAAATAAAACAGTTAACAAACAAAATATAAAATTAACAATATAATTTGAAAAGAAATATTTAAGTTTATTACATTAAAATAAAATTTAAAATGAACAAATGTTATCTGAAATATAAATAATAGTAAAATTTTCTGCTCTTTCACGTGCTGTGCTATTAGTTTTTCGAATTTAGTATACACTTTAGAGCAGCAAAGATTTTTTTTATCGTTTTCTACACCTTTTAAAGCGATATCACATTTTATGAGAGGTTAAAGTCTCTGACAACTGGGCTAATTATGGTATGACCCCGCTAAACATACCAGCTGAGCCATTTGCATACGGTGCAAAGTAGATTTGCTTAGGGCACCATCTTTCTTGCAGTGTTAAAACCTATATGATCTATATATAATTATATACATATATACTACGTACTTATGGACTAAGAAGTGTTAGTCGCCATTTTTTGTCCAAACTATCAATTTAATTCGAAGTTCCTATAAAATGACTTCAAAATTTCAAATCGACTGATTTCATATATTAAAGTATTTTGATGTATTCTGATTAAACCATATTGTAGATAAAGGTTTAACTTAGGTCAAGTTAATGTTTATTTTTCTTATTTTTTCAGAATCTAGGATATACAGATTGTTAAATGCCACTTTTAAGGTTAAAAAAATTGGATGATTTTAAAGCTGTCGTTTTCATAGAAAATAATAAATTTATCGATTTAAAATAGTAAGACTACCTAAGTTAGACCTTTATCTTTAATTTGTCTGAAAATTATAGTTTAAATCCCATTACATTCGGAAATCAGTCGATTTAACTTTTGGTCTGCAGCATAGGATTTTATACACAGGAAGACCCCGCCCTTAATATGATACAGACAGAGCTATTATTTAAATATGTAAGAATGTTGACTAAAATAAAAGATTTGTTACATGGACAAGAAAAAGTAACTGGAATAATGACAGACTTTGAGATTGAAAAAGGAGTTAGAACTGTATTAGAGGAAACTCGAAATAAGGCACGAACCACTATAGAAACTCCGCAGGGAATAATAGCAGAGGCCACAGTTTCAACAAGCGCGCCGGTATTATCACGTTTGCCTGCACTTCGAAGTCTTAAAAAAACAACAAGAAGCCTAAGAAAAAAGGAAAACAACTATTCGGCTCTTCCAAAAAATAGACGTGATTTAGTCTTACCAGAAGAATATCAGTTCACTGATAAGTCTGAAAGGTTTTTGCAATATGATTCCTTGCACGATGAGATTGATGTTGGTGAGCGCTTTCTTATTTTTTCTACAAATGAAAACTTAACAGTTTTATCAGAATCTCAGTATTGGTTCATGGACGGCACATTTAATACAGTGCCAAATATTTTTTTCAACTTTATGTAATATATGGTGAGATGAATAATTCTGTTCTACCTCTAGTTTACGCTTTACTTCCTAATAAAGAAGAAACGACGTATGTAAGAATGTTGACTAAAATAAAAGCTTTGTTACATGGAGAAGAAAAAGTAACTGGAATGAGATGGGTGTCGTAAACGCAATAAAATTATTATTTCCTAAAGTAAGACATTGTGGTTGCTTCTTTCATTTTAAGCAACGCTTATACAGAAAAATCCAAAAATGTGGATTAAAAAAAAAGTATGATACCGATATTGAGTTTTCACAAAAAGCAAAACTTTTACAGTAAATAGCATTTGTACCTGAAAATTGTATTGTAAGATCTTTTAATTTAATTATGGAACAAAACCTGTTCAAAACGGAATGCCAAGATTTAGTTAATTATTTTGAAGATGTATGGATTGGAAAATTAGAAAGAAGGGTACGAAAAAAACCAAAATTTCAGCACAGCATGTGGAACTGCTATAATAGCATTAAAAATGAAACAGCCGTTACTAACAATGTGGTCGAGGGATGGAACAGTGGCTTTTTAACACAAATTAAAGCAAAAAATCCTTCCATTTGGAAATTTTGAAACGCCTTAAAAAAAGAACAAAGTTTAACATATATATTAAAATTGTTAAGGAGACAAGTGGGGAACTCTTGGCTAAAATAAATAAAAATTACAATACACTCAATGAGCGGCTAAATCGAACACTGGATGATGGGTTTGAAGCTAGTATTGGAGACGAAGAATTATTACAGTACTTAAGGGGCGTGGCCTACCTTATTTAAATAATAGCTCTATCTGTATCATATTAAATGAATTATTCTTTATGTATTTATCGTTTTTCATTAATCAAACAATTTGAAATAAAATAATTTAACATTTAGATTGTTCCCTTTTTTCCCTTTTCTCGAACAAGAATTGTTCTACCTAATTTTTTTTTTCGAGAAAACTATCTTCGATCATAACGTTTACGATTAAAAGTATCTTCGAATAAATGTTTCTCGAACATACTCACATTCGAACAAACTTATTTTCGAACTAAGGATTTTCGAACAAACGTGCTTCGAACAAAATTTTTCGAACAACATAATTCGAGCAAAATTCCGCCAACCGTTTTACACCTGCGAAAAAGTTGGGCGTCTCGTCAAAGCGAAGCTACTTAGGGAGGTTCAGCCTGTTATTAATCACAAAAAAAAATCAAGTGGCGGCTGCTGTACTATTAGGCCGATCAGATGTATTAAAATTTTCATTTTAACTACAAATAAGCATTGTAAGATGAGGTAAGAATAAAAATTCTACCTCTTAAACCTGTACTACGATCTTTAAATTAAATTACTGCACTCCTTGTAATTAAAACTTTGTAAAAATTGACCTAAAGATTTGTTGCTCGTAAATAATTATGTTTGTTCCTATAATATTTAAAAACAACATTCTCATTTATGATAGCTTATAGGATGACTTTTTTTAAGTTTTTGATAAATTCGAATTTTTATAGGCATGTACAACTAACCCACCCACCTGCACATTTTTTTTACGTATAAGGTAAATTTTCTAAAAGAAATAAATAACACCTTTTAAATAATTATAATTTAATAATTAAAACTACAAAAACAATTATTTTTATTGACCCTGCTGAGTGTCTGGACTTGATGCTGATGATATTGCCATAAATATCAATAGAGGTATGATGTACATCCACTAAAATAATAAAAATTATAAATTTAAAACCTATATGTTACAAAAAACAACCATATCTTGTTATGTCTATTTTTATTGATCTAACTGTTAAAGTTAATTATTTTTATAGTTGGTATTAATGTTTAGGTAGATTTATTTTCCATTTTTATAGTTGGTATGAGTCGGTAGTTTCTATGACTTTGTATTTATAGGCCAGCCCCGCATCGGCTGGAGTGACGCGACCGCCGCTCTACCGGCCGGGAAAAACAATAATTGATTGTCGATTTAAATCGATCGCTTAAATTTATTGTTATTAACCGTCCACAATGTCGATTTTGCTAAGATGTGGGTTCAAGCTGGTACATTTAACAATTTTTCGAAAGAAAAGCCTCACTAAAGGCAAGAAACTCGTCGAAAGCCATTATATTTCCGGCGTCTACGAGTTAAAAACTGATGGATCATCTGAGATTGTAGTAACTGTTTTGCGCTAAGCACTAAGCACCAAAACGAAAAGAAACCTTTATCTATGACCATTAAATAACTATCCTCTTTTTCAATGCTTTTTAATTGAAAAAGTACAGCATTTTACGATTTACTTTTTCCACTAGTTGAAAAAGTAATCACTTTTGCAACTGCTCTTAGTAACAAATTTAGTGACTTGTAGAATGTCAAAAGTTTATATTGGCAGAATCTAGTATCTTCTAGGGAGTTTGACTTTTTAAGGTTGGAAAATGTTTCAATCCCAAGCCTAAAAATAGAAAATTGTCAAAACTTTACCACCAACTTCTATAAATCTTGAACTATTCATGTGTGATTGTTTTGCTTAATTTTCTTTAGTAAAATTTGTATTTAAATATGTTCGTTTCATTTTTAAAACAAACCTGTCATCATGGCAATTGTCATAGTCGATGGTCATAGATAAAGTATAGTATTCAACTTGTGCAAATAAGTCCATTACACACGAGAATGAAGTTTGCAGCACGAGCCGTAAGCGAGTGCTGCAATCATTCGAATCATTGAATAATGTACTATTACAAGCCGACAATCGAGCTATGTATATAATTATTATAATTATTGTATAATGACAAGTTAAGAAACGTAAACGTCACTGATCTTGCAAGTACACAGGGTCGCATTCAGGGTGTTATAAAAATAAGTATGTAAGTAATCGAATTCAAAAAAATATACAATTTTTGATTTTTTAATAATACTATTTTCTTTGTAATATGTACAGCGTGTTTACTTCAGTTACACCATATGGAAAACTTTTTTTAAATTAATTTTACGAAAAAAAGTTACTCTTTATAAAAAGTTCTGCATCGTGTAAAACCCATGATAAAATAACAAAGGCTCGTCCATACTCATCCGAATAAACGCAATTTTTCAAATCGGAGAAAAACCGCCATATCGTTAAAACTAAAAAAATGCATGTTAACATTGATAAGATGAAGTTCAAGGAAAATGATCATTTTTCTGTTGTGTAATGTATTCTATGGATAAGCTGCAACATATAACGAGGTGGCGGTTTTATTCCGATATGAAAAGTTGCGTTTATTCGGATGAGCCTTAAGACATTACCATTTCTAGATATGCCGACTATAAATGTATCATTTAAAAAAAATCATATAGTTGATTGATTTTAGGTTGATCCTGACAGAAACGTTTTGGATACAAACTGCACTTGCAAAGGAGGAAGAGGATTCTACAAGCATGCAGCAGCGGTCTGTATCTACGTCAATGAAGAGAACAACCCACACAGCACAGGATATTCTCACAAGATACCTATGTTATTTTTGCAGAATATTCCTAAGCAAATATTCTGAGAACGATCGTAGAATGTATTGGATATATTAAAATATTCTATGAATATTTATATATTATATTCCTAGTACATTAATATAGAATATTCTAAATACATTCTATGTACATACTAATTATCTTTTATTAAAAATAATATTGATGGATTTTTTTATGTTGGTCACTTTCATATTTTCAACAATAAATAAGCGTAAAAACATAAGCGCGTTAATTTGAAACCTTAGGAAAAATCTATGAAACATTTTGCAATTGTAAAATCTAAGTCGTAATGTAAATCAAATGCGCTCAATACAGCATTGCCATCTTGTAATATAAAGCTAACATGAACAAGTTAATTAACATTTTTATTTATATACTCCTATACTAAAAAAATTTAACATTTAATTAAAAGTTAAAACCAAAAATCAACTTATCATACGGCAACGTGTCGCTGTCACGTCACCCGTCAGTTTTGTGGTTAGGTGTTAGGTTTACCTATTAGTTTATTGCAGGGCTCTTAGTATAAGATATATAATAGTAGTATAAGATATATAATAATAACTCGTGTTATATTGTTGTTATGTGCTCTTCAAAATTGCAAGTTTTAGTGTGGAAATAGTTAACTAAAAATTTCGAAATTAATACCATTGGAAAGCTGATGATAAAAGCAATTTGATTCCAGTGTTATATAAGTGTAAAAATCGTTATTTTGTTGCCAAAAGTACTCTTTAGTCAACAAGCTTAATAATAGCTAGTTTTTTGTGTATTGATAAAATTAAGGTGATAAACAGTAATTAGTGTTTATGGTAGTGGCTACTGTTCCTACAACAAGTACCGGTTTCTCTTAGCGAAATTTATTTTTCAAAAATGCCTTCGCAATTAATTTGCAAATGCTGTAAGAAACCGGGGGACGATATCAAATTTGTAAATTGTTCTGTCTGCCAAAATAACTTTTACTACTCTTGTGTGGACTTGACTTCAACGGATGTTAAGTCCATCAAAATCAGCAAAGCCAATATTAAGTTCACTTGTAAAGACTGTTCTGTTTTGGGAAATCGTATAGATGAATTAAAATCACTGATTGTATCCCTTCAAAATGAAATAAAAAATTTTAAACCGGCTGCCAATAATAATAATTCACATACAGATTTTGAAGATGTCGTTCAAGAAATCCAAGACCGAAATTCACGCAAGCAAAACCTTATTATTTATGGTCTTCCAGAGAATGACAACTTATCTGTGGCAGATCAGGTTACTTCTGATAACAACCAGGCCAAAAATATATTAGAATTTCTTTCTCCTGGAGATACTTCAGTATTAAAATGCTTGAGATTGGGCAGGTTCGATGCAACAAAGGATAAGCCTAGGCCAATTAAATTAACTCTTGCGAATTCTGATACCGCCATCGTGTTCAGCATCCTCGAAAACGGGGGGGGGGGGGGGGGTTACTCTCGATGCCGGGTAAATTTTGGTCCATATTCTTCCGAATCAAACACGCTATTATATTGTAGTGTTAAGGACGTGTCTAAACATGTGATTGTTATTTTATAACTAACAGATTTTGTATAATTGTTAAGTCCAATAAATGTCTTTCTTCCTTTCTTTCTTTCTTTCAAGCAAAAAAGAATTTTCAAAATCGTTTCACAATTAAGCGAATTAGGATAAAGCATTCAAAAAAAAAATTTAAAGGGCGAGCTCACGCACGCCTATGCACGTGTCTTTCTTTTGAGCCCAGTTAGCACCCTCTGCTTCTCTTCATTCTCCCGGTATACAGCAAAAACTTTGCCGGTCCGTAGCTCCCTTCCTAATTATTGAATAGTGTTGCTGCGAGGCTCAAATGAAAGATAAAAAAAATGCCGTCTAGAGATGAAAAATATTTTATTAATCAACCCCCTTCTTTATGCCTAAAATCGCGAGAAAAAAATTATACATTTTTTATTTTGCGCGCCAAGCGCGCATTTGTACATTTTTTTTTTTTGTATTGCTATCTTTTAGCTGATGAAAAATTGCACGACTTGAGCCCTGGCTGGTTACACTAGCTCAATTAGTAAAGAAGTTTTAATAATATTGGTTTTCCCCCAATATCTCCCCCCCTCCTTGTACCACCACCCCCACCTTCCGGCACTAAAAATTACTCTTTATTACCCTTTTATTTAGAAAAAATTAAGACCCAATCTCCACTGTCAAAATCAAAATAATTGATTAACTTTTTTCATTTTTGCAATTTCAAACCGCGATATTTCGTGAAATAATTGAGTTATCGGGTTCTGGTTAGAACTAGATTACGTGTTTTTCCAGGCTCTTCAATTTTGGTAAGAATATTTTTTTTGTGGGATCAAACCCAGCTGAGATTTCTCGTAAAAACCGTTTTCAAGTTCTTTAGATAGAGGATTTCCCCGTCCTCCACCGCCGCCTGGGCTGAAAAATTCATGCAGGAATGATAAGGGGATCTGACTTCATCGATTGGAAAAAAAAAATTACTCGATTTCATCAGTCTGTTTTCGAGCCATTTTTTCAGCCAGATCTACTCCATTATCAGAAAAGATTAAAAAAATCGAAACAAAGCGAATTGTGTTTTGATTGTTTTGATTTTTTTCTTGGTTCTTGATTTTTGGGCATATAGGGCAGACTATAGAACCACTACATCCCCCCAAGATGACTCACACAGGTGGTGCACACTCTCGCAACACCGCTCTAAATATAAATATTTGCAATATTTGATGATAACTTAAGAAAGGGATACGATACAAATAAGGTTTTTGCTCCCCCATGGAAAGGTGGGTCGCCAGCTGAGAAAGGTTGGGACCATAAATAACCATTCCCATTGCAGCAGGACATATAGGCGTTTGTAATAATTCGTTCAGTCCTTGAAGCTGCAGCTAAATGGACAAAGGGATTGATATTTTTTCTCAACTCGTTCGGGGCAAATATATTACATGGGATTGTGCAGAAGTTCAACTACATTCGATACATCACCTTTGCATCCATATCATATCTCAGGTACTAAACATATTCGACCAGGACATGGAATGGCTTTTGAGTTTTTGTTAAATACTATCGAATTACCCACATTTGTGAAATGGAAAATCTCAACTCCTTAATATGCATTGTAATTCATAGTTGTTTGCTGGTTTACGTACTCTTCTATATACCAGGTGTCTCAAGTTGTCGTATAAAGGTAATATCTCGCTTATTTGACAAGATAATTAAAAAATTGCTTTGAATGTCATTGAAGTACCTTCCTAATGACTTATAAAAAAAATTATTACATTTGACAGCCCAGTGACAGCTACCCCTCTCTTTTTATTTTCAAATGGCACCCCCTGTATATTGTTATTGAAAATTGCGTGTCATTCTATTCGGAATACAATGATAGCACTAGGTTCTTGGTATTTTTTTTATTAATAACAACAAAAACATTAACATTTCATGAAGTATGAATTTCAGCGGAAATTACAGCAAACAGCAAGTGGTCAAAAATTATTTCCTTCAGAGTTCATGCAAGCTGCAAAACGTGTTAAAAGCGTTCTTGTGCAGACCACCTGAATCGTAGATGGTGTAAAGCTACGACATGTTTCACGAATGCGTTCTTTAAGATCATCTAAATCCACAGGTTGTATTTGATAAACCAATTCTTTAAGATAACACACAAAATAGTCCAGTAGTGTTAGATCTGGCCAAGCTATACGTCCATAAGTACCAAGTAGCTGCCACAAGGCTGTCAAATGTAATAATTTTTTTATATGTCGTTAGGAAGGTACTTTAATGCCATTCAAAGCAGTTTTTTATTTTTTAATTAGCTTGTCAAATAAGCGAGATATTGCCTGTATACATCTTGGGACACCTGGTGTAGATAATAAAACCACTTTTGCTATTACAATGTCTTTAATTTTTGATGTTTCAACTTACCGAACCACAAAGAAGAGTATACCGGATGATTCAGATAAGTGTTCGCGGCACTGTAAACTACTACAAAAAATTATTTGGTAGTTTTTAAAGACTATCTAGTTGATAGGAAATTATTCCAAGTTCAATTATTTTCCCAAATAGTGACAGATTACCTGAACAGAGTTGGGTAGGAAACAATATCCCATATGTTAAATGGCCTGAGAGGTCGCCAGATCTGACCCCAGTCGACTTTTTTCTTTGGCCTTATCTTAAAGAGCGTGTGATAGATATAGAAGATTTAAAAAACAGAATTCGAATCGAGTGTCAGAGATTAAAGAGAGATACTCTTTTGAGGATATGTACCCAAATTGTTCTGCAAAGGCACAGGTTTGTTTCGAAAACAACGGGCTTCATTTTGAACACTTAATAATTTAGATAATATTCAAGAAATGGTTCTTTCTATATGTCTTGAGTGTTTATTTTATATGGAATTTTAAGTTATTTTTTTAACACAGATTTCTATTTATTTACATATGGTTGTATTCAGAACAATAATTCCTTAATATAATTTACAAAAAAAGTGTAGCATTTCATTTAAAAAAAAAGTTGCTATACAGTGTCATTACGAAAGTACGCACCATATGGGAAACTTTTTTATTAAGGGTTTTTCGACAAAAAGTTATTCTAGATAAAAGTTTGTGCATCCTCTAAAACTAAACATGCACCAACAAAATATAGTACAACACTCATAATATACGAGGAGCCTTCAAAAATTTGAATTTGAGACAAGAGTAAAGTACCCTTATTTTGAAAAATTTCGGGAAATCTTATTTAGAAAAGTTGTTCAGCATTAAAAAATACATCTACATTTGAAATCATGGCCATCTAAGTGAAGTTTTATTTTTTACCCATTTTTTTAAAATGGGGACCACGAAAAAAAAAATTGATGAAACGATGAATAGGCAACATCCTGTATACGATGGTTTATTTAAAAAACCTGTAATATTACAAATTACACAACTATTGTGTTAACCACGGTCAATTATTTTGAAGAGTAAAATAATTTTCAAATTTTTTGGTACAAGGTTATTTTTATTTTTTGTTAACACCGAAAATTGCTCAAAATTATACACTATTGTAACATGAACTTAATATTCAATAATATCAAATCACAAAAGATCAAAATAAAATAAGTATTTCGGAACACTCATTGATTTTCTGGAGATTTTCTTGTTCAAAATAATTGTTTAAAGTTGGCTTTGAAAAGAAACGAAGGTTTGACATTTGCTTATTTTGTTAATATTTGATATTAAGTACTATTTAAATAATATGTATTAAGATTCTTACAAAAGAAGAAAAAGTTGAGATTGTATTGTTGTGTGGTGAAAAAACTCCAAGCAGGCAAGTTGCAGACATTTTTAATGCCAAACATCCTAATCGAAATATAACTCACACTACAGTAGCCCGTCTTTTAAATAAATTTAAAGAAACAGGCAGTATCAATAACAATTTCAAAAAACCTCACATAACAAAAGTATCTACAGAATTGGAAGAGGAAGTGTGCTTAAAAGTTGTCGAAAATGGTAAGACATCCATTATAGTATATTACATCACAAGTGTAGAAAGTGACTTATTTCACACGAGTGAACGTTTAGCACGAGCCGCGTAGCGGCGAGTACGGAAACGGAGCGAGTGTGAAAGTCACTTTCTAACGCGTTATGTACAATATTTTTCCTACGACTAATAATTAAAACAAATTCCAAAGATAAAAATTATTTAATAACAAACAACAATTAAATGAACTTAACGTTAGTACTTAATTAATAGAAGCATATATTAATTTTTTTTCGGTTCATTGTAAAATTAATTGGATGTGGCATATTTTGAAAAGAATTTTGTGCATTTGTATTGTTAAAACTGTTAACTTGTAAATCAGTATTTGATGTATTTTGATTTTCATTTATTTTAAACTGAAAAGGGTGCTTTTTATCATGGAATATTGCGCCCATAAAGTATTTGGACTAAACTTTTTACTTAATTCAGTAAAAAACACTAATAAAATATTTTCAAAAAACGAACTCTGTATATTGTTACGTAAACGCCAATCCATGAAATGTTTGTAAGCCGTTTGATATCTATTTAAACTTTTATTGGGTAATAATTCCAAAGTAACACGTTGGGCTTCTTCGGTAATATTTGGAGGGGTGCATTCCATAGAATCTTCGCTACTATTTCCGTTCATAATTTAAATAAATTATTTAATAACTCACAACAATTAGACAATGATAACTTTTAAACTATGTGTCATTGATTTGACAGTTCCCGCCTTCTAGATAAAAATGCGAAATTCAAAACTGATATGAAATATTCATATCGTATCAGTTTTAAGTTCACATCATCACTGTTTTAAATGTGACAGATATTGTCAACTTTCTGACGTATTTATTTATGCGATATAAGCTACTTTCGCATGTAGTCGTAGGAAAATCAAATATCGACATCTCTTGATGTACCTATTAGTACGGTACGAAAAATTTTAAGAAAAAATAAATTCAAACCTTTTAAACCAAAATTTATAAATACTTTGAAAGAAAGGGATTTTATTCTAAGATTTGAGTTTTCAGCATGGTATCAGGGAGAATACGAAGAAAACGCACGGTTCTCAAAAAATATTTTATGGTCTGATGAATCAACATTTACAAGTAATGGAATAGTAAGTTCACAGAACTGTAGATGGTGGGCTACAGAAACCCCTCATTTCACTACAGAGTGCAAGGACCAATACTTATTTAAGGTAAATGTGTTATGTGGACTGTTAAACAATACTGTGATTGGTCCCTTCTTCTTAAATGGAAACCTTAATGCCAACCGATATTTGCAATTTTTACAACAAGATTTATTACCAATTTTAAATCAAATGCCGTAGACAAAGAGACAGAATTTGGTATCAGTTAGATGGAGCTAGTGTTCACTGTAGCGTAGCAATACGGCAATTTTTAAATGAAACATTTAATGGAAAATGGATAGGACGTTACTCAAAGTATCCAATGCCAGCGCGCTCACCAGATTTAACCCCAATGGATTTCTTCTTATGGGGCTTATTGAAGAACGAATTTTACAAATATCGTCCTTTTAGGGATAAAGAACATTTAAAAACTGTGATTACTAATTGTGTGAGGGCCATACAACCGGAGCACATTACCAATGCAGTCAAAGATTGTGTAAGAAGAACCGAACTGTGCATGTTGCGGGATGAACATCATACTGAGATGTAAAATACTTCTTTCGGAAACATGGTTTTGTTTTCAAAACAAATATAAGAATTAACAAGAAAATCTCAAGAAGTGTGCCGAAACACTTATTTTATTTTGATGTTTTGTGATTTGATATTATTGAATATTAAGTTCATGTTACAATATTGTATAACTGAGCAATTTTCGGTGTTAACAAAAAATAAAAATAACTTTGCACCAAAAAATTTGAAAATTATTTTACTCTTCAAAATAATTGACCGTGGTTAACACAATAGTTGTGTAGTTTGTAATATTACAGACTTTTTAAATAAACCATCGTATACAGGATGTTACCTATTCATCGTTTCATCAATTTTTTTTTCGTGGTCCCCATTTTAAAAAAATGGGTAAAAAAATAAAACTTCACTTAGATGGCCATGATTTCAAATCTAGATGTATTTTTTAATGCTGAACAACTTTTTTAAATAAGATTTCCCGAAATTTTTCAAAATAAGGGTACTTTACCTTTCTCTCAAATTCAAATTTTTGAAGGCTCCTCGTATATTATGAGTGTTTTACTATATTTTGTTGGTGCATGTTTAGTTTTAGGGGATGCACAAACTTTTATCAAGAATAACTTTTTGTCGAAAAACCCTTAATAAAAAAGTTTCCGATATGGTGCGTACCTTCGTAATGACACTGTATGTCATTTTGATTTTTTTTATGGACATAGGTCACATTACAAAAAAAATTAGTTTTAACATTTATAACAACTAAGACAGAAATATGGTTCACCTAAAAAATTCTTTCTTTTTGACATTTGTCAATGCATTTTCCAAAGCAGCTTCTTCAATAACACTTTTTACTACTTGTTATCACTTGGTTTAAAAAATAGGTATATATTGTATTTATAAAAAAATTATATCTAAATTACAATTTTGGTTTATTTGTATATAGCAAAATATGTTCTTATTTAAGCGATTGACTTTCTTTTTCTTAATATTTTATATTGAGTGTTATTTTATTTGTTACATATAATGTAAAAAGTTTGTTTTCTAAAGGATTCATCCATTACAATGGCCTACCAGAAAATATAAAAAGTTCAAAAAGTTTATCTGAATTTAAGCGGAATTTAACATTATATTGTTACAAATCCAGGCTACGCCCCTGGTATTTGAAACGCCACTGGATATTTTTGGACAGTGACGGATATGAAATATAAGTTTTTAGTTGTCAGTTGTATTTTTTGAGAATAAACGTTTTGCAAAGTTCTTGAGTTATTTTCATAAAATAACGAACCCCAGTTTCGTAACAATTGGTGTCAGAAGTCGGATATTACTGAGCAATTGATGGTGAATACAAGAAGTACAGCCTACGACAACATGGAGGACATAGTGGAAATAATTAAACAACAGTTTGCGGGCCAAAAGAAAGAGGATGAGGAACGACGCCAGAAAGAGAAACAGGAGGAAGAAGAACGACGGCAGAAAGAGAAACAAGGACGCGAAAAAGAAAAACAAGAGGAGAAGGAACAACGAGACCAACAAAAACTATTTTTCGAACAGATGTTCCAGAAAACCGAAGGAAAAATCACACACCTGAAGGACGAAATCAAAACAGTCTGGAAAACGGTAGAAGGAATGGACTGCAAAATAACAGAAGAAGTTAGTGCAATGCGAGAAGAACTAGAAAAGAAAATCGCTTCACTGAAGATACAAGATCGGCCTGACAGAGTTGCCACACTGCACAATTCCGTAAAACCACCGATTTATGATGGTCAGTCAGCATGGTACCTGTACCGAAAGCAGTTTGAGGCTGCGGCAACAGCCAATGGATGGAACGATGAAGGAAAAGCTACTGCACTTATAGTGGCTTTGAGGGGACCTGCTTTGGCAATGTTACAGACCATCCCAAAAGACCAAAACTACAAGTATGGGGATCTCATTGCTGCTTTAGAATTAAGATACGGCAATCAACATCGGGAGCAACTGTATCGAGCACAGCTAAAAACACGAGTGCAGAAGTCTGGTGAGAGCCTGCAGGAGTTTGAAGCCGATGTCCAGACACTCATCCAGCTTGCTTATCCAGAGGCCCCGGAGGATTTCAAAGAACAACTGGCGGTTCAAGTATTCATTGATGGATTGAGGGATATCGAAATACAGAGGACCCTAAGATTGACACATTTCAAGAGATGCAGTGAAACTCTAGTTTGCTCACTGGAAGTGGAAGCGGCTTTCAACATCCCCACAAGGCCCAAAGCGAGAGCGGTATCAATTGAAGAGCAACCTCAGGAAAATAAGCTGAGCGAGACTATATCACAGATGCTAAGAATACTAGAAAAAATGGAATCCAGGAATATCAGCGCCACCAACCAACCAAGAGGAAATTGCTTCAGATGTGGTAGGAGCGGACATTTCAAGAGAGACTGCAGGGTAAGGGTGCCACTACGCTCTTTATCACCTTCCAGGACACCTCCACGTTCGTACTCACCTGTGAGGACAGGAACATCTAGAGGGTCCTCGAACAGGTACCAGGAAAACTAAAATTAGCCAGCATATCGGGGCGTATGCTGGCTAGTGATAACGAAGCCCCCAGAGTCATCCACGTCAACAGAATAAGAAGATCCACCGATAGTTTGACTATTAGGGGAAAGGTGAACCAAAAAGACGTTATATGCACTGTAGACACTGGTGCGTCAGTTTCCCTAGTTCGCAGCGGTATCCTTGAACCAGGCAGTGTAAGATCACTTACATCTAATTTCGTTCTACGAACGGTCACTGGAGAGAATGCACCAATACGAGGGGAGGCTGACGTCACACTAACCCTCGGAAGACTACGAATTATGGAAACAGTTTTCGTAGCAGACATAGAAGACGAATTCATTCTTGGGATGGACCTAATAAGTGACTATGGATTTTCTTTCGATGGTGAGCAGAGAACCATGAAATTCGGAGGTGAAGAATTCATTTTGACAAAATCATCTGAAAGGGGGCACTCTGTGAGACTGCGAATTGCTAAAACGGTCAGGATACCTGGTTCATCTGAGAAGATCCTTAAGGCCAGACTAGAAGAGGACCCTGGGTGCTGCGTTGGAATAGTACAGCCATGCGAAGAATCCCCTACCAAATTGTTACTTGCACGAGCTTTAATTAGGACAAAACAAGACATTCCTGTAAGAATTGCCAATGTATTTCCTGATGGAATAACAGTCCGGGAAGGAGACATCATAGGGGTATGCGAGCCGGTAGAATGGGTAGCAGATTGTGAAACAAGCGGATATCCAGATAGAGTAGACAACTTATGATGTGGTAGGAACAATCGGAAAATCCTTAACTCATTTAACACCGAAAGATTACGAAGCTGCCATGAGATTCATTTTTGAGGAAAGTGACGTATTTGAGTCCACAGGGTCATCAACAGGGCGAACTAACTTGGCACAACACAGGATAGATACCGGTCAAGCCCATCCAATTCGACAACCACCAAGAAGATTGCCATTCGCCAAACAACAAGAAGTGGAAAAGCTTGTCCAGAAAATGACAGAAGATGGCGTTATCGAAGAATCATCGAGTCCATGGTCCGCCCCTGTAGTATTGGTTTCCAAAAAGGATGGTTCTACAAGATTCTGTGTAGATTATAGAAAACTGAATGACGTCACGAAGAAGGACAGCTATCCATTACCCAGAATCGATGACACACTAACCACGTTGGCAGGTTCACAATGGTTTTCAACGCTGGACTTGAAGAGTGGATATTGGCAAGTAGGCATACACGAAGATGATAAGGAAAAGACTGCGTTTACCACTGGTACCGGACTATATCACTTCACCGTTATGCCGTTTGGGCTCTGTAATGCGCCGGCGACTTTTGAAAGATTGATGGAGCTGATATTGCGCGGACTGACTTGGAAAACTTGCCTGGTATATCTGGATGATGTTATGGTGATGGGAAGGAATTTCGAAGAACACCTGGTCAACCTACGTGAGGTTTTCGGACGTTTAAGGAGTGCCAACCTCAAGCTGAATCTAAAGAAGTGCTCTCTATTCCAGAAACAAGTGGAGTTCTTGGGCCATACAGTCTCCGCAGAAGGAATTCAAACAAATGAATCGAAAATACAGGCAATTCGAGACTGGCCGAGACCAAAAGATAAACACGAAGTGAGGAGCTTCCTAGGCTTGTGTACATATTACCGCCGTTTTGTGGAAGGATTTGCAGACATCGCAGCTCCCCTTCATAAGTTAACAGGAGATCGAGTCAGCTTCCATTGGTCTACTGAATGTGATGAAGCTTTCCGCAGGTTGAGGGCAGCACTTTGTTCAAGTTCAATCTTGGCATACCCGCGGCAAAAAGGACTGTTCAGACTGGACGCAGATGCGAGCAATATGGGGCTTGGAGCTGTATTGTCACAAGTGCAAGATGGTCAAGAGAAAGTCATCGAATACTACAGCAGGGTGATGTCTAAGCCCGAAAGAAATTACTGTGTTACCAGGAAGGAACTTCTAGCGATAGTCAAGGCAGTAAATCATTTCCACAGATACCTATATGGAAGGGAGTTTCTCATCAGGACTGATCATGCAGCCCTGAAATGGCTACTGGAGATGAAAAACCCGGAAGGACAGATAGCTAGATGGATAGAAAAACTGAACCAGTACCATTTCAAAATCAAACATCGACCAGGACGGCTGCATAGCAATGCGGATGCTTTATCTAGAAGACCATGTCCAGAAGCCTGTAAGCATTGCCAGCGTATTGAATGTCATGAAGGAGTCGCCAATATAAGACGTACGACACTAATACCTGAGGATGACTGGACTACCGAACTCATGAGACATGACCAAGAAACAGATGCAAGCATTAGGGACTTTCTACACTGGAAGGAGAACGGAACTGACAGACCCTCTTGGAGAGATATTTCGGATAGAGATCCCATCTTCAAGGCAATGTGGGCACAGTGGAAGTCCCTGGTTGTGGAAAATGGGTATGGGAATCAGCTGATGGAAGGTCGTCAATTTCTCAATTGGTTTTACCCAGGAAGAGAATAAGTGAAGTCTTGAAAGAAATGCATGAAGGAAAATCAGGAGGACATCTTGGAGTCAACAAGACCTTGGACAAAATCAGGCAGAGATTTTACTGGGTCCAATGCAGAGACGATGTAGAAGGCTGGTGCAGAAGATGTCAACAGTGTGGCGCCACAAAAGGTCCCAAAACGAGGTCCAGGGGGGAAATGAAGAAATACAATGTAGGCGCACCATTTGAACGGATTGCCATTGATGTAACTGGACCTTTTCCTGTGACAGACGATGGCAACAAATACATCCTCGTTGCCATGGACTATTTCAGCAAATGGGTGGAAGCCTATGCCATACCAAATCAGGAAGCATCCACAGTAGCCAGGTCATTGGTGGACAACATGTTTTCAAGGTTCGGAGTACCGATGGAGTTACATTCCGACCAAGGAAGGAATTTCGAATCCAAGTTGTTTAAGAAAGTTTGCGAACTGATGGGCATCAACAAGACCAGAACCACGGCTCTTCACCCCCAGTCAGATGGAATGGTCGAAAGGTTCAACCGAACTATGGAAGAACATCTTTCCAAGGTGGTGGAAAAAGACCAGAAGGACTGGGACAGACACCTTCCACTGTTTCTTATGGCATACAGGGCGGCCGTCCACGATTCAACCAAGCTTACCCCGGCTAGCGTTGTCTTCGGAAGGGAACTTCGATTGCCTTGTGATTTGTTGTTCGGATCACCAAGCACCGAAGAGGTAGACGTGCGGGACTATGCGGATAAACTGAGGGACAGCCTCTTGAAAATCCACGAAACCGCGCGGAAGAGGCTGATATTGGCAAGTGATAGGATGAAAGCTCGTTACGACTTGAAAGCTAATTCAGGAGGATTCAAAGAAGGTGACCAGGTCTGGTTGTATAATCCACGTAGGAAAAGAAGTGTGTCCCCAAAGCTAACACCGTTTTGGGAAGGACCGTACGAGGTGAAGAAGAGAATCAACGACGTGGTTTACAGAATCCAACGCAGCCCTGGGACCAAGATGAAGGTTGTTCATCTGGAAAGATTGAAGCCCTATCATGATGAAGCTTTTGATCGGGACGATCAAAATTAGAAGGGGGGCAATGTTACAAATCCAGGCTACGCCCCTGGTATTTGAAACGCCACTGGATATTTTTGGACAGTGACGGATATGAAATATAAGTTTTTAGTTGTCAGTTGTATTTTTTGAGAATAAACGTTTTGCAAAGTTCTTGAGTTATTTTCATAAAATAACGAACCCCAGTTTCGTAACAATATTATAAATAGAGAAGTACATATAGTTAGTAAACCAGTAAGGAATTTTAATTTATTAGATTCGACATCCTAAGACCGGTTTCTGTCTTTCGACTTCATCAGTTAGGCTTTTCGAATCTAATAAATAAAATTCCAAACTCGTACTAGTCAATAGCTATATCCGCTATAAGATAACATTTGTAGATGTGCTACCATCTATGGTAAGAAGAGAGTATTGACATTAAATTTTGACTGAATCTAGTCAAGATGTCACTCTCTTCTTTTTTATCCCTTTCAGAGATTAATACAAAGTGAGTAAACCAGTAAGGAATTTTAATTTATTAGATTCGACATCCTAAGACCGGTTTCTGTCTTTCGACTTCATCAGTTAGGCTTTTCGAATCCAATAAATAAAATTCCAAACTCGTACTAGTCAATAGCTATATCCGCTATAAGATAACATTTGTAGATGTGCTATTATCTATGGTAAGAAGAGAGTATTGACATTAAATTTTGACTGAATCTAGTCAAGATGTCACTCTCTTCTTTTTTATCCCTTTCAGAGATTAATACAAAGTGAGTAAACCAGTAAGGAATTTTAATTTATTAGATTCGACATCCTAAGACCGGTTTCTGTCTTTCGACTTCATCAGTTAGGCTTTTGGAATCCAATATAGCTATTGACTAGTACGAGTTTGGAATTTTATTTATTGGATTCGAAAAGCCTAACTGATGAAGTCGAAAGACAGAAACCGGTCTTAGGATGTCGAATCTAATAAATTAAAATTCCTTACTGGTTTACTCACTTTGTATTAATCTCTGAAAGGGATAAAAAAGAAGAGAGTGACATCTTGACTAGATTCAGTCAAAATTTAATGTCAATACTCTCTTCTTACCATAGATGGTAGCACATCTATACATATAGTTAGTTAGCGTTGTTTATACTCTGTTATGTTTTCTATATTTTCATATCTTTTTCTTTACATTTTCATGTATTTTAAATTTCACGTATGTTTTTTTTTCTAAAAAATTTGTAAAAATAACATATATATATATTGTAAAATTAGGATTCCTATTTAAATAAATACTTACTTACATATTTCGTCAGACTTTATGTTAAACAATTTTCTAAAGTTTCTTTTTAGCTGATTAAATAATTTTCAAATATTAGAAAAAGTTAAAATATTTTCAAATCATTGGTTTTTCATATTGGAAAAAATATATTCTACACGCCATTATACAAAGAAAAACTTTTGTTAGGTAAATGTTTTACACCATACAACCAATTATGATTGGTTCGAGAATTAAATATCAGGTAATACATTTAAAATAACGCTAATGCCAGCCCTCCATTTATGATACGCATACATTCAATTCCTGTATTTTCTTTGTAATATACTTACATATTTTGATAAAAACGACCTATTATCTTTAGTATCTCCCTTTTCTTTGGCTTCTTTCTCTCTTTCTATTTTTTGAATAAATGATGCTGTATCAGGTCTAAAAAAGAAAACGCAAATTGACTATATTCAAAAACCTACATTATAGTGAAATCGCAATCGAGTCGGAGTAATATATCTGTCAGAATAGGAAAGTTCAGATGTGGGTGCCTATATATTATTTACGGGGTACATAAAATCAATCATTTAAAAATATATTTTTTTTGAATATGTAAGCAATGCGCATTCGAGGTCCAATTCAATCTTGGATTAACTCATACATGTCCGGCAGAACACTCAAAGTGCAGGTTGATGAGTTTAGTACTTTTATTGGAACTCCGCAAGGTGGCGTATTAGGACCACTTTTATTTCTCCTTTACATAAATGACCTGCCTTTCAGAATAACAAAGGGACGTGTTTTTATATATGCAGACGACACAACAATTGTAATTGCAACTGACAGTTTAGAAGAGTTGCTTGAGAAAATACAAATAAAATGAATGAGTTCATCCATTGGTGTCAAAAAAATCACCTCATTATCAATGTAAATAAAACTTTTTATATCCAATTTACTTCTCCACTTAAGGAGGGAAACATCTTAACATTTACATTAAATAATTCCATTAAGTTTGAGACTGTCGAACATGTCGAACCTGTATTATGCATTTATATACTCCGCCATCAGCTGCAATATAATTGTGTGGGGCCGAACAACAGAAATTGGGCGAGTATTCGTCCTTCAAAAGCGATTCATTCGCCTAATTTTTAACTTAGATTACAATGAATCTTGTAGAGAGACATTTAAAAAGAATAATATCATGACCTGCACATGCATCTATCTTTTCAAACTATTAACCTACACTTTTTTTAATAAAAATAAGTTTCAAATAAACAGTGACGTCCATAATTACAATACGAGAAATAAAAATGATATCCACCTAAAAAAAAGTCTTCAACTTTAGTTATAATTTCGTGGCAATTAAGTGTAAGAGTTAGCAAAACTGCAAAAAATATCAATGAATAGTCTGTCAAATTTTTGAATTTTAATACATTGTTAGTCATTATGAATATCACGAAAATATTGTTAGTAATTTAAAAGATTCAGATTCATATCAAAATGAATATACGACATATATTAAAATAAGTACACCAATCCAACCAATCTATAATAATTGTGTTTTTAATAAATGTTCTTTTAATTAATTGTTCTGTTAATTATTAACTGTTCAATAAAAATAAAGTTTTTGTTTTTTATTCTTATATATTCTGTCGCTAATTTATCTTATTAAAAAAACTTTTCTTTTATGGATAAAGTTCTTTTTATCTCAACATTAATTCTACTATGAGGAGTATATGTATGTTGATATGATCATTGTAATTCTAAGATTTTATTCTTTTTAATAATCTTTATTTAATTTCACATCTAACATTTCAAAATCTAATCTTCCAAAACAAACATGTCATGACAACCATCTCCTTTTTTTTTAAAGTCCCTTTTTTACATATATTTGTTTTAATTCCTTTACATAGACTTCCCATAATTTTGTCTCATTTTTAAAACCATAACAACATTCCCAAAATTTGTTTTCTTAATTATTTTTTATCTTGAAAAGAAATAAGAAAACCAAATTTAATTTCTATTTTTCCCAATAATATCTTGTCTTTTTCTTTGATTTTCTTCCTCTGCTATTTCCAAATTCATTTTTATTTCTTCATTTAAATTTTCTTTCAATATCCAAAAATATTTGTATAATTTAATCTTCCATCTGTGATAATTTCTTTTAATTTTATTTCTATTTAAATTCCCATCAAATTTAATACCAATGTCCTGTAAATTATTTACCCATGTGAAAATGGTTTGCCTATCCCCCCTCGATAAATTTTCCTCTATTGCTACCTGCACTTTATTGTTTGTTTCTGTAATTTCCTTGTGTGTCCATAACCTCCACATTCCTCTGACATATCCTATTTTTCTCCTGCATAATTTCACATATCGTCTTAAGTTCTCCATCGATCTTTACCTTAAATCCTTCTAAACCTTCCTCATTAGCTTTTGTTTGCCATTTCACTTCTTCTATTCCTTTTTGAAAATCTACCAATTTCTCCTCTACTTCTCCTTGTATGTGACCTTTTAAATTTTGATCTATTTTATCCCATAATTGACATATCTTCTCTTCCAATTCATTCTCTATGTCCTGTCTGATTCTAACACCATTTTCTTGAATTTCTTCTCTTTAATTTTTCTCTTGTCCTTTTATGTTTTCTTGTATATTTTTGATTTGCTCCTTCTGCTCTTCTTGTTCCTTTTTATTTTTTTTATTTGTTCTAAACTGTTGTCTAATTTCCTGTTCAATCTTTGACTTATTTTTTTTGTTACTATTTTAAACTTAAATAATTGTAATTATTTAACCGCCGGGGTGCTTGTTTTAGGTCAGTCCCCTCGCCACTCACCCCTGAATTTTTTTTTGGTTGGCTAAGGCCAATTTTTTGTTTTTTTTTGTGTTTTTTTGGTGGGTAAACTTGGTAAATTCAATATTTTCACCACTTTTTTGACATGCTCCGGTTTTGCTTGCGTTTTTGCAGTCTTGTACCCTTTGGAGCTTTTTTTGGTGGTTTAGTTTCTGGCAGCGTTAATTGGGTGATCTCAACGCCGTGCCACCAGGCTCTACTCCTTTTTTACTAATATGATTGTAACATTTTGATATACGTACTCTCGAAGATCAGAAAACGTGAACGTCTCTGAATCGCTATATTCACTTGATGAGTCAAGTGTTGGTATCTGTTTTTTAAAATAAAATTCGTGAACTTTTCTTCTTATCCCGCTTTTAATTTGTTCAGTAAATTCCACTTTTTTCTTACCTCCTGCATTTTTCTTTGGGGGTTTAACAACTCCACTTTTTAATTCACTGATAACTTTATATATCGTTGATTTGCTTACACCCATCATATTACTTGTCTTTTCAACGGTATCGTCAACAGAAAACGAAGGATTTTCCATTCTTAGGCAATTATAAACATGGCTTACAAATATGTTCTCGTTAACTGACAACGCACACTTTTTTATACGTTTCACATGTGTAAACTTTGAACTTGAACCACACTGCTTTTTTCAATCCTACTGTCATTATTAACCGAAAATTACCACAACGTCTTACTATAATAGATAATACAGAAGGCTAATCAAACAGGGTAGGTAATAATGAAAACTGATCAAGATACTAACTGCAACTGCCTATCTTATCTTCATACCAAATCCTAGGTATAACCCCACCCCCTTGTTATCATTTTGGATTTTCCATGGCATTAGTAATCTCCAAGAAGATGATAAAATAACGATTTACCCTTAGATTACAGATTTCTATAATCTAAGGATTTATCCAATTTACATTTTTAATACAATTATAGTCACATTTATAGATTTTGAACCCTGAGATTACTTTCTATAATCTAAGCTAAGATTTCCAAGAGGTCAATGATGAATAACGATTTAAACAATTTAATGTAGATATACCTAATAGTCAAATTTATAGGTCTTGAAAAATATTTGTTATATACCTTGTTGTTAATTTACTCAAACATAACAATTGCAAATAACTCAAAAAACATTTTATAGATAGTTAGATAGATAGATTTATTGGTCTTTTTGTATCATTTACATGACATAAGACAAGTCACAAACATAGTATAAACATAAGGTACAATAAGTTAATAAATAATAGTACTAAGCTAAAAATTATCAACAGTAAAAATACAAGAGCTTTTTTTTATCCTTCGGTCTCGCGATTTTATCAGTTTTATCAGTTTTTAGAGTAAAATTACTGATTGGCAAAATGTTTCGATACAAAGAGAAATTTATCCGATAAAAAAAAAGCTCTTGTGTTTTTACTGTTGATAATTTTTAGCTTAGTACTATTATTTATTAACTTATTGTACCTTATGTTTATACTATGTTTGTGACTTGTCTTATGTCATGTAAATGATACAAAAAGACCAATAAATCTATCTATCTAACTATCTATAAAATGTTTTTTGAGTTATTTGCAATTGTTATGTTTGAGTAAATTAACAACAAGGTATATAACAAATATTTTTCAAGACCTATAAATTTGACTATTAGGTATACCTACATTAAATTGTTTAAATCGTTATTCATCATTGACCTCTTGGAAATCTTAGCTTAGATTATAGAAAGTAATCTCAGGGTTCAAAATCTATAAATGTGACTATAATTGTATTAAAAATGTAAATTGGATAAATCCTTAGATTATAGAAATCTGTAATCTAAGGGTAAATCGTTATTTTATCATCTTCTTGGAGATTACTAATGCCATGGAAAATCCAAAATGATAACAAGGGGGTGGGGTTATACCTAGGATTTGGTATGAAGATAAGATAGGCAGTTGCAGTTAGTATCTTGATCAGTTCCCAATATTACCTACCCTGTTTGATTAGCCTTCTATATTATCTATTATAGTAAGACGTTGTGGTAATTTTCGGTTAATAATGACAATAGGATTGAAAAATGCAGTGTGGTTCAAGTTAAAAGTTTACACATGTGAAACGTATAAAAAAGTGTGCGTTGTCAGTTAACGAGAACATATTCGTAAGCAATGTTTATAATTGCCTAAGAATGGAAAATCCTTCGTTTTCTGTTGACGATACCGTTGAAAAGACAAGTAATATGATCGGTGTAAGCAAATCAACGATAAACCAAAAAAACACAAAAACAAAAAATTGGCCTTAGCCAACCAAAAAAATTTTTTTTTTCGGGGATGTGTGGCGAGGGGACTCACCTAAAACAAGCACCCCGGCGGTTAAATTACAATTATTTAAGTTTAAAATAGTAACAAAAAAAATAATACAAACAAATACACCATAAGTTACCCAACCGTGAGCTCATCCGAGTCTTAAATGGGATTAAAATAAGGATAGTCTATTGTTATGTCCAACAAAACCGGGCGGCACAGGCAAAATTCTTAATTTTAACACACCTTTTAACTACCGGCTATTTAAAATCACAGATTTTGTTTTGAGCCGCCCGTACTGTAAAACTCCCATAAAATTTTGATTTATTACTTCGTGTCGATTGCGATTTCACTATAGTAAAACTTAAGGCAGAAGGACCTAGGTCGATAGCCCTTTGTAAGTTTGCTTACAATAAACTTCTTTAACCTTCCTCGGGCCAAGTGGGGTCCAAACGGTTTGGATATTTGGATATTTTTCTTTCAAATTTCACTTGGCCCCAGGAAGGTTAATAATAATAAAATTAAATATCGAAAATAATACCTATTAGATGAGAGTGGTTTAAAAGTCAATTACTACTTATATTTAAATTAATATACATTGTTATGGTTTAAAAAATGAAACAAAATTATGTAAAGTGTATTTTAAAAGAATTAAAAAAAAATATATAAAAGGTAAAAAAAGGAGGCATGTTTGTTTTGGAAGATTAGATTTTGAAATGTCAGATGTGAAATTAAATAAAGATTATTAAAAAGTATAAAATCTTGAACATTTATCAACATTCCAATTGGCGCAGCAACGTGGGACAATTAAATTGAGTTAACCCAAAAGATGGAGGAAGAAGATCGGTTAATGGAATTTTTGATCAGTATGAATAAGAAATTAGAAGAAAGTAAGGAAGATATTAATAATATGAGGGGAGATTTGAATAGAAAATCAGATGAAAATCGGGAAGAAAGTCAAAGAATGAATAGGAAATTAGACAAGAGTTTAGAACAAATAAAAAAATGAAAAAGGAACAAGAAGAGAAGGAGCAAATCAAAAATATACAAGAAAACATAAAAAACAAGAGAAAAATTTAAGAGGAGAAATTCAAGAAAATGGTGTTAGAATCAGACAGGACATAGAGAATGAATTGGAAGAGAAGATATGTCAATTAGGGGATAAAATAGATGAAAATTTAAAAAGTCACATACAAGGAGAAGTAGAGGAGAAATTGGTAGATTTTCAAAAAGGAATAGAAGAAGTGAAATTGCAAACAAATGCTAATGAGGAAGGTTTAGAAGGATTTAAGGTAAAGGTCGATGGAGAACTTAAGACGCTATGTGAAATTATGGAGGAGAAAAATAGGATATGTCAGAGGAATGTGGAGGTTATGGACATACATGTACACAAGGAAATTACAGAAACAAACAATAATGTACAATATGTGCAATAGAGGAAAATTTATCTAGGGGGGATAGGCAAACCATTTTCACATAAGTAAATAATTTACAGGACATGGGTATTAAATTTGATGGGAATTTAAATAGAAATAAAATTAAAAGAAATTATCACAGATGGAAGATTAAATTAAACAAATATTTTTGGATATTGGAAGAAAATTTAAATGAAGAAATAAAAATGAATTTGGAAACAGCAGAGGAAGAAAATCAAAGAAAAAGACAAGATATTATTGGGAAAAATAGAAATTAAAATTTGGTTTTCTTATTTCTTTTCTAGATAAAAATAAATTAAGAAAACAAATTTTGGGAATGTTGTTATGGTTTTAAAAATGAGACAAAATTATGGGAAGTCTATGTAAAGGAATTAAAACAAATATATGTAAAAAAGGGACTTTAAAAAAAAAGGAGATGGTTGTCATGACATGTTTGCTTTGGAAGATTAGATTTTGAAATGTCAGATGTGAAATTAAATAAAGATTATTAAAAAGTCTAAAATCTTAGAATTATAATTATCATATCAACATACATATACTCCTCATAGTTTCAACATATTTAATGTAAATGTGTTTTTAGCATACTAAAAGAAATTAAACACCTTTAAAATTTCAGAGAAGACAAGTATGTGGAATGTGGATGAGACAGGGTTGACGATAGTGTAAAAACCTACAAAAATGATAACATGTGAAAAACAAGCGGGAAAACTATTGCAATAAATGGAATTTCACAACAAAAAAAATTATTGACCAAGCCCCTTCTGGCACATCAGGAGCTAATTTTCCAAGCGAGTTGATGACTAGAAAATGGGAAGATACTAAAAACTGCGTTTTTGCGTCTTTGTATCGTTTCCCCTTGACTACTGAAAATCTCTTATTCCGGAAGATCAAGTCTCCTATTTCAAGTCTCTTATTACGGAGGATCAGGTCTCCTAATCTGGAGGATCAAGTTTCCTATTCCGGAGGGTCAAGTATTCTATTCCAAAGGATCAAGTCTCCTTTCAGTGGATCAAGTCTCCTATTCCGAAGAGTCGTCTTGTGTTCCGGAGGATCAAGTAAAGTCTCCTATTCCGAAGGATCAGGTCTCCTATTTGGAGGATCAAGTTTTTCATATTCCAAATGATCAAGTCTCCTATTTCAGTAGATCAAATCTCCTATTCCGGATGATCATGTCTTCTATTCCGGAGAAACAATTCTCCTATTCCGAAGGATCGTCTTGTGTTCTGGAGGATCAAGTCAAGTCTCGTATTCCGAACGAACGAGTCGCCCCGAGTACACCAAAGTTGTTCCTTTTAGGACTTTTTAGTACCTCACCTCGCTAATACTTTCCGTGAACATCATTGGTTTTAGTTAATTTCAAACAGGTAGATTTTCAAATGAATAAAAACCAAATGGGAGATCAACTGCCCCCACTCTCCCCTATTTAATTCTAAAACTTTAAAATTACAATTAATTATAATCTTGACTTGATTCTGTGTTCTGTGTAAACAGATTAATGCTCAATGAAGCGAAAACCAACAGGGCAGTATGTTCTCTTAGGGACACTCAGGATGCGAATGATGGTGTGACAGTGTTAGATTTCTACGTGTTAGCCTATGTCATTTTGGTCAGCAGAAATGTTGAGAGTCTTTGGCTGACAACGTAAGGCCATCAGGGTTCTTGCTGGCCTTAAGTATAGGGATGATTGCAGAAAAGCATATGGACATACATCAACATGACACCCAACATAAACATAAACGTGTGCCAGCCTACATTTTACAATAAGCTTCCAGATAGTTTAAATTGTTTCCCATTACAACAATTTAAAAGTAGAATTAAGGATATTTTAATAGAAAATGTTTTTATAGTAATGAGGAATTTCTTTCATTTGTATTTTAGCAGTCCTTTAGCATGATTTTATAAGTAATGTACTGTGTCCATTGTACAGGGTGGCCAAATAAGAATGCGAGGTACTGTATCTCGGAAACTATCTATCGTAAAAAAACTTATTACTAAAACGACCAAGAGAAAACTTAGAAAATATTTTCAAGTTTCTGAAATGGCCGCTAGGGTGCGTAATTGCAATCTTGAATCTAAAAAATTGTTGTTTCTGTGAATTCCGCTATATTCACCTAACAAAAAAATATCTGATCTTTAAAGTCGAGGATAACCTGAACCTTTTTTGTTTAATAATTATTTCTGTATCTCTAAAAATAAAGTGGTGGTGGGTATTCAAAAGTTTCAGTAAAAAACACCCTGTATATTCGAAACGGCTGAGCCGATTTTAACAAACTTGGGCTAGTTGAAAAGAGCTATTCTTGGGCTACAAATGCTATAATATTTGAAGTTTTGTTAGTTTCAGATGTCGCCGCTAGAGGGCTTTTTTCGACATTTCGACAGAAATGGTTAATTTTCTCAAAAAAATTAAATGCATTGGTATGATTTCTTTTTCATGAAAAAGTAGCTAAATGATGCCTAAACAAGCTCCCGAAAACCGCATCTCGATATCTTGTTCGTAACCTAAAATTTAGGCCAGAGAAAATTTTATACGGAAATCCCTTAAATTTTTATTTTTTAAACTAATTAATTCCTTTTATTATGTAAGTTGTGGCCCTAAAAAGGACCGATTTAAAGAAAAAGGTTTTTAGTGCCCCCGTAAATGCTGATCATTACACTCTAGGCATTGCTGAAGCCTCTCATGGATAGACAAACCTGCAGCTTCAATTTCGGCTCTCGGTATGTTACATAATGCATTACGAATCCGGTTTTTCATATCTCTTTGGTCGTAGGTTGAGTCTGAAAATCAAAACAAGTTAAGTCTGGTGATCGCGCAGGCCATGGAAACAGACTTCCTCTTCCAATCCAACGCTGTTATAATACTGCATTAATATGCTCTCGCACAATAATAGCATAATGTGCTGGGCAACCATTCAACTGCATAAGCAAGTTTTAACGTGTTTCCAGTGTCACATCTGCAATAACAACGATAATTTATTGGCCAAAAAGTCAAGAAAGATATTGCCGCTTAGGGATTGCTCGAAAAAATATGGCCCAATAATTCTGCCTCCCAGTATGCCACACCACACATTTAAACTCCAACGTCTTTGGTGCTGAACTTCATGCAATCAATGCAGATTTTCTGCAGACCAATAATGCATATTATGCAGATTTTAAAGATAGCTTCATCGGTCCAAAGAATTTGAAATAAAAATTCTCCATTATTGTGCGAGAACATATTAATGTAGTATTACAACAGCGTTGGATTAGAAGAGGAAGTTTGTTTCCATGGCCTGCGCGATCACCAGACTTAACTTGTCTTGATTTTCAGACTCAACCTACGACCAGAGAGATATGAAAAACCGGTAATGTATTACGTAACATACCAAGAGCCGAAATTGAAGCTGCAGTTTTGTCTATCCATGAGAGGCTTCAGCAATGCATAGAGCGTGATGATCAGCATTTAGAGCATTTGCGGGGGCACTAAAAACCTTTCCTTTTCATATCGGTCCTTTTTAGGGCCACGACTTACATAATAAAAGGAAATAATTAATTTAAAAAATAAAAATTTAAGGGATTTTCGTATAACATTTTCTTTCGCCTAATTTTTAGGTTAGGACCAAGATATCGAGATGCGGTTTTCAGGAGCTTGTTTAGGCATCATTTAGCTACCTTTTCATGAAAAAGAAATCATACCAATGCATTTAATTTTTTTGAGAAAATTAACCATTTCTGTCGAAATGCCGAAAAAGGTCATCTAGCGGCGATATCTGAAACTAACAAAACTTCAAATATTATAGCATTTGTAGCATAAGAATGGCTTTTTTCAACTAGCCCAAATTTGTTAAAATCGGCTCAGCCGTTTCGAATATACAGGGTGTTTTTTACTGAAAACTTTGAATACCCCCACCACTTTATTTTTAGAGATAAAGCAAAAATTGTCAAACAAAAAAGATTCAGATTATCCTCTACTTTAAAGATTAGGTATTTTTTGTTAATATAGCGAAATTCACAGAAACATAACTTTTTTAGATTCAAGATTGCAGTTACGCCCCCTAGCGGCCATTTTAGAAACTTGAAAATATTTTCCAGGTTTTTCTCTTGGCCGTTTTAGCAATAACTTTTTTTTCCGAAAGCCTTTACGATGGATAGTTTCCCAGACACAGTACCTCGGATTCTTATTTGGCCACCCTGTATATGTACCGAATATGTAAATGTAAATGTGAATGTAAATACGATTTTAACAAAATTTTCATATTATTTTTATAAACAATACTCATAGTTGCTTATATGTTTTTTAAATTTGTATTGCATCCAATTTTTTCCAACTTTTTATTTTAAACAATTTTTGTGTGTGTTATACATTTGTACAATGACGCGTATAAATGAATTTGAATATTTAATTCTTATTATAATAATTTTATAAACACATAATCGTGCTGTTTTATCACACGGTCACAGTTTATAAAATGAATGTTTTATTTGGTAAAATACTGCGATTGGCGAAAAATTGGATTTTACGTCCTGGCGTATTTTCTTCTCTCCCAAGTTTCTTGGTCGTACGTCGAAAATTCATTTGAAGATTGTTTCAATTTGAATACCCCTCCTTAACAGACAGACAACTAAAGGGTCGTCAATCCATATCAAGTGGGCCAGCACTAGTTGCTTGACCATCTCAGAAAAAATTAATATTTGGTATGTTGATTCCAATATGTTTTTGGGGTTCAAAAATATTTTTTCAAAATTTTTATTGTGTACCATTTGGAAATGGCGGCCATACTTGTTTTAGGCCGCACGCTATTTTCCGCGTTTGCAGGCATCTACGATTTTTTAAATTGTACAGCAATGGATCGTTCTAGCCTTCTCAAATAAATTGCATTGAGTTCAGTACACTGTGGCCTACAAAATAAAACCATAATTACCTAATTATATGTATTTATTCATATATTTTTTACAGCTCAAAATTATTGGTCGGAAATTGGCAAAATTCAATTTTTGAAGGGTAATTTTTCAAAGAAGGAATAACTTCTCAGCCTTAATATTTTTTGCTGTTACACTACACGGTAAAGTTACTTTTTATAAAGTATTAATGGTGAGACTCTTACCCATAAAAAGATATGCATTATTAAAAAATAACTTTTTGAACTTTTTTCAAAGTTTAACCTGAAATATTTTTGTTGGGGGACTAGATAAAAATCTGAAAAATGCACATATAATAGGTCTTTATGATATCAAACTTCAGTATAAAATTCAACTTTGAGATTCAAAATTTGTATTTAATTGGATAATCATAAAATTACTATACTATATATAGCGGATGCGAAAATAACGTATTATTTTGTTGTTGAATCTCAAAGTAGAAATTTACACTGAAGTTTGATATCATAAAAACCTATTATATGTGCATCTTTCAGATTTTTATCTAGTCCTCCAACAAAAATATTGCAGGTTAAACTTTGAAAAAAGTTCAAAAAGTTATTTTATTTTATTTATTTATTATTTAGAAAGAAATACAATACAATACAAGTATAAAAAAAAATGTTAGCACGTTTACATGTCTACTAATAGTTAAGCATTTAAGATGAATGAGATGTGTAAAAGTTTTCCAAAACATTGTACCCTAAGTGACTAAACACTTGTATTAGTGCAATCGTCTGGAAGAGAAATGTCAAAATAAATGCATAATACATACACATGCAGTTTACATAAATAATATACAATGACAATAAATGGATGTTAATCCAAGAGAAAAAAAAATACAATTGAATGCATTATGTGGCTAGAAGTTTTTGAAACTCGAAATATTTTTGGTAAATAAATATTTTTATTTCATTTACAAAATTAGTTACTCTAGAAATTTGTCGAATAGTCAGTGGTAATAAATTTGAAGCTTTTGGTAAGATGAATGTTACAAATCTATGACTGATTTTTGTTTTTTAATAATGCATATCTTTTTATGGGTAAGAGTCTCACCATTAATACTTTATAAAAAGTAACTATACTGTGTAGTGTAACAGCAAAAAAATATATAAAGGCTGAGAAGTTATTCCTTCTTTGAAAAATTACCCTTCAAAAATTGAATTTTGCCAATTTCCGCCAATAATTTTGAGCTGTAAAAAATATATGAATAAATACATATAATTAGGTAATTATGATTTTATTTTGTAGGCCACAGTGTACTGAACTCAATGCAGTTTATTTGATAAGGCTAGGACGATCCATTGCTGTACAATTTAAAAAATCGGATGTGGCCATGCGCATGCCTTTACCATACTTTAACGGCCCTACGGGCTCATAATCCAATTACTCGTACATAATTAAGGCAGGCCATGCCTGGCAAGAGCGTACAATTGTCTCCATGAAACAAAACACTTCTACTGCGCTTGCGCTATTATGCAACTATGTTATTCCATATTTTATTTTTAACTCGCTTATAATACAAAATTTAAAAAAAGTTTTTAAACAAAATTTATAGTAAATTTAATTTAAAATAAATTTTTTCTCTTAATATTTTTACATAAACTTAATAGAAACGATAATAATTTCGAAAATCTGAAAATTCTCAAGAGTACACCCCCACTTCCGGTTATCCGATTTTGCCCAAAATCTAATCAGCTCATTAGCATGTTGTAAAAATGCTAAATATAAAATTTGGTTAGGAAATTCCGATCGCAGTTGGAGTTAGAGCGCACACAAATTTTTCCGGACTACATACTCCATACTCCATACATACATTTTCTGGAAATAGTCTTAAATGACTTAGGGGGTCTCAAAACATGTAAATCCACTGAAAGCTGAACTTTTTTTTTTTGCGATTACAATACTTTACCTATGGTAAAGTAAAAATCGTAGATGCCGGCAAACGCGTAAAATAGCGTGCGGCCTAAAACAAATATGGCCGCCAGTTCCAAATGGTACACAGTAAAAATTTTGAAAAAATATTTTTGAACCCCCAAAACATAAGGGAATCTACCTACCAAATATTAATTTTGGATGGTCAAGCAACCAATTATTTATTTTTTGGCAACTTGGTACGGATTTACCCTAAAGTGAAACCATAAAACTCTAAAATTTCCTAAAGCAAAGTATAGAAAAATAATAGGCGTAATAGCACCAATATTAAACAAACAAATAAACCCAAATTGAATGTGATAAATAGTTCATCATATCATATTATAATTTACCAATGGAAACAAAAAATACTAACCATAAGGTAACTGCATTTTAAACACAAACCGAGCATTTGAAATGAAAAATCATCGGTAGGAGTTTGACAGCCGTATATTGAATCACCGTATGGATATGTGTGGTACAGAAATATTGACTTACATGGGACCAGTTTCTGAATGTCGTACATATACAATAGTATTGAAAAATTTCACTTTTTCCAATGGCACTACTGCTCCTTCGCAGGCTGACTTTGATGCTACGACTAAAGTCACGCCTACAACTCTTCCCATATAGTCTATGGAAACTGACAATCTATCATCTAATTCTGACTCAGCTAACATGCACTAAAAAAAACATTGGTATTATACTTTCAACTATCAACATTGCTTTTGCAAAAGACAAATTATCAATTAACAATATTATCGTTATAGGTACGCAAACTTATCAGCAAATTTAAAGAAATAAATGTTTTAAGAATAGTTAGTTAGTTTAAAAGTGCATAATATAAATCAGTTGTTACAAAGAGAAATGTAAAAAATAAATAGTGAAGAAGTTTTCTCAATCCAATAAAGCAATAATAAGTTGTAACTTAAAAAACTTATTTAACATGCTAAGAAGATTATTGAACTAGCTTGGGTAAACAGTTATTCCCGGTGTCTAATTATCATCAAAATACACTAAAAAAACTATAAGGAATAATTAGCAAATTAGAATTTTTATTTTCAAAGATTGGATTTGAAAAATGTTTATAAAATTTTAATAAACTATTATAAATGGATTAGATAACGGTATATGTAAATGCAATGAACAGACATGAGTTTAATGACAATAAATCGGATTTACAAGAAACCCTATAGTATTAAAATTTTAGACAGTTACTCATTTTGTAATTCTTTTTCAATGAAATAAGAGCAGGGCTAATTGTATTAATGTAAATACAAAAACAATTAGTGGAGCGTTAGTCGTAAAAAGTGACAAACCTCGAACGAAAATGGGATTTTCTGCACTGTATTTCTAAAATCTAATAATAAAATGTTTACAAATTAGAATTTTTCTTTGTTTATTTAATAGTTTATTGTAAAATTCCGAACATAATTGCAAAATAATGATTAATCAAAAGTAACTGCAATAATTTTAGTTATATAGATGAAAAAAATATCATTATTTAAGTAAAGAATGAGACATTCTGTATAAAGTGTAACCAGATTTCTCATAACAGACCTCTTTTATTGGCGATTATTGTAGAAAACATGAATTACAGATTATTTAGCGTTAATATTTTATAAACAATCACCATAGAATTTGGTTAGTTACAGGGTGGTTCGAAAATAAGTAATATGGTTTTTTTGAAGAAATCATTATTTTTATAACAGCTTTAAAAATACGAGCAAATGTCATTGCATTATGAATATATTGTTTAAGTAATTATTTCTTGGTGATGAATTATATTCTATACAGGGTGACTCACAAAATGTGGTTACAGAGGGCATATAGTGTTTTTAGCTTTAACGAGTCACCCCTTATAAACGATGTGTTATAAAATTTTTGTGTCATACAAGGTGTTAAACTGATTGCAAAAGCTTTAAAAATTAGAAAGCTGTATTTTAAAAGTTACTCTGTCAACTTTAAAAATTAATCCATTTTCACATTAACAAAAGTTTTAGTATTTAAAAATTTTGTTGTAATCCTATGACCAGTTTGCCTAAAATGTGTACCCATAGATATTAAAAACATCTTTCAACTAGTAAATATGGGTTATTTAAATATAAAATGGAAGCACTGGCGACACCGCTTTTAGAAAGCAGCTTATTGTAAATTGCAACTATCCTTTTCTGATGGTTCTCTTTTCTTCTCTCGTCTCAGTTTATACTTGTCGATTTATAATATTAATAATAATAATAATAACGTTTCTTTTTTAAAGGATTCAAATTAAAAGACATACTATTACAAATATTTAAAAAATAACCCTCTCCGTAAATTCGCCTACATTAACTATTTCCAACCAGCTTATACATCCTTCTTCTACTATAACTTACCTTGGACTACTTCTGGACTCGAAGCTAAATTTTAATGAATGCACCCAAAAATTGAAGACTAAAGTGAAAGCTAGAGCAAAATTATTTAGATCTCTTACCTATAAGAATGAAGGCATAAATCTCTGGACAGCAACAAAAATTTATAAATCTATATGCAGACACAGGATTTTTAAATTGTAGAAACAACGCTCTAAAAAATCTTCAAGTTGCTGAAACCTCCTCTCTAAGAATCTTGACCAAAATAAGACATCCAAATAACCCACTTCACCATCCATCAAATATATACCTTTACAATAAGACGAAGATTGAACCATTGCAGCTGAGAAGGATGAAACTAGCTAAGAAATTTACGAAAAAGCCCCACAACCAACAAATTCTTCAACTGTTTCTTATTCAACGACAAAGACCCCCCAGAAATAGACTCAAACACCCAGAAGAAACTATTCAAGAAATTCTCACAAGTTTGGCCAATGAGCAATAAAATAATATTATATTTAAAACATTATATTCATTTTTTTTTTTTTGTAAATACAGCAAGTTCTTCTTTTGTATAATCCCTATAGTAGCAAAGTTTCAGTGACAATGTAGTAATTGTATAGGCTGCAGGACTTCGGTCGATGGCCTTTTGGTTGTATAATTGTTTTTTTATGACCAATAAAGTGCGTTTATTATTATTATTATTAAAAAATAAACGTTGATACATCGCTGAGGCATTTTAATGCCTGTGTGCCAGTTATTTTGGCATATCTAATAATATAAAAAAGGAAAAAATGAAGTAAATTGACAAATACAAACAAGTTATTATGGATTATTTAAATATACAAAAATATGGAATTAATGATAAACATTTTTAAATATGCGTTCAAAATACGCATCGCTGTTTACAATTTTGTAACTATACCAAAAGAAAGAAAGTTAAAAAATTCTGTTACTTTTTTTGGGAGACAAATATTTTATGACTTTAGAATTTCCCCATAAAATAAAATAATACATTAAATTACTACAGTAAGACCATAATCAACATTACAATTAAAATAGTTACTTCTGCACTATCAAAATTCTGAATCACTACTGTAGTTTAAAGCTCTTCTTCCCAGATGAGAAGATTAAAGATGTATCGCCGACTTTATAAAAAATTTTAAATCGGGATTAAATTAAACCAAATATTTCCTTGAAGAAAACTGCACATAAACAAACACAAATTCGAGACTGCGTAATACAAAAAAAATTAAAAGAGGACCCCTTTTAGGAAGTTGGTAGCCATAGGCCATAGGCGGGTTATTGGGGATGTACCCCCCTCACCATTGCTTAGAAGAAATTAACAAAAAATTGTAACTAACAATTTTAAAAAAATAAAAATTTGAAAGACTTTGCTTTTTTTTATTATTGTGGGATTACAGAAGTAAGAGTCAATAATGCCAAAACTCCAAGATAAAAAACACAGTTATTTTAATGATTAAAAGGTACACTAAAATGACAAACCAAAACGTAATACAGTCAGTCAGTTCTTCTCGCTACACTTGTGCTGCCCTGTTTAATCCTTTTTCAAATCCTGTGCGTTTCCACGGTCAAGTGAAGTGCGGTGTTTACTAGGCTAGTGAACTCTTTTTCCATAATTTTTTACTTATATATTTTATATTTAAGATTATTTTTTTTCTGGTTTCGTAATGTAATTTTAGTTTATTTTTATGATGAGTTCTTAGTCTTAATTTATTGTTTATTAAGTGTAGTTGTTGTAACCAATAAATAGAGTTACTTGTATTTATAAGCTATTTCTTGATTGCCCTTCCAAAAATAACATCTGGTCTAACCAAAATAACATTTATAACTTCCAAAATAACATTTATAAAAAATTATAGTCCATTTATTTAATTTGAAGATACATGATTATAGTATAATATACAGGGTGTATCATAAGGAATAGTCAATATTAATATTTTACTAAATAACTCTGGGTCAAATGTTATCTATTATTGCAATAATTTCTTTATTATTTCAAGTCTTTAGGGTACACCCTGTAAATTTGAACAAAAAAGGTATACTTGTTTTAATAGCGTAAATTCAGTCCATTTCGAGATATTTGCATTTAAAATATTCTAATTTACTTTAACATATTTCAACATAGTAGGCTTTGAAACTAAAATGAAAAACACAAAAATGATATCTCTCATTTCTGAATTGGAGAAATGGTTGTGTCGACGCATTTTCATTACCTACTTAGACGGAATTTAGTGAACAACTACTATGTTGAAATATGATAAAAGTAAATTAAATAGATACTGTGGCTAGAATATTTTAAATGCAAATATCTCGAAATGAGCTGAATGTATGCTATTAAAACAAGTATACCTTTTTTGTTTAAATTTACAGGTGTATCATAAAGACTTGAAAAAAATTCAAAAAAGGCCAGGAATAAAAAAAATTGATACTTTTCTTCATCCAGTAGAATGTAGGTGGCGCCCTCTTTATCTAATTTCAAAATTGATAACAAACTTATGATTTACTATCTCAAAAATATAACCATACCAAATTTCAAGTCAATATATTAAATAATAAAGAAATTATTGCAAAAAAAAACGAAAAATAAATTGTATCTTCAACACCCTCTATCTTAGTAGTAGATAACATTTGACCCAGTAAAATATTAATATTTCGAGGTCCTGAACCTTTGATTAAAATATTGTATATTATACCTTATTATGAGAAATCTTTTTTTGAAGGAGTGGTTGACTGGTGAGGGTAAACCCCCCCATGACTCAACTCTAGTTACGCCACTGTCGGTAGCTAAGATATCATTCACACTAAAAATAAATTCGGCTGTCTAAAAGATTGATACACACAAATAGTAAATCAACTCCCAGCACTGACTCCTGAGAAACTCCAAACTATACATGGTCTGGAAAATATATTATCAATTTTACTAACAATTTTCTATCTGTAATATCTACACCCTCGCCGTTGATTGTTTCTCCTTTCTGAAGAAAATCAATGAATATTAGCATACTTTCCAGCAGATGAAACTGTCTTCGCCTTCTTTGGAGCCTATTATCCCCATTCAGTCCATTGTTTTGACCGTTCCTTCATCTCAGGTGTGATAGACCCATATTGTAGTTTTTGGATTATAAATTTTTAATTTAATTTTCCTTACTTTTCTTTACATAAATTGTTCTTGTTTGTTTTAATATTATTTTTTCTTTTTGTTATTTATTTTAGTTAGATCTTGTGCGCGAAAAAGCGGCGGGTGGTTTGAATCTAGTAACTTTTATACCTATCCTTGTCTGATTTTACCCCAATTATGTTTATGGGGTTGGCCGTTTTGGTACGTGTATGTGCTTATTGTTATTGTTGATATTGTAATAAATAAAAATGAAAATATGGATACACAAATTACAAATACAAGAAAAAGAAAGCGTACGCATAAACCAAAAGAGTTATTGTACATGCTTGAATTTTTCCTGACATTAATGAAATTAAGAAGAGGATGTGACTAGGAAATGGATATGTTTAATATTTCAAAAAGTGCTGCTGGTAAGATTTTTTTGGCGTGGATAAATTTAATGTACGTCAGATTAGCAAAATTAAATACAAAGGGACGTCACTATTGAAGGCTCTTATAATGATAGCCCCAGCGGAGCCATAATTTTTGTTTCAGCCTTTTATACAGGTACACATTTTTCATAGTAATTTTATTTCAACTATAATACAAAATGATATATTTTCAGGTTCCATATCAGAAAAAATTGTTGAAGAAAGTTCTTAAAAGAAAAGTGGAAATTGGGGAACTGAATGGAGAAAATGTAATTTTAGCCGATAAAGGGTTTGACATTAAATCCATTTTAGAAGATATTGGTATATGTTTAAATATACCAACTTTTTGTACAACTGGTATACAATTCGGACCACCAGAAATTGAATACATAAGAAAAGTAGCGAAAGGATTCATGTAGAGAGAGCTCCCCGAAGAATAAAAACTTAAAATTTTATCAAATAAAATTCCTATTAATTTAATAGGTTGTATCAATCAAATTTTTACAGTATGTGTCTTGCTTACATGTTTCATGTATGAATTAAAGAAATAAAATATATTTATGTTTTTATGTATAAAATAAACTACAAAAATTGCTTTTTACAGAAACAAAATATGTGTCTAATCAATGCACATTTCTTTTATTTTTAAAAATAAATTGTGGCCCTGAGAAGAGCCCTTTGCATTTACAGTTTTTTAAAACTAAAATTAAAGCATGTATTAGAAACATATACACTAAATAGAAATGGATTTCAATTAATTTTATTGCTTTTAGATGAAATGGCATATAAATTTAAATATGTTACTCAGAATTGGTGAAGATCTTTTTTGCATTAATTCAGATATCCAATTATATTAAAAATTGTGGCCCTCGAAAGCGCCTGTTGCATTAAAAATTATTTTCTTTTAATTAAACAAATCACTTTAAAATAACCTAACCTAACTGACAAATGTTAACAATTTTGAAGTATATCAAATTCTTAATTTCTCATACTAGCCAACATCAGAAAAAATCTGGTAACTTTAAGTTCGCGCGCAAGCACTTCAACGAAAAGATATGAGGTGGGTCTATTGAATTGTATCTTTTATTTTCAACACACTAATAACACTTTTACAAGTTTGTTAAATTTTTAGATTATGTTGAATAAATATTTTGAATTGGCAATTATTATTTCAATTATTTTTTTTACAATCTATTTGATTTAGATTTGTTCATGATATTTGTTGATTCGTTTTTATTATTTGGTTCCCTGATTATGTTTTAAAATTATATCTTTTGGTACATTTTACTTTAATTTATTTGTATTAAATTTTTAAATTAGATTGGGATTTTCTTTATTTATTAAATTTTTAAATTAGATTGGGATTTTCTTTATTTATCAAATTTTAATTCAAATTCTTGTTTTGGTAAATTGTTACTTTTACACCTTTTTATTCCATATTTTTAGTTTTTAAATATATTGTATACCTATTTGTGATTTGTTTCTCATTACATGGTTATACTATTCTTTCCCTTCTTTAGATACCATAATAAATAGAGTTTAAAAAAAATAGAAACAGTCCAATAATTTACATTTATTTAAAAAAAATATTTTACTTACGGCTTTCACAGTCGATATAAAAGTTCTCTCAGATCCATCATTAGAAGTAACTATAGACTTAATCTGATAGTAACTATTTTTAGCTGCTACATCCTAAAAATATAGTTATAATTTATATACACATTTAATGCCGATCATTATAAGTAAAACATGGTCGCACTTAGAGCTTTTGCATTTTGTATAACATACATTTCATGCTCCATCTCCCGCAGTTTAAGCTAAGCCTAAATTATTTATATGTATCAAATTTGTAACTCCAGCAGTTTGGACTGGGCCTAAAATATTTCCGCTGTTCCATAAAAATTTAACGCCCTGTCTAATTAAAATTTAAAAAAAAACAGCGAAACATGTTTATCATAGTCCTATACCAACTCCCTTTTTTTCTTTTTTTTTTCACACAAACTTTAACTCACTTTCACCACTTTATGGTCGTTTTTGAGTGAATATATAAGTGAATGAATCAGTTTATACATACTATAGATTTAAGAATAGTGGGTTTTCAGCAAAACGAGAAAGTGTTATTTTGGTTAACCAAATTTTAGTATCGATTTAAAGAAAACTAAACAGTTATATATGTGTTCTACATGGGGTCCTTATCCACCATGCGATCCTTGTCCACTTGCGATGTATACAATAGAAAAGGATATCGCTTCTTTTGTGAAAAAGGATTGTGACAAGAGGCTCTGCCCCAACTGGAATTGTTTGTAAGAATTTTGGATTATTATACACATGCAGCAGCACTTATCGCATCAGCTTTATTCATTTGTGAGATACTTTTTTGTATTTATTGAATAAAGATTACTATTACTGTTACTTAATGAGTATGTCTCGTAGATGAATGTAATTAATTGTAAAAAAATTTGTTGAAAAAAAAAATGTTGTAAAAACGATTACGATTACTGCAAACTGGGGAGAATTCCATCGAGCCCAGGACCTACTGAATTTTTTTTTTCTTGGTTCGTCTGTCTTTTGTCTACAGAAGCACTAAGGCCAATGTTTTAACAGAGCACCCATTTTAGAACCTTTGTGCCTTGTACAAATCCAAATGGGTACTATATATTTTTGGTTCACTATGTGGTTGCCCAACTAAATACGGCTTAGGTCCAATGTCTCGTAGTCTTATTGCCTCTGGTTCCTTACTGTATAATCTGCAGTTAAGGTCCACTTCAATGAACGTTTTCACGTGCCTTTGTCTTGGGACATTTATCCACTATTTTGTTTTATCTAGTGCACTTAGTTTATTATAAATGTATGAGATCTTATGTTAACAGAAGATTTATTTAGGTATGTTACCACTATCACAGTAAATGGAGTCAAGTTCTCAGGATTTTATTGTTGAAATTAATTTATATAAAATGAATAGGTTATTCATTTTCTTCAAATAGTGGTGACAATATAAATATTTAAAATTCATACCACTACAAAATATAATATGAATTATTAAGGGATGAGAGATGAGGGAGTGGGTGGCTCAGCGGAAGAGCACTGGACTCAGAATCCAAGGGTTGTGGGTTCGAATCCCACCGACGGACGGCAAAAATCCTTTTCTGATTTTTAATTAATTAAAGATTTAGAAATTGATTTTCATATACCAGGTGTGATTCCCCACTCGACCATTCACTGTTGGATTCTAATTAACAGTGCTAATCCCTAATAGAGTACCCACAAAGGTCGTAAATATTTTTTTTAACTTTTGTTCTTACTGAAGTAAAAGCGAACATTTTTTTCAATGGCTTTTATTTCTCTTTTCTACCATGTACATTTTTAATATTTAGTCTACTAGGTATTGAAAAATGTTAAAGACAGTTATTATTTTTTAAATAATTAATACATTTTTAAATAAAAATGCCTTAACACATACACAAGAAATATAACTTCTTATTATGATTCAATGTGGAGATAAGAATAGAATTCAGATATATGTTTGTACAATGTTTAACAATAACTACCCAAACCAAAACTCAAATACTCTTTTTTCTTTCCACATCCAAACAACATGAATTTCAATTCTTTGTGTCTCTGTTAACGGCATTATTTCAAAATATTGTTTGTATTTAAAAAAGTACGCTTTTTTTAAGCAAGAAATGTTTTTAAACCAATGTACCACAAATATTTAACTGAGATCAAGCTGAAGACCCCTGTGAGTTAAAGCTCCCTTGAACTAGCAAATTTATTAGAGAGAATCATGCATTTTATGGGATGTATCTGTTTTAAGTTTGTTAGGTACAAACTGGAGGAACTATTTCTAAAGTTAATATCTCCCATCACTAGATTTCTTTATAAATCATGCTCGTTACACAGAAGAAAATTAGTATTACTCACTCTTAAAAGTTTTTGTTCTTCAAGTGAGAGTGGTTTTTGATCTATAGTAGCCTGACCTAACCTTAAACTTTGTATTGTAATATTTCCCCTTTCTGACCAAATTGAAGGCTTGTCAAAGATTAAAGCATGTTGAAGACGTATGGTAACTGATCCGTCGTGTTCCAAATTACTCTAAAAAAGAAATCAATAAAGCTCACTCAATTATTAAAAACATAAAGATCCTTACAGCTAGAGTGTTTGATAACAGCAGAATTATACACGCTAACTGAGTAACACTTAACATGATTATAATTTCAAAAGCAAAAATTATTTGTTTTAAAATAAATTATTTTTTCTTATTGCTTTTAATGGTTTTCTAATTTTCAAATTTTAATTTTATTAGTTAGAAAAATGACAAATGACACTAATGACAGTAAGACAAGATAAATCAGGACAAATCACCTGATAAAATCGAATAATTTAGTTAATTGAAAAATCGAGTTTTTCGATTTTTTAACCTATAATACCATAAAATTTGCAGGTCACGAGGCCACCTCTATAAAGTAGCAGTACCGTAAACTAGGTACTTTGACTTTATAATTTAAGTGCAAATCGAACCCCTTGAAAAAATTTAAAATCATTCTAAGCCTTTTTTAGGTTTAGTCTGATTTTTGTGAAATTTTCAGGAAATACTAATAATTACAAAACTTAGGGTGAATACCCCTTTATATTTTTGTAAACCTTCGAAAAGTATTTATTTTGTTAATTTTAAATGGAAAATCATAAAAAGAAGGGTTCGCGCTATTCTGTATTAATTCTATGAAAATTTGCTCCCATTTGTTTTAATAAACAAGAATGCTAGAATTATTATTTTATATAATTTTCCATCGTACTCGTTCGTCTTTAAATAACTTTTGTAACTGTAATTAAAAAATAATATACGTATATGTATACCAGTAAAAGATCGATTTTTATAATAAGATTTTATATTGGCAGTGTTGGTACGATTGATTCTCGACATTTGACATTTACGAGTCGAGTAGCCATTTTCCTTTTTCGGGAAACACGTTGAGAGGAGCGTGTGAACGATGAGGTAAGTTAAAATTATTTAGTTATAATAGCGTATTAACATTAATTTATGGCACAATTCACAACTTCAGCATATAAAATTTGATTTAAATATATTTTAAATGTTGATTTCTCTCGATATTGACTTTCAGTTCTAAAAGATTACACCACATGGTGCCACCATTTTTTTCAAACATTTACTTCTTTGTAGTTCTTTAAAACTTCAAAAGAGGCTAGCTGCCTCTGTTATGAGATGCGGCAGAAAGAAAGTGTGGTTGGATCCAAATGAAATTAATGAGATTGCTAACACAAACTCAAGTAAGTAATCAAGAGGTACATAACCTTGTCGAATATAAGTAGCAATTTTATGATAGAATTTTTGCCTTAGATTGCTAACCATTTTTGTTTTAGGGCAAAATATCCGTAAGTTGATTAAGGATGGTCTTATAATTAAGAAACCAGTAGCAGTTCATTCCCGTGCTCGTGTACGTAAGAATACTGAAGCTCGTAGAAAAGGAAGACACTGTGGTTTTGGTAAACGAAAAGGTACTGCAAACGCTCGTACTCCCCAAAAAGTAAGTAAATAAATAAGTTCTGTTACCAAATTTAAATTAAAAGAAAGAAAACTTCAAATTACTGATTAAAACCACTATTGGTATAACCAGATTAATATTTATTCCTTAAATAGTTTTTGTATCTTCTTTTTTTAAGGAATTATGGATTCAACGTATGAGAGTTTTGCGTCGTCTTTTGAAAAAGTACCGTGAGGCCAAAAAAATTGATAGGCATCTATACCACTCATTGTACATGAAAGCGAAAGGAAATGTATTTAAAAACAAGCGTGTGCTTATGGAATACATTCACAAGAAGAAGGCAGAAAAAGCCAGAGCCAAGATGTTGGCAGATCAAGCTAATGCCAGGAGAATGAAGGTACATAAAATATGTGAATTTAAGTTTGAATTCCCCTTTTTACTGATTATTGGCAATATTTTTTCTACAAAAGATAAACAATTATGACTTAAAATGGTTTGTTGACATATTTGTAGTACGATAAAGCATATTTATGTATATTAATTTTAATAACAAAAAATTATTCCAAAGAAAAATCCAATTTAAAAAATGAAAGCTATTTTTAGTAAAATATTGGTATAGCTATTTCTTTCTATTGTAGTATTAAAAAAAAGTTTTATTATACTTTTTGAAAGATACATCAATCTTTATTACTACAAAAAATTTGAAACATTAAATTAAATTACTTGCGATGATAACATTTTCAATAATATTTGTTTGTTGTTGATTTAAATTAACTACTTGAAAAAGTAGTTTTCAATTAAAAGGAGATTCAATTAAGTCTTCATAACTACCTCACACATGTCAAATATTCAGATTCACGAAAATGGATTCTCTACTAAATATATATATACAAAATAAGGTTAATTCCTTATATCTTGGTTCAAATCTTGAGATGAGTAATAATTTAAATTTTCATTGGTCACAACATGATTTGATTTATAGTGTATTTGACATTTTGATGGAATCAAGTGCGGATTTAGCTTTTTTTATGGAGGGGGGTAAAACTTACCAAGTAGTCTTTTTTGCAATATGGTGCAGAAACTAGTAACTGATAGGAAGATCGACTTGAAATTTTTTGCAAATTGCTAGGAAAGGTGTCCAGATCAGAAGTAGAAAACTTTCGTTAGTGGCGTTTGGGTGGGCATCAAAAAGTGAGAGGGAAAAAAGAAAAAAAACTGGCGTAATCGATAAATTATCTCTTTTTTAATGAATTTGTTAAATACAATTTTTCATGAAAATAAACCCCTCTCGAATTCTAGGGCGTAGAAAATTACGATTTTCACCACAAAAATCGTACATTTTTAAAAAAAAAATTGGCCCGTCATTTTTTGTCATGTTATGACAAACTTTTTCATTGGAATGGCCGTTTTTTCAATATTTGACCCGAAACCATGACATAAATCCAATTGTATGCAATTTCAAACGGCCATATCTCGTTACAGACAATAGATAAAAACAATGGAAATTATTCGGAAGAACATTTGCTCAGTCTGGTCTTTTCACGCTATTGACAAAAAATAGAAAATATCTTATAAAAAACAAAAATTCAGCTCAACTTTAACAGACCAAAACTCAAAAAATAATTATCTCGTAGGGGTAAAAATTACTGGACAATTGTAGAAACATATGTTACGACTATCAGCAAAATGATTTTTTTCAAGTACCAGTCTAAAAAAATGACTTAAAAAAATATATTTACCCTAACTTTTTTTCTGCCTATATTAAACGGTTCTGGATGGTCTTAAAATGTTTCCAATGTTCTCTCATTACTGTTATATACATTTTTTGGTGGAAATCATATTTTTTCAGATATTTACGCTAGAACGATCTCTAGTCTCTTTAAACACCCATTTTTGAATTGCCATATCTTCCTTCGTATTAATCGTATAAAAAAAATCATTTTAATTGTTAGCTCAAGGCCATAAAATTAGTTCATATCAATTTTTACGTAATACTAACAGATTTTTGGTTATATTTAAAAAAAAAAACTTTTAGAAATGTACTATTTTTGTGGTGAATATCGTAATTTTTGTACACCCTATAACTCGGAAGGGGTTTACTTTTATGAACAATTGTATTTAACATTAATTCATCAAACAAGGATACTTTATCGATTTTTTTCTTTTTTTTTTCCTCACTTTTTGATGCCACCACCCAAAACGCCACTAACGAAAGTTTTCTACTTCTGAACTAGTCACCTTTCCTAACAATTTGCAAAAAATTTCAAGTCCATCTGATCAGTTACTAGTTTCTGTTGAATGATTTTACTTCATTTCTTGGACTAAAGTCAACATGTTGAAAAAAAACTTTATTAATACTAAATTATAATCACAAAGAGACTAGGAAAGTACTTAGAAATGGTTAAAACAAAAAAAAAACACTTTTAGACTGCTACTATTAAAAGGCTAGTAAAATAAGGAAGCTGCATACATTTTTCTTTAACGCGTTATAAGAAGCACCACTTTTTTATTATGTAAAACAGTTGTGTGTATTATGTTTTATACGTTTTTTTATAAATTATAATCATGGAGAGGAGGAGGTCTGTAAATCCGCCCTTGGATGAAATAGTGTATTGCAAATTTTCTCGAAGCTTTCATTTTAAATTCAATAGGTGCTATTAGAATATATTTTTTTTATAAAACACAATAACAATCAGGCCTGTAAGCAAAAAAGTGCGAGTAAAGAGAATATGTCCAAAAACAGACATTAACAAAGTTTGTACATAAATATATTTTAATAGTTTTCTTTAATCAACTGAGGGTAATTGTTCCTATAAATGGTGTATCATTTCATTGACTGTTTCTGAAATTGCTTCGATTCCCATTCAATATTTGAATATTGATTAGAACTGCAAAAATTAATTAACTGACTAAAATTTGTTTGTTTTACTTGAATTCAAATTCTTTTACTTACCTCTACTAATAAAAATTGAATCAGAAAAAGAATATTTTACGATTAGTTAAAAGAACTGCTTTATTAAACTTTTCTTTCATTTCTAGGTTAAACAAGCGAGAGAAAGACGCGAAGAACGTATTGCTACAAAAAAGCAAGAGGTGTTGCAGAACTATCAAAGGGAGGATGAAGCTGCAGCCACTAAGAAATAAGTTGTGTTTTATAAGATGACTAGTAATAAAAAATAAAAAAAATAATTACTACTTTTTCTTACAATTATTCTGTAGCAATTTCATACTAAGTAAAATTCGAATTTTTTTTAACAAATTTCGTAAAAAAATTAGTTTCCTAACAATTTTTTAATTTATCTTAACAATTTTATTTCATCCTAATAAGCGAAATGGTTTTAATAATTGGATTAACTTTTAAATCTAAATTTCAGCTGTTGCAATTATAAATAATTAAAATAAATCTAGTTAGGCTGGTCCCAAACCATCGCGAGCTATTGCGAAGGCCTATGATGTGTCAAACTCAAAAGGTGAACTTGGCCCAAACAAACAAGGTTTATTATTATTATAAAGAACAGTAAAAATTTAATGTTTATGGAAACCTTGACTGTTTTGGCTTCAGGGTTCCCACAGACCTGGAAAACGGAAAAGTCGGGGAATTCAAAAAGTGATGACAAAGTCGGGGAATTTTGCATTTTTCAGCAGAAGTCAGGGAATTCAACCAGTGTATATGGAAAACCAAATGGCTTCACAGAATTCCACATCATTTGATTTCAGATAAAAACAAATTAAGCCAGCCCTGTTGCCTTCTCGATGTTTACTTCTACTTTCGGTTTCCCTTTGTATTTTTTCTTGTCTCATACATAAAAAATACATGGTTTTTACATTTCATTTCAATATGCACACTGGTTAGATGTAATTGACCAAATCAGTTTTCTTTCAATTTGTCATTTATACAGTGTCGTCCACGGATAGGATTCTCAAGAGGAGAAACTTTTTTATTTTTAGTTTTAACGAAAAATGCCATTCTTGATAAAAAGTTTTGCTTGTGCTAAAACCTAAAATACAACTATCAGATGTCATATTTTTGCAGTCGTATATGAGGTTTGTCAAAAATATATGAATTTTGCTCAAGAGTAAAGTACCTTTATTTTTGAAATATGAAAAAAAAGTTATTAAAAAAACTTGTTTCTAATGACATTTTACGTCAACATACCGATTTTGGATAAGATACTCCGACTTTAAGAAAATACACCACGGATGGGGTGAATGAACAATTTATAGGAACAAGAGGAGAAACTTTTTTATTTTTAGTTTTAACGAAAAATGTCATTCTTGATAAAAAGTTTTGCTTGTTCTAAAATCCCAAAAAACTAAATAAAATTCATGTTTTACTAAACCTGCTTCATTTTATAGCCAATTTTATGTAAAAGCGTATATATACACTTTTGCACTAAGTGGTGTATTTTCTTAAAGTCGGAGTATCTTATTCAAAATTGGTATGTTGACGTAAAATGTCATTAGAAACAAGTTTTTTTAATAACTTTTTTTTTCATATTTCAAAAATAAAGGTACTTTACTCTTGAGAAAAATTCATATTTTTTGACAAATCTCGTATACGACTGCAAAAATATGACATCTGATAGTTGCATTTTAGGTTTTAGAACAAGCAAAACTTTTTATCAAGAATGGCATTTTTCGTTAAAACTAAAAATAAAAAAGTTTCTCCTCTTGAGAACCCCATCCGTGGACACACTGTATAAACACAAGTTTTTTATTTACTTTTTCTTTTTTTTACTGATTTGTATTACTCTAAAAGGCGGATTCTTGTCCTGAAAAAAAGTTTGTGCATGGTCAGGGAGAACCTGGAAAAGTCGGAAAATTTTCTCGCTTCCATTGTGGGAACCCTGCTATTTTAGAAAGTAAAACCAAACTACGGTCTTATTTCCTGGAAGGTAATGGGACGATGGAATCATGATCGAGCAGAGCAAAAGTAATATATTACGATGTAATTTGCACAAATAAAATGAGCGTTGATCAATGTGAGAACCAGTGGCGGCGATTTGACATTAGAAGTGGGGGGGGGGGGCGAAGACTTTGTAGAAATAATTTTTACACTGAAATGTTTAAACCGGAATAAACATTAATTAATTTTTTTTTATTAATTAATACATTGAATTTAATAACATTTTACATATAAGTATCTAATATATTCATTTAATAATACTTATCAAGTGAAATACTTACATTATTGTATATCTTAATTTTATATTAATTTAAAGTAGGAGAGGGGACTGCCGTCATCATAGGAGGAGACATAGATTTGCTCGTTATTTTGATTGGACGCACTCAATTGCATCAAGAAGAAATTTTTTTCTTAAAAAAGTTGGAAAAGGCAATGTGTCAAAACAAAAATCTATTCTTCAAAAAGTTTTGATCAATATCACTTTTCTAAAAAACATTTTATTTTTACATGCATTCACAGTGGCTGTGATACAACTTCTGCGCTGTTTAAAAAAGGAAAAAATCTTTCATAAAATCGCTAGAAAAACTTGCCAATTTCGACCAACTGGCTAAAGTTTTTCTAAAAGAAAACTGCCCTGTACAACAATTACACGAAAATGGAGTACGCATCATACTAGCGATGTATACCATGCTCAACATAACATTTATTTATCGATATATCCCTCTAAAAGTGGGGGGGGCAGCTGCCCCCCTAATCGCCGCCACTGGTGAGATCCATAAGATGGAAGAGTAACCTTCTGTACTGATTCAGTCAGTGCTAGCTGCTGACGAACGTAATAGATTTCTCCTATATTTTTATATTGAATAAATCAAATCGGTTTGAATATACCTTCACCAATAATTTTGCAACTTTTTTCTTGTATAACTATCGTTTAGTCTATAGTCGATGTACAGTACTGGTCATGCATATCTTAACTTGCCAACCAAATCATATTAAAAGCCACTTGTAATTCTCCTTTTTCAGAGACGCGCTTAGAGAGATCTGAGTCCAGCTCTATTTTTTCTGGCTGTGCTTTACAAAACAATTTTTTTCATACAAAAATTCAACTAATATCTTCTCAAGTTATTGAGGTAAGCGTTCCAATAGATCCTTTATTTAACACTATTCATCATTTAGCATTATCATTTGATTTACCTGTTAGTAAAGTTGAAAACAATCTGAATTATGAGGAATTTTATTAAGTATGACTTCAAAAACGCGAATTACAGAGCCATAAATGATTATTTTGCTAGTGTTGATTAGAAATTACTTTTAGATAACGTTTGTGATGTTGATTATGCTACAGTAATATTTTATGATGTTTTATACAGGGGGTGTTGCATTGGGAAATAAGCATATACAGTAAAAGGCTAGATGGAGGTCACCGAGGTCCTTCTGATTTTGTATATTTTCATTTTTAATGACTTAAACGTTAATGTACTAGGATATTTTATAATATTTTTCGACATTAAAGGCGATATGTTAAAGTGTAATGTAATTTATAATTTTTAGATGTGCTACCATCTATGGTAAGAAGAGAGTATTGACATTAAATTTTGACTGAATCTAGTCAAGATGTCACTCTCTTCTTTTTTATCCCTTTCAGAGATTAATACAAAGTGAGTAAACCAGTAAGGAATTTTAATTTATTAGATTCGACATCCTAAGACCGGTTTCTGTCTTTCGACTTCATCAGTTAGGCTTTTATAATATTTAAAACTATTTTATTATATTCTGCTTGTGTAAAACAGTCTTGTAGTACACGCGACAGCAGCGACTCCATGCGCGGGCAGGAGCGCAGAAACGTTATGCCTTATACCGCCTATCCTTCAATCAGTCTGTTTTAAATTGTCTCTGATTTAAACTTTCTTTCTTCCTAACTGCGTATTCGTAAAACTGGTTGCATACATCGTTCAAAATAAAACCAAAAAGCGCCACTGTCTCAAAGTGTCAGGCGGAAAACGCCTGAACTATGGAAAGAGAAAATCTTACTGGGATATAGGCAACTTACATAAAAATTTTTTTTCTGGAGAGTTAATCTCAAAAATTATAAAGTTTTGCGAATTGGTATTCTCGGAAATTAATTCTGTATCCTTCATTTAGGACATCTCCTTTTCACGTTAAAATTGGTGATCACAAATTGTCAAAACTGTCAAAAACACACCTCCACTAAATGGCTGATATCTTTTTTATTAATCCTTAAAATTGACTCAAAAAAGGAGATGTCCTATTCCAAGGTAAAAGCTATAACGGGTATAAATATTTCCACAAACAAAAATTCCGTTCTCGAGATTAACTCTCCAAAAAATCGTCAAATTTTTATGCATATTCAGTATTGCCAACTGAAAACGAGGTCGGCAGTGGCAAGGCCCCTCTTAACCTATATTTTATGGATATCGTTCTTTATAACAAAGATACAGGGCGATAGTGACTACACTACCGAAACACTGGTTTTTCTGTCATGCTCCGCAGATCTTCCCTAATAATACAGAAACATCTGTAAGACATCTTAGAAACATACACATGGGACAATAGAAACATCTCTGAGACATCCCTATTTACATCGCGACGTTCTTGGGATGTTCCTAATGGCAACAGCCGTGTCCGCACTTGCGATGTCGTACAAACATCCCGTCGGGATGTTTGTAGAATGACCCGGGATGTATTACAAACATCCAGGGCACTTAAATCAAACATCCTTGGGATTTAAATGAAACATACTTGATATGAGAACAAATAATATTTTCTAAAAAAAATTATTCAAGAAACAATTGAATTACCATTGAGTTTTATTTCTTTTATTGACCTGATTTCTGTGCAGCTTCTAAAATAATTGTACATAAATTAGTGATGTGAAAAACCGTGTTTTTTTTCATGAAATCGCAAGTTAAAGTTACCAGACTATTTAACCTCTAGTTAAATCTATATTAGTGTCAGGATAACTTATTGAAAGGATGACTTTAAACATGAAGTGTGTTAAGAATTTGTCTCAATAAAGTTACAGTGATTTACGTTATAATCAATTTAGAATAATTTTAAATGACTATAATTTTTTTTGAATCGTCTTAGAAAAACAAAATAATCGGGAAGTAATAAAAAGTTTTATAATTACAAATTATACTGCTTTTGATAAAAGGGTCGTCACAAAGGTATTTTTCATATAAAGGAAAACTGCTCCTCAATTATTGGTGCAATGCAGGTATAATCAATTCATAACGTCACTGCAGGGTGAAAACCACGTATGTTCGAAAAGGTAAATTTTACAGGAGGCAATAAACACCGATTTACTTATGATACGTTAGCAATGTAAACGTGTTTATCAAGTAGACTATTAGATGGTGTTATAGGTCTTTTTAAATTAAAAGGTTTCGTGAGGAAGTGCGCTAGGAGGTTTTCATCAAGCTTATTAAGCAATAAAACCATTTTCATAAAAAAATGACATACGTGGTTTTCACTCTGCAGCGACGATAAGTAGTATTTCCACCAAGCTGGGCAAAAAACTTTACCTTGAATTTCAACTATTAACAATTAAAGTCACTTGATATGCAAGCCTAACCCTCCGTGTGGTTTTTATACAGACTAGATATACAATTATACAGAGACTGCAGTCATTATTGCGAAAATTCTCGGAGCAGAAAATTTTAAATTAGGGCATTTAATTAGCCTTTAATTGTCCATGTATTGATTTTTAATTCTGCTGACTTTGTTCTGCTAGCTTAAGAGACGTACCCTAATAACACAGAAACATCTGTAAGACATCTTAGAAACATACATATGGGACAATAGAAACATCTCTGAGACATCCCTATTTACCTCGCGATGTTCGTGGGATGTTTCTGGCAACAGCCGTGTCCGCATTTGCGATGTCGTACAAACATCCCGTCGGGATGTTTGTAGGATGACCCGGGACGTACTACAAACATCCAGGGTACCTTAATCAAACATCCTTAGGATATGAGAACAAATAATATTTCCCCTTTACCACACATATTTACACTCCTAGGAGTGTAAATACTAAAAAATTAAACAAAAATGATTTAAAAAAAATTTATTCAAAAAACAATTGAATTACCAATGAAATTATTTTTTTTTTTTTCATTTGTATTCTAAGATTGCGTTCTTTTGCTCTTCTCAGCCAATCACCAATTCTTAGCTCGGTTTCCTTGTTGGAAGCATGACCTGATTTCTGTGCAGCTTCTAAAATAATTATACATAAATTAGTGATGTAAAAAACCTTGTTTTTTTCCATGAAATTTCAATTTAAATTTAACACACTATTTAACCTCTAGTTAAATCTATATTAGAAAGAATGACTTTAAACATGAAGTGTATTAAGAATTTGTCTCAAAAAAGTTACAAAGTTACAGTGATTTACGTTATAAACAATTAGGACTTTTTTTATTTTTCCTAATGTAAATCACTGTAATTTCAGAATTAAATTACTATAATTTAATAATCGGGAAGTAATAATTACCAATTACTGCTTTTGATAAAAGGGTCGTCCCAAAGGTATTTTTCACATAAAGGAAAACTGCTCTGCTAACGAGTCCTCAATTACTGGTGCAATGCATGCAGGTCCAATCGATTCATAAGTAGCCACCAAGCTGGGCAAAAAACTGTACCTTCAATTTCAAAAACATAACTATTAACAATTAAAGTCACTTGATATGCAAGCCTAACCTACCGTGTGGTTTTTGTACAGACTATATATACAATTATCCCTCTACATAAACAAGGTGATAAAAAATCAATGAATAACTATAGGCCGATAGCTCTAACTAGTACGATTAGCAAGATTGTGGAAAAGTGTTTTAGAAGCGAACAAAAACCAATTTTCCTTCAGAGAGGACTGAAGCACTGAAAATGCACTTTGCAGAGTAACGAAAACTATCCTAAAAAGTCTAGATTTAGGTGAAAAAGTCATTGGTATTTTTTTGGGTTTGAGGAAAGCGTTTGATACTTGACAGACTAAAAATAATTGGGGTTAGAGGGGTTCCAAATGATCTCATAAAATCCTAACTAGACCGAAAACAAAGTACTAAAATTGCAGATGAGGAAAGTAATAAAATGAAGGTAGAATTTGGGGTACCACAAGGCACGGTACTTTCTACCCTCCTATTCAATATATATATATATATATATATATATATATATATATATATATATATATATATATATATATATATATATATATATGAATGGAATTTTATCACTAATTGAAGAAGGGGCAGTATTCTGCTTTGCAGATGATGCAGCAATTATAATAACAGAAGAAGACTGGAATATGACAAAGTTCAAAGCTGAAGCTGCACTGAAAAAAATAAAACATTGGCTGGATGAGAGTTTACTGTCTTTAAATGTGGAAAAGACCAACTTCGTGACCTTTTCATTAACTACACGTACACTACCATCAATGCAGAAATTATAAATACATGAGAACGAATGTGATATGATAGTGTATTGTAAGTGTGACAGTGTCATAGAAAGAAGAAATAGTATAAGATACTTAGGAACTATTATTGATGAAAACCTTACATGGAAACTACATGTTAATTATGTAACAAATAAAATTAGAAAATTAATCTTCAAATTTTATGAACTAAAAAATATATTGCCTCTAAAAACTGTATACTTTGCCTTAGTGGAATAGTTGTCTGGGGTAGAGCAGGGTCAACATTATTGAACAAGCTTCAAATTGCCCAAAAATGGATTATAAAAATAATGTTAAAAAAAACGATATCCAACATACTTAGTGTACAAAGATAGCGAGTTACTAACACCCAATCAACTTCACTGTAAAGCTGTTATCAGATTTATGCTAAAAACACTATATTATAAGGAAAATATTACTCATGGCTTAAACACCAGAAATGCTACCCAAAATAATGTTGCACTGCGAAATCCCAAACATACTATCTGTCAAAACCACATATATTGTCTCGGGCCAAAAATCTTCAATAAACTACCACAACATCTCAGAAGAGAACCCTACTATAAATACAAAAAAGAAATCACAAAATGGGTCGTATTGAATATTGAATGATGATTCCTACATATAGAGAATAGAATTGCTAACATTAAAATTAATAACATTAGAATTAATAACACTTGAATCGCCACGAAAACAAAGTAAACATACCATAAAATGGCCGAACTAGAACTATACGCCGCGCGCAGCTGTAGAGTAACCCAATCATCGTTAACTGATAAATAGCGGGAATATCAATAGTTTTCGTTTTTAAATAATGACGTAAAGTACCTACGAAATCTTATTGTACATATTCAGTAATTATTTTAAATAGGTAGGTATCTGAAAAATACAATAATTTTTATTTGCATTTAAATTTTTTAACTATCAGTGTATCAAATTTTACAACTGTTTAACCAGATTAAATATCAATTACCAAATATAAGTAATATGAAAAAAAATTGTTGAAAAAATATAAAAAAGGATGTTTCTAGAACATCTTAATAAAAACATTGCAAGGATGTCCGAAAAGAAACATCTCTGGCATGTCGTACTTAAGTCTGAAACATTGGGACATTCTGAGGACCTCAGCGGGACATACCAGCAAGATCCCGTGTTATTAGGGTAAAGATTCAAAGCATGCGATCTTCATATAACAATAAAGAGCTCAGAAAGGTATTTTTTTTCCAAATTTATTTTATACTTTTTAATTCTAACTAATCGTTGTAAAACTCTTGTAAAACAAAAAACAGTATTATTGTAAGTGGTTTCGTCCATACGTAGGTAATTATTCCAATACGAAGGGCCCAACGAGATCTGTTGAACCAAATTTAAATGGCTTATTTGTTTCCTACCTGCAAGCTATCCTTTTTGCTACTTGGCCCTTCGTTTTCGTATTTTTTATTAAAATACAAGCTGTATTCGGATCTGACATCCAGCGTTACGTCACCTGGCGCTTTTTGTTTTCGAACACAAAGTAGGGTGAAGTTTCCATAATAAATAGGAAAGGTCCATGTTGTTCTGACTCACATATGGAGCAACAGTGTGGTGGCCAAAGACACACTACAAGGAGCTGCCAAATCAAGACTAAGCAAGGTGCAAAGACTTGCATGTCTTGGCATAACAGGGGCGATGAAAAACACGCCCACAGCGGCCATGGAAACACTGTTAGGTCTGCCTCCTCTGCATCTAGTGGTGCAAGGGGATGCAAAAATGGGTGCTTACAGGCTGAAAAACTTACTGAACCCCCGAATAACAGGGGAAGTATTGTCAGAACTGTGTCAAACGACATATTCAATATGGAGACTGACCATAGGACAAAACAATACAACTTCAACAGTCCATTCAGAGTGTCAATTATAGACAGGACTCAATGGCTGACAAAAAACAATACAACCTTCAAGGTAAGGTCTGGTATACAGACGGATCCAAAACCAAGTAGGGAGGAGCAAGTTAGCAATAACAGCTATGCCTTAGATAGAAATGCTACGGTATTTCAAGCGGAGATATACGAAATTCTGCAATGCGTCAGAGAAAGTAATAGGAGAGGTCTCAAAAACCAACAGATCCTAATCATGTCAGACAGTTAGGCGGCACTGAAGGCATTTTCAAGCCAGGAAGTGACGTCTAAACTGGTATGGGAATGCATCGAAGAACTGAAAGTCCTAGGAGACCAGAACATATTAGTGCTGGCCTGGGTACCTGGACATCAGGGTATCGATGGGAATGAAAAAGCTGATTAACTTGCAAAAAGGAGCAGGAGAAATACCCTATAGAGAACTGACCCCCGGAGTACCAAAGTGTGCAGTCCGAGGGGCTATAAAAACCTGGATCAGGGAAAGACACCTTCAACAATGGCAAAATGTGTCAGGACAAAAGCACGGAAAATCCTTCATAGGAAGACCGTGCTCTAAAAGAACATCTGAACTACTCTTACTGAGCAGAAGTAAGCTGAGAGTGATAGCAGGACTCATGACTGGTCATGCACCAGTAAAAGGACTGTACAATGGAGACCTTAGGTGCAGGCTATGCAATAAGGAACCAGAGACAGTGAAACATGTACTATGCGATTGCGAGGTATTGGATCGCAAGAGTAAAACACTTTTTGGGCAACCAACATTAGACCCAAAAAATTTTAAAATTAATTTTTGTTTTTTTTGCAAAAAGGCTGGCGCCCGTGTGCATTGCACACTTATTTGCACATGGTAGCGGGGGCCCTGGGATCAACCTAAATTCACTCAACTATATAATTTTTTAAATGATACATTTTTAAACTTTAAACCGTCTTATTTTCCAATAAGTTGAAAACCAAAGGTTCCAATTTTTCAATTTAATTATTTTCCAAAGTAAATTATTATTTAATTATTAATTATTAAAACATGCATGTTTATTTTAATCAGAAGAATTGAAAAGGCACAAAAAAACATGCATATTGGCCAGTGAATTGTCTTAAAAATATGGCGCATCGAATCATTTTTTTTCATTAAAAAATGAAATTAATGTTTTATTTGAAAGGCTACTACTTTCTCAAAAATAGATAATATATACTAGTAATAGTTCTTTAACGAACAAGTGTATTAATAAGGGCATTTTAATTCAAGAGCTCGTTACATAACTTTTCCGTCGACCGTACTCTTCAAAAATAAAGATATCTTACTTTCAATTTTAAGAAATAAAATAATGACTTACAATGACAGATAGTATTAACACACTTTTTTGATTTCAAATGTATATGTATGTTTGGTTGTCTACACACCATAGGTAACTGTCAATATAAATGAGCAATGTATGTTGAGTTGCATATAATAAAATCGTTGATTAATAGAAAATCATTCATTAATAGGGGTCCTTAATCAACGATTTTGAGTGCGTTAAAATAAATCATAAATGGTCCACGGAAAAACCATATTTAATCATTATCGGCACACTTAGAAATGTTGATGTCTGATTATTTCATCATGGGTTTTACCCGATGCATAACTTTTTATAAAGATAGTTACGATATCGCAATTCGCTGGATTCTGAACTTTTCTTATCATAATTTATTACATTGCTTATCTTTCAGTTTTAGTCGCCTGTGTTAATTTCCTAGTATTATTAGATTAGATTTTGTCTAGCTTTTTTTTTTTCTTCAATAAAATTGTTTTTAAAAATACCGTTCCAGTTTCGAAATACATTTCTAGATTAACTTTTTTTCGTAAAACTAATAACAAAGTTTTCCATATGGCACAAGTATATAAACACACGCTGTACATAATATAATACGTACTACAATGAAAATAGAATTTAAAGTATTAAAAATAAAAAAATATATTTTTTATACAACCCTGTTTACATTTGATCTTAGACGTATTCGTCGGAAACATGATGACTTTCGACGAATTTTTTTGCCTTTAGTGAGGCTTTTCTGTCGGAAAATTGTTAAATGAACACGCTTGAACCCACATTTCAGCATAACCGACATTGCGTGCACAGTTAAGAATAAATAAACGTGTTTTGCAATGAAACTGCGTAACCACCGCAATCGGTTTAAATCTGCACACAATTATTGTTTACCGGCCGCTAGAGCAGCGCGCCAGCATCGATGTCGGGCTGGCTTATTGGATCACAGAGTCCCTCACTACCCCTGTACAACATAGGGGTGTGCGTAAAAGCATTTTCCAGAGAAAAAAAAAACAATTTTTATAAAACCTAATGTATACATTTATTAATACCCACACATTTTAGTGGGAATAAAACCTTAATTTATGATAGTAGTGGGACAAATTGAAAAATAAAACTGAAAAGGACCTGTCAAAAAATGTTTTTTAAACCAAAGAGTAGGTACAGTAAACCTTGAAAAAATGTTTATTTCTGACCGGGCTATTATAAGAGCTGATATCATCATGGTTACGCTATCAATAAACAGGATAAATTTCCCTTTATCAGGCTTAACACTCCGATCCACGACGGTGGTCTATCAGGACAGGGGTATCACTCAAAACGTTATATTTTTAAACAATACATTGTCCAGATTTTCAGCACCTTTCAGAAAAATGAACATCTTCATTTTATAATAAATTTTTTTTTAAATTGTTTTATTTTTTTCAAAAAAATTACATTGTCCTGATAGACCACCGTCGTTCGTCTATGTAACTTTTTTAGTGCATTCTGTGAGTCTGAAAAAACCTCGAAAAACACAAATATTTTAAGCAGCCCAAACCACCTCTCCCCCCTCCGTTTTCGAGGATGCTGAACACGATGGCGGTATCAGAATTTCTATTTTCGACTGCTGAGCCCCCTAAAAGTGCCAAACACTACCCCTAAAGGGGTTAAACGGACAGCGCATCATTTCCCTGTAAAAAAACAGTCTTTCCCCCCGTTTTCGAGGATGCTGAACACGACCCCTACCAACCCTTCTACAGGTCAAAATTCAGCCCCGAAAGGGATGAATTTTTTTATATTAGCGGCAAAACAGGTGTCTCTTTTAGGATGGGTGGGTTTTGACCTGTGGAGGGGTTGGTGGGTGTCGGAAGTGATATTGAACACCACCATCGTGTTCAGCATCCTCGAAAACGGGAGGACAGACATTTTGCCCCTGATATAAAAATTAAAAAACACCCCTGTCGGGGATAACTTTTGGCTGGTGGAAGGGTTGGCGAGGGTCGGAAGTAATCTTCAACACCACCACCGTGCTCAGCATCCTAGAAAACGGGGGGAAGGCGTTTTTTTACAGGGAAATGATGCGCTGCCCGTTTAACCACTTTAGGGGGTAGTTTTTGGCTGTTTTAGGGGTTCGGCTGGCGAAAAGAGAAATTCTGATACCGCCATTGTGTTCAGCATCGTCGAAAACGGGGGGAGGAGGTACTCTCGATCCGGGTAAATTTTAGTCCATTTTTTACGTTTTTTTTTCGACTCACAGACGCCACTAACTGTACTTTCTGTATAGGAGTATTTTGCTGAATTCTTTATGTTTTTTATTATAGTTTTATTATTATTTTATCAGTTTTTATAAACCAGAAATATTACTTTTGTTTTTTGTAAATGTTGCAAGCGGTCAATTTTTTTTGTCAAATATAGCACTTTTTTTTAATTTATTTTTATTTAATACTAAGTAGGTAAACAAACAAAATTTTTGCATCAGGGGATAGAAAATACCCTATAAACAGAATAACACAAATAAAAATATTGTGTTTCAAAAATACCAATTAAAAAAATATTAAAATATGGCGTTATTTTTGGTCCTTAATAGACCACCGTCGTATATACTCTTGTTATTATTTTAGACATCGTGGAACGGAGTGTTTTAATTCCCGTTGTTAGGGTATTTTGACGTTTGTTGAATATTGCTGTCAGTGTTGAGTGAATATCATTGCTGCTTATTTTATTAAAATCGATCAGAAATAAAATAATCTGTAGGTACCTCGGGAATTAAAATGTGCCTTAATTACCTCAGACAATTGCAGTCCTTCGGGCCTGCAAACTTTGCCTTCGGGAATTAAGGCCCTTATAATTCTCTTGATACATAAATTACTATTTTATGCCCTTTTCTAATAATAATTTAACAAAATCATTAAGACAACTTTTATATCGTTTTAAATATTTAAAAATATAATTAAACCAATAATTTATGAAAATAATTTACTATTATTATTCCCTTTGTTGAATATCGTTTACGTTATGCTATATACTTACCTATAAAAATTGAAAATAGATACTATTTTGAATATTTCGCGGCTCCCCGGGTAGCTGCGGCTCACACTTTGGGAATCACTGTATCCATATAAATAATGATAAAACCAAAAGCACAACCAAAACCAAACCTCAGATTAGAAAACTACATAGCCCTTTAAGAACTATTGGTATGGGCGGGAATCGGGAATCACCAACATTTCAAAAAATGAATAGAATAGCGGTTTAATTTTAAACCAGGCCATTTAACAAATAAACCGTGGTTTAACGTTTAACTAACAAGAGTTTAAGCATTTGAAGTATCGATACAAAATATCGCGAGTTGCTACTTACAGTATCGATTGCGCATTCTAATCGGAATAACATCATTTAAAGGTTGAAAACGCTGAACCTACCTTTAGTTTTGCAGTTTTGTGAGAGGAGTGAATTAACCGGATTTTAGATACGAAGTAATTTTAAATAAAATTTCATCAGATTCTTAGTTTTGTATAATTTTTAAAGTAACTTAAGATTGTTTCAGCATAATGTCGGCTAAAAGTAAAGATGGTAAGACAATTATTTGGAGGTTAATTTTAACATATGTTAAAATAAAAAATAATTTATTTTTAAGCAATTTACACCTCCGATAGTCGAGGCAACGATGAAGCCGGTGATGGCAGTGAACAAAATCCCTTTAAAACCATTTTACAAGCTATGCGAAAGGCAGGTTCTGAGCCTTTTCCTGTAATATATGCAGATGGTAAAGAAGCCGGTACCAAATATGAACCTGCAGCTAAATCACAATTAAAAAAAATCCAAAAAATTTGGGTTAGAGAAAATTACAAACAAGCAGATAAAACTGCAAAGGAGGACGAAGATATTGAAAAAAGAAACAAGAACTTAGAAGATGCCAAAAAAATTGTCATAGAGGAAGACAAATCTCTAGCCCAGGCAAAACAAATTAGAATTTTTGAAGGTATGTCTTGTATATTCTTTATATTGTACACATCAAAACTTTTCATTTATTTTCATAATAAAGTTTTCCCTGCCTCTTTAATAGTGTTATATATGTATTACTGTTGATTTATTTACCTTATAGACTATTAAGATTTGAATCAAAAATATACAGTGTAGGTAAACTTTCAAGAACTGTAACTTATAGATATATCTAATATAAGCAATACAAAATTATAAATGAATAATAATTTTTTAAATTACTAAGACAGTGGAACAAATTTACAATTGACAAGATTGATAGATAGATAGATTTATTGATGTAAATTACATTTTACATATGTCAATGATACAATGGCCTGCCTTAAATATGTACGAGTAATTGGATTATGAGCCCGTAGGGCTGTTAAAGTATGGTAAAGTCATGTGCATGGCCACATCCGATTTTTTATATCTGGTAGTCAGCTGTTATCAGGTAAACTAGTTTTGTTTTAGAAGATAAGCCACATATCTGGTGTTTTTTGTTTCTATTTAACACAAATTCCACTTTAGATAATGAAAAATTATGAGGTAATTTACCCATTCAATACCAAATGTTGTAAATAAACACGTTGCTGAGATTCAAATTTAATAAGAGCCAAAAAACCGCCCGAAATCACTCAAAAACACAGAAATACGTCAAACACATGTGGCGGCTTACCACTTATTTAAAAAAAAAAGCCTTTTAAGCCCAAAAATGGTATTATGGTTATAACTTTCGATTTGGAAGAATAATGTTTCTCACTTCTAAGCTCCATTTATAGATGGTAGCATATTTAAGAATGTTTTTAGTATTTGATTTTATTTTTGTAGATCATTTACAAACATTTTTCATAAAAAATTTACCCAAAATCTAACAAGAAAAAACTTTGTAGCCATTTTTATAGAATAATGAAAAAAATAGGTGAAGTTTAGTATCTGTTACACAGTAGTCTTTCTTGTTTGAAGTAGGATCTGGCTGGCTTTGAAGAGACAGTTTTGTATATCTCCCGAACCTCTCTTGCAATTTTTTTTTTATTGATTGGAAGGTGCGGTCTATAAGAACAAATACTGATATAACTTAAAAATAAGTTTTAAAAAACAATTTTGCACAAAATTACTTCACAAGTACGAAAGATATATCAGGTACCAATATACCGTGTGTCACAGACTCATGACACACCCCCCTTTTCTTCTTTGTTTCTCTAGCTATATTTCTGAAAATTAGAACATTGAATATGCTCACTAGACGGCACTTTTTGACATATTTGGAAAAAAATATCAACTTCCGGTTTTCCGGAAATGGCATCAATTTTCAAATGGAATTATTCCAAATAATCAAAATAATCGTACACTACCGCATTTTCGATTAAAATAGTATTGTGGTTCGAAATACGTGCGAAAAACTTAAAACAAAATGTTTTTTTTTTACCCAAAACTCAATTTTTTTCAAATGGTACCATAATGGTACTCTAATGTCATTCGAAAGTAGAATCGATGGGGTATCCATCCATATGAACTCTTTTTGTGTATAACCATTACGAACAAAATAATGTAATTGAAAAAAGTTTATCTTCTCGTATCTTCTTGTTCCGGAAAAACCGGAAGTTGATATTTTTTTCCAAATAGGTCAAAAAGTGCCGTCTAGTGAGCATATTCAATGTTCCAAATTTCATAAATATGGCTAAAAAAATAAAGGAGAAAAGGGGGTGTATCATGAGTCTGTGACCCTTGGTATGTTCATGCTAGGGTGGACTGAAAGGACTCACCCATGAAATGGAGATTTAACAATATCATCTATTTAATAAAAAATTTGAATGACGAACATAAAATTTGTTGGTTAAAAGCTAACAGGTCTTCAGTACAACTTTGCATATGCAGTTGCTTCAACTCCAAATTTTAAATTATTCTATTTTCACAGATGGAATTACATGAAACTTCTGATGCTGCTTTGCCGGTTTTTATGTAAAAAAAACTAGTTATAGTATTTTTATTAGGTGTACAACTTTGCTTCCGCCGTTTTCCTGCAGCTGAGGCTCATCGAATACTCTCAAATACTTATGGTGATGCGGCTATTAGTAGAAGAACATGACTTGGTTTTCGAAGATGTAGGCATTACTTAATGATGACTCGTGTCAAAGTAAAGAAAAATTAGTACAATCATTGGGAGTGACTCAACAAGTAACTTCAAAACGCCTCAAAGACATGGGAATGATTCAGGAGTAAGAAAATGGGTGTCCAACCAATAGATGTTGAATGGCGGTTTTTTGCTAGTGAGCCACTAGCTTGAAAGGCAAAGATGGAAGGGATTTCTGCATCACATTGTAATCGAGGACAAAAATGGGTCCAATACAATAACCCCAAGCCCAGAAAATCGTGGGGATATCCCGTTCATGCTTCCACATTAGGTGGGATCAACTCGGCTTAGTGTATATTTTATTATAAAACTGACTGAAACAATCACAGGCGAACGTTATCGAACGCAATTAATGCGTTTGAGCCGATCATTGAATGGCAAATGGCCGCAATACAACGAGAGACACGATAAAATGATTTTGCAGCATGACAATGACAATGTTACAAAAATGGTCAAGTCATACTTGGAAACTTTGAAATGGGAAATCCTACCTCACCTGGCGTATTCACCAGACTTTGCTCCCTCTGGCTATTATTTGAATCGATTAATGGTACATCTTCTGGCTGACCAGTACTTTCGGTCTTATGAAGAAGTAAGAAATTGGATCGCATCAATATATGACGAGTTTTTCCAACGCGTGATTCGTACGCTGTCCGAAAGATGGGAGAAAGTAGTGGCCAGCGATAAACAATACTTTAAATTATAAATGTATAACCAGTTTACAATAAAGTCGCGAATTTATAGAAAAAAAAAATGACGGAAGCAAGGTTGTAGACCTAATAATTATTAGTGGTTATATTGTTAATAAGGATAAATTAATGTGTGAATATTGAACTATCAGTTTTGCCTAGCAATATTTACAATGTTTATGCTTCAGGTCATTTAATTTTATTACTTTCCCGGCCCGCCCCTCACAAAGCGAAAGTATTGTGAACGCGCTAAAAAAATATTGAAATAACAACGGATATATCCATTTCGAGGTCCCCTAAGACGATAAAAACGATTTCCAGATGGAAGTATGTATGTCTGTCTGTCTGTATTCTTCCACGATAGCGTCCGCACGCTTAATCCAATTGAGCTGAAATTTGGTATACGGGTTTCAGGTGATCGGGGATTGAACCCATTAGTTTTTGGTTGAAATCGCCCCACCAGGTGGCGTAGGAGCCCTATGTACATCGCAAAAAAATATAAGACTTAAAGTTTTTATTTGATATTTAGGTGCCTCACTGGCTTGTATATAAATACATCCTGAAATTTTAATTTCTTAATTTTGAACCTAACCTAAAAAAATTTTTTTTTAAACTAAAAAATCGCAACGCTTGATCCGATTGAGCTGAAATTTGGTATGTGGGTATCGGATCATCGCGGAATGAATCCGTTTGTTTTTGGTTGAAATCGCCCCACCAGAGGGCGCAGTAGCCCTATGTACATTACAAAAAAATAAAAGACCTAAAGTTTTTATTTGGCATTTAGGTGCCTTATTGTCTTGTAAATACATCCTGAAATTTTATTTCTTAATTTGAAAACTAAACAATGGAAAAAAATTTAAAATCCAAATGACATTTAAACAAAATTGCGACCCTAAAAAATTGTTCATTTTTACTTTAAAAAAAATCTAAACGATTTTTTTTGGGATACCAAATATCATTTGATTTGTACTTTAAAAAATTTTAACACCAAATTAATTTTTTAATTTTTATTGTATAACTGCCGGGAGTCTTGTGGCGACACAACAGATTTTTTTTAAGTTTCACTTTGCATAGTTTTTCATAAAAGAATTCTATATTGGAGGGAAGATTTACATTTTGTTGGCGGGTTTAATGTGTGTTGATTTCATATTAAATTTCAATGTCAATCCAATAGCTTGCTTATTATATGTCTGGGATAAGATATAGTTGTATGATGTTGTTTTGGATATTTTTTGATGAAAGAAACCATTTCAAAAGATGTTAGCTTAACAAACCCTTAATTATTTTAATTATAGGTGAAAAATTTCGAGACCAGAGAGTGAAAATATATGGTTGGGCACATAGAATTAGAAGACAAGGAAAAAATTTAATGTTCATTACCCTTAGGGACGGTACTGGATTCTTACAGTCTGTGCTAAATGATAAACTTTGTCAAACCTACAATGCTCTTGTGTTGCAAACTGAATCATCAATAGTGTTATATGGAATAATCAAAAAGTTGCCAGAAGGAAAAATTGTAAGAAAATTTATTTATTTATTTAAGGAGGTTAAGGGAACAATTGGGAGTGTTATTAAAGTAACTTCCTATTCTAACATTTTTATGATATTTATTTAACAATCCTTATAAATTGCATGTACTGTACTATTCACTATTACATTTTAATTAACATTGCTGTTCCTGAAGTAACATTGGGAAACACTAACAAAGCCTACATAAAATACCATCAAAATTAAAATTACTATCATCCATTTAATACAGGGTGGTCCTTAAGTAATTGTACATAGAAGTATGGTAGATTCACATTGGGGGTTTTTGGGCACGAGAAATCAGAATCTGGTACCTACTTCGATGTAATTAGTAGAGGGCGCTAGTTAGTCCACATTTGTTGCATAAATGTGCAATAAACTTTTTTGCTCTTTGAGTTAGCACTATTTTTGTAAAAGAATATTAAATATGACCTATTTTCTCCCATCACCGACCGTTTTTTTTTATTCCTCCAAATTATGGAAAAGTGAGGGTCACCCACCGAAACGGGTGTTTTTCAATTTTTGACTACACAAACACTGTGAAGTACTAGATAAAAGTGTTCTATCTACCATATACTAAGCAAAAATGTCCTATCTACCTAATTATAGTCACTTCCGACTTTCTTGCTTAGTTTTTCCACATTATTACTTTAGGCAAGCATACTAAACAAAAATCTCCTATCTAGAATTATATACACAACCTAAACGTCTGTAAAAAGAATGTATTTTATCTGATAAATATAAGATTTACTATTTAAAACTTTTTTATTTTGTCCGTTAGGAAGTCATACACTAATCTTTGCTGCATTTTGATGTTGAAGCAGAACGGACTTTTATCTTTAGTAAAGTTACTTATTCAAAATAACTGATTTTATTAAGGATAAAAGTCCGATATGCTTCAAAATCAAAATACAACAAAGATTAGAAATTTAGCATATGCCCAATAGTAGACACAGATATTATACAATTCTGTCTTAAATTTCAACCGGATGTAGTAGAAACAGGCGACGGCGATAACAAATATATAAAAGCTTTGCAACACACAATGCAAATTGTGTATGCAACCCCAATACACCGGGAATTTTTTGCTTTTAATAATTGTCAATACTCTCTTCTAATCATAGATGGCAGCACATCTAAAAATATATAAAAGTTCAAATAACTTAAAAGTAGTTTTTTGCAGATAGGATGTTTTTCCTTAGGACGGCAGTGTATATATGGCGTATACCTCTAATTATTTTACAAATTTTATTGTTGATTTATATGAAGCCAAAAATTTGGCAACGTCAAAATTCATTTTAAACTCTTATTGTTTCATTTTGACCTAGATTTTTGGTAGTAAAGGTGCAACGGGTTTTAACAGTTGTTTTCTGGAAATAAAGAAAATTGTGGAGGTTCACGGTCATTTGAAATAATTCTATAAGATATAACTGATTGTATTTTTATTATAGTATAAAAATATAACTAACTAGTGATTTTCCAATATAATATGGCGGAACTATTTAAATGAATCACAGAAATGAATTATTCTTTTTTTTTGCTTCTGTGTAATTATTCTTAGTTTTAGTTGAAAAAAAGTATGGAAGAATTAAAGCATACAATGAAGTGACAAATTAACAGTTGGCTCTTATGAATACAACTAAAAACTTCTTTTTTGAACTAAATGATAATTTAAATATGAATGGGATCTATTGAATTGTTTCATTTTTCAAAAATTCTAGGCTCCAGGAGGACATGAACTAATTGTAGACTACTGGGATCTGGTGGGGCTGGCTCCACCAGGAGGTGCTGATTCCCTTTTAAATGAACAGGCACTACCTGACGTCCAAGCAGAAAATAGACACATAATGATTAGAGGAGAAAACACGTCTAAGGTCTTAAGGATAAGATCTGTATTGTTACAAGCTTTTAGGTAGGTGTTATTCTTATGAATTGGGCCAATGATATTCTATGGTAACTGACTTTCTGAAGAGTATTAAAATAACACACATTAGAAAAATACCTGTTCTTAATTAAGTAAAGTATTTAATGCTTCCCAGCCCTTACACAAAAGAACAGCTTAGTGCAAGGAAATCTAATTATTCCTTTATTTATTTATTAAATTTACAATTTAGGATTTAGAATTTACAATTAATTAATATTCTCAATCCTTAAACATTACATACATTAAACAATTTCAAAACAAGTAATTATAAAGTAGAAGGAAAAGAAAGTTAAAGTAGACATATGCCTAAATGTATAGGATAATAATAATTAAAGTAATATATAAAGTTTTTTATTTTTATTCTAAAATTTTTGCGAATTCAATATAATTTTGGAAGATATATTTTCTTGTTTCAGTAGAAAAACGTCTATGCTTAGTGATAAGCCTAATATCTAGTGGTAACAGATTGCATGTTTTAGGCATTCTATGCATAAAAAATCTATGACAAATATTCTTGTGAACTCTTTGTGTTGACAGGAGTTCATTGGCAGTACTACGGGTTTGATGTACAGGAAGTATAATATTTACAATTAATTTATTCTTGAAAGCATACATACACAAGCTATGAAAATATAGCGCTCGGATATTGTATACTTCTTCAGTGTATAGAAGATTTGTGTGGTATCTTCCTCCCCAAATAAAGATACCATATCGAAAAAGCCATTCAACTAGCGATTTGTATATTAATAATAACAATTTTCTTGAGAGAAATTCTCTTAGTTGATAAAATTTGTATATGAGCCTTCTCACCTTTTTCGATAGGTAATCTACGTGATTACACCATTTTAGATTTTTATCCATAATTATACCCAAGTATTTGACTTCGTTTGTCTCTTTAATTTCATCTTGCATACCTGTGATTTTTATCCTAGTAAACTCTGGTCTATTTGCTTCTGTCAAGGTAAATGCGAGATAGTTTGTCTTGTTAACATTTAACGTAAGTTGGTACATATTTAGCCATTTCATAATTTTATCTATACCGATTTGAACAGCCATTTTAGTTTCTGTCCAACATTCTTCCCGAAATACTACGACTGTGTCATCCGCATAGGATACGATAGTTGCCTCTTTTACCATTGATAAGAGGGAGTTTATATACGTCACAAATAGCACTGGGCCAAGGCCATGAGGCACACCTATTTTTACAAACCCGGGCTTGTTTATCACATCATTAATTTTAACACATTGTTCCCGATTTGTGAGGCAACTTTTAAAAACATCCAACACTACGCCACGAATACCTTAACATTCTAGAACGTGTAGGAGTTTTTTATGGTTGACAGTGTCGAATGCTTTAGCGAGGTCAAGAAAAACTGCTACACATTTCTTGTTATTGTCTAAACCTTCTGTAATGTCCTTAATAAGTGAGCACATAGCGCCAGTTGTTGATTTTCCAGCTCGAAAACCAAACTGTTGTTTATGTAATATATTATTGTCATCAAAGAATTCCACTACTCGAGTTTTTAAACACTTTTCAAAGCTCTTTCCAATCTTATTAATCACACTTATCGGCCTATGATTTGATATTTTTGATTTATCTCCAGCTTTATGGATTGGAGTAATTATAGAAGATTTAAATTGTCTGGGGACAACACCATTCAGAAATATTAAATTAATTATATGTATAAGAGGTTTTAAAATATATTGGTGATTGTTTTTTATTATATCAGCTGTTATTCCATCAATTCCTGGTGAACTGTTATTTTTTAACGAAGATATATGCTCAATTAGTTCTTTGTCTGTAACAGGATTAAAAAACATAGTAGTTGAATTTTTTGATTCAATATCTGTGACGGTAGGTTTTTCAATGTTTTTCACCATATTCAAGCCGACATTGATGTAGTAATCATTACAGTAATTTGCCATTTGTTGGTTGTCTTTAAATTTTTTATTAGTTTTTTTCATTAGTAGCGTAGTTGATAAACTTTTTTTATATTATTTTAATTATCTTCAATTTGCCTAAAGTAGTAGTCATTTTTGGATTTTTTTAATAATATAGTAAGAGAAACAAATATTAAGAAAAAAGTTGAAGCACGTATAGAACAAGAATTTCAAAATGTCGAATTTAAAATGTCACCCATAGTGATAGTACGGCATACCGTAACCAGAATTTTCAAGTATTTTTCATCAGTCCTCAGAGAATTGAGAATAAAAAGACGGATTTTTTTAGTCACCCGAAAAGTCGGAATTGATCTTTGAATATGTAAAAAAAGTGCTCTAATTTTGTTATCGCTACACGTCCGTTCTCTACTTGAAAGTATTAGTAGAAAAAGCTGGAAAAAATCGAAACGGACATTTATAACCACCCCCATGCGAGCAAACGAGTTTTCCGTCGTGCGTATTGATGCTTTTAGTGCATTCTGTGAGTTGGAAAAACCACGAGAAACACAAATAATTTTCAACACGCCCAAAGTACGCTTTCGAGGATGCTGAACACGATGGCGTGCGTTAAAATTCTGTTTGTGTTTGTCCTACCCCCCAAACTGCCAAAAAGCACCTCCAAAAGGGTGAATCGCGTATTTCACCGGCAAAACTAATGTAACCCTCCCTTTTCGAGGATTCTGAACACGTTGACTCCATCCCTCAAACGGCCAAAAATCACCCTCGTTAGTTTTGCCGGTGAAATACGCGATTCAATCATTCATTCATTTTTTTGCGATTTTCGTGCTTAAAACGAGATAAGCGGTGAAAATTATAATAAGAAAAGTTATTGGTAATAACAAGACGCGTAAAATAAGATACATGAAGCATGAACATTTAGGCCGAAGTGTGACAAACCCTTGTCTTTTCCCCATCAGCCTGTTTTCACTTTATTTTTTATTTTTAGAGAACACTATTTGGATAGAGGTTATTGTGAAATAACTCCTCCGTCTATAGTACAGACTCAAGTAGAAGGAGGATCGACTTTGTTTAAAATGGACTATTTTGGAGAGGAAGCTTTTCTAACACAAAGTTCCCAACTATATCTTGAAACTTGTCTGCCATCTATGGGTGACGTTTATTGCATAGCCGAAAGTTTTAGGGCAGAACAAAGCAGAACTAGGAGACATTTGGCAGAGTAAGTTTAATCTAAATGCGTGTATTTTTTAAAATTACGTTTTAACAGGATTTTGAGTAATCACAGGACAGAATGTAATTTAAAAACAATGTTTTAAACTAGTTCTAGCATGGTAATTGTAAAAGAATCTATAAAATTTGACATATCAAAATTTAACATTGAAAGCACATAAGAGATTTTTACTAACAGATTTAAGGTATTTACGTAAAATTTAACAAAGAACTGAATTTATAAATTCAAAGTAATGTAGTCTCAGATAAGTCTGCGACTATAGTAACAATGAGAATGTTATTATATTAATCCTCAGGAGAAAAAGAAAATTGCAAGATAACCTCAAAATTCAATATCATGGTATATCAAAATTACTTTGTACTTTGTAGTTAAAATTTTAGGGAAATAATATAAATCAGAGAAATAGAGTTCCGGATTTCTAAAATTAAAGAAATATAGTAAAAAATGGGAATAATAATGAAGTTTCATGGAATTTAAGGAATCGATAATAACAAACATTAAAAGTCAGTGTATAAATTTAATATAAGTAGAAATAGTGAGAAAATTATATCAAAATTATTCTTTTAGATTATTTCTCTAGAATAATTTGGTGTTAATTAAAAGTAGTTAAAAAATGAATAATTTTTTAATTTTATAAAAATTTACATTAAAAAACTCAAATTCCAATCAAGTAAGCTGTGATTTGATGGTTTATAAAAACTATTTCGCGCAGTCAAGCGAGGCTTTTCAATAGTAATACCACAAGTGATTTGAATTTTTGTGATAAGTCTGTCGATTCATTTCATAACGAAACTGAGTTGGTTAAAAACACCACGAGTCCGGAGGACGAGTGGTGTTTTCTTCAAGCAACTCAGTCGAGTTGTGAAATAAGAGACAGACTTATGAGATAAATTCAATCACGAGTGGAATTTTATTAGACTATTTCGCAAACAAAGTAAAAGGTAAAAAATCTGAAATTCTGCAGAATTAGAGGAAATTAGCAAAAAAGGTAAGAAGTTTATCAGAGAAATTAATAAAGTTTAATAACAGGAAATATTGACATCGAACGAAATCCCAAATCTCCTCATTTTTAAGTGCTTGCATTATTTATATTTGACGTTTAACTGTCACATACACATGTCTGAAAACACCGAACTTGACAGACCAATCAGAGTCAAGAGTCAAGTTTGGTGTTATCGATAATCCAAACTTTACTGGAGCTTCTGATTGGTTCATTTGAAAAGTGCGTGAAATAGTCACTAAAATCTTTTGAAGCGTTCACATCGATCCTCGTAATAAAAACAAAAGAAAATCAAAGCAATAGTGATTGAAGATAAAAAAATTCAAAGAAATTTACCTGTCAAAATAAGTGAGGTTATATTTTTGTAAAACAAGAAAACTTAAAGAAAAATCAAGAGGAGAAGTCCAATTATTTATCATATCGTTGTATCCTGTATTAATTTATCTTAGTCCTGTTTTTGGTTTCCTAGAAGATATTGTACTAAATCCCATCTTGAATTTACTAGGAAAATAATCAGAATAAAAAGTCTAAGTCGTATTAAAGGTACCAATTTACTATATTAAATATCGATATTTAAAAACAGAAAAGGTCACAAATTACTTAGATTTGAATATAACATTGGAGTAAGGTAAGAGAGTAATCATAAGATTTGTGCTAATTGTTGATTTTGTAAATAAGAAAAATTTTACGCTTACCTTATTCTGGCAAACAACTCTTTCACATAAAATAAAAGGTTAACCGTTATTTATTTTGAATATTAATAAATGTTTACATATTTTTTACTGAGGCGTTATTATCAATTTCTACAATCACGCGGTCAATAGAAACACTTCCTGAGTTTAAGATTCTCAAATTTTCTACTTGATAGTAGATGTCGCTCAACAAAATTATCCACAACAAACAATAATTACATTCTGTCTGAGTTTACGGCAGAAGGCAATAAGAACAAAAAGATATAGGTAAAATTTAAAATTTGTTATAAGTATTAAATTAACAACAAACCAAATTAAAGAGCTAAAGTCAAGGTTGGTTTTATTGGTGGTATTAGGCATTCCAATGATCTGTCAAAACAAATTCAATATGGCCGCTGTGGGCACACAATTCGTTGGTGTTATCTTATTGTGCAGTTAAAAAGTTGATTTAAATTTTGCGAGATTGTTGTTTTTGTGACTTTTATATTATTTAGGACTTATAGGTGGCATTATTACATTTTATTACGAAAAAATGACAGTTACGTGCCTTGTGGTTGGCTGTGGAAGTCGTTCCAACAGGGATACTCTAAAAAAAATTTCAGTGCCTGCAGATTTGTTACATATAAAAATGAATTATCTGATAGTGATTTAATATTCTTCTACAAGAATAGCGCTAACTTAAAGAGCAAAAAAGTTTATCACACATTTGTGCCACAAATGTGGTCTAATTAGCGCCCTCTACAAATTACATCGAAGTAGGTACCATATTTTGATTTCTCGTGCCAAAAACCCGCATTTCCAAATTTTTGTGTATACATACAGAAAAAAACGCTAAAACATTTTATTAGAGCAAGTTGGTTCAAATCGTAATATTTTAAAGTGAGGAATCTACCAAACTTCTACGTACAATTACTTGAGGACCACGCTGTATAATTTTTATTTTTATTCATTTATTATGTAACCAGCTCTATCAGATTTGAATTTTATACTTTTTTGTACGTCCGTATCTTCCTAACTAGAGAGGTATATTATTATTTATGTGTTCTGGCCGTTGCTTTATATGTATAATTTTTACTCGTTTACCAATAAGGAGATAAATTCAGTCAAACTTTGATAAATTGATCTTTTTACATATTTTCTTATAAATACTTTTCATTTCTATTTTCAGGTACACCCATGTGGAAGCTGAATGTCCTTTTATATCATTTGATGATCTGCTGAACCGCTTGGAAGATTTAATTTGTGATGTCGTTGAACGAGTTTTAAAAAGTCCATATGGTCACATTGTACATGAGCTTAACCCCACTTTTAAGGTTCCAGAAAGGCCATTTTTAAGAATGAATTATGCTGATGCTATAGAATATTTAAAGGAAAACAACATTACGAAAGAAGCCGGTACTTTTTACGAATTTGGAGAGGTAAGTTTTATATTATTTTGTTTATCTTTATATTATATTTTTATTCAACGTAAATAAAGTGGTCCAAATTATAACCAACGCAGAATATCAGTATTACATTAAAATCGTAAAATGTGTGATACCCGTCAAACTAAATTTGTAGTGGACATTTTTTCAAAGAAGATGTTGGAAGACATCTAACATGTTTGCCTGGCCCAAGGGATAAGAGCCAGTCCTGACTGAGCAAAGATCAAATGGAGCAAAAATAAAATAATCACTAAATTTCTAATAAAGATAAAAACATAATGTATGCTCATGGTTAATTAAATTTCTAACAAATATAAAAGTATTATGTGCTCCCACGGTCAAACAGACAGACTATTCATCAGAATCAAGGCTCTACCACACAGTGGTCGGAAAGTCGAAAAAAGTGGGATTTAATACCAGGTGTCCGCGCGAAAACTTTAAAATGGAATTATATATGATGTTTTGAAAGATATCGAGTTGAAATTTTGGAATCTCATTAAGAAAGTAGTTGTATATGAGAATAGTTATAAATGGAGAAGTAATTAATAATATGAGATATGCTGATGACACTGTCTTGTTAACGAGCAACCTTGAAGACACACAACACCTTTTAGAAAAATTAAATGATCGATGTAATGAATACGGACTAAAAATCAACTTTAAGAAAACCAAGTTAATGGTAGTTAGAAAATTCCCACAAGATCTGAACCATGCGGACTTGACGGTGGCAAACTGCACAATAGAGAATGTGTTGACATATAAATATCTAGGAACTTGGATAGAACAATCGGGTGACCAAACAAGAGAAATAGGAACGAGGATAGAGATAGCCAGATCAACATTTGTAAAAATGAAGAAGTTATTTACGAGTCGGAATATTAACATGAAACTTAAGATGAGGATACTGCGTTGTTATGTTTTTTCCACGCTCTTGTATGGAGTTGAAACATGAACCCTCAAGAAAAACAACATCGATAAACTACAAGCACTCGAAACGTGGTGTTGCCTTAGAATGTGGCGTATTCCCTGGACCGATAGAATTACTAATGCCGAAGTGCTGAACCAGATGCAGAAGGAACGCGAAATCATTAACACCATGAAAAAAGAAAGCTTCAATACCTGGGTCATATATTGAGAGGACAGAAATACACATTTCTCCAACTGATAGTCCAGGGAAAGATTAGTGGAAAGCGGAGCATTGGCAGACGCCATGTGTCCTGGCTAAAGAACCTGAGGGATTGGTTTAACTGTAGCAATATTCAACTGTTCAGAGCTGCAGTCAACAAGGTCACGATTGCTGTGGTGATAGCAAACCTCGGATAGGAGATGCACTATAAAAATAAGTATATGAGACACCACCCCAACGTGATATTCGCCTCTCCCGATCCAATAATTTAAATGGCATGTTGTATTTTTTTGACATATTCTGCAAGAGCGTAGTTTTTTTAGTATCTCTATGTGAAAAAATGACTTAATTTTGTAAGATATTTACAGATGTTAAGAAAAAGAACTGGTAACCTTGGACAGTAGACAAATGTCGAAATAATAAAACAAGGAGTATTTCCATTATTTTAATTAAATTAAATGTTTAAAATATTCACCGCTTACATTTAAACAATAATCCAGTTTATTCTCGAAAGCGTTCCGAACATTTTCAAAGACTTGTGGTATTAAATAATGTCTATACATTACTTTAAGATTATATTACGCAAATCATCAATGGATAGGGGTGGTGTTCTGTAAACAACAGACTTCTAATGTCCCCATAAAAAGAAATCCAGTGGAGTCAAGTCTGGGGAGCGAGCTGGCCAATCAATAGCACCCCTACGACCTATCCAATGTCCTGGAATAACGGTATCCAAATATTTCCTTACTTCTAAACTGTAATGAGGGAAAGCTCCGTCTTGCTGAAAGTATAACTGACCCTCCTGCATTCGATCTAGGTTTTCTTCCAAGCACTGAATGATAAGAGGATGTATTAATTCTTCCAAAAAATCTAGATATCTAGGTCCATTTAAATTTTCCTGGTAGAAAATTGAACCAATTATTTGGCAATAAGATTTCCAGCCAGCCTATACATTAATTTTAATTTAAACCAAGTCAAAATTTTTCAAAAACTTTTGTACTAACTAGTAAACAGATGTGTCACAAGCAATATTATTTGACAGTTCATATAAGGAAGTTGCTTTCATGGCTTACTATTATTTTTTTTATTAGCTCTAAATATCTTACAATGTCCATTATGTAATTAAGTCATTTTTGCAGAATATGTCAAAAAAATACGTGGTGTCATTTAAATTTTTGGCCCGGAGGTGGCTGGGGGCGGCGAATATCACGTTGGGGTGGTATCTCATATACAATTAATTTTCCCTCTACTTTATTAATGACATTCCAAAATTTCAAGTCGATATCTTTTAAAACACCAGATATAGTTCTTTTTTTTTTCGCGTGGACACCTGGTGTAAGGGACCTTCCAAAAATCTCCAAATTTTGTACATAGGCGTATTTTGGATTCCTAAATAAGAATCTGAGGTGACATTTTGGAAATTCTAAAAATCCAATATGGCGCCCTAAAATCTAAAATTCTGGTCCAATTCGATTTCTGTATTGACAATAATTGTAACCATTAACAATATTTAAAAAAATTACCTTTTTTTTTCAAAGACAGATAAAAATGAGTTTTCATCATTTTTTTCTGAAAATTTCCATTTTTTTACTTTTTTCTTTGTTTTTGGGTTTTTCTTCACTATATTGTGAAAATTAAGATTTGTATTGTTTTTAAATAAAGGACCAGGCACCTTCCTTATGGGAAAATGGCTTTCCGTCAAATTTTCTGAAAAGTTAGTATGATGTAGAACTCGATTCTCTGACAAAAAGTATCCATTCCTATGGCTAGTTTTCGAGGTACAGAGTGTTAAAAATCGGAAATGCCACTTTTTTGCAACCAGATTTCTCATAGCAGACCTGTTTTATTCGCATTTGTTGTAAAAAACATGAATTATAGATTATTTGGCAACAATATTTTATAAACAATTACCGTAGAATTTGGTTATTTACAGGGTGGTTCGAAAATACGTAATATGGTTTTTTTGAAGAAATCATTTTTTTTTATTATGGGATTTTGACTGGCTCCAAGAGTCCATTGATCTCTGCAAAATAATGTTTCCTCTATCTTTACCAAAAAATAGTAGATTTTTAAATAATTTTAATTTTATTGAATTAAGAGTTTATTACAAATAAGTTTTTTAAACTAATAAAAAAATCTAAAATTCATCAAGTATGAGCAGTAGTTAATATCAAATTAATGCAAATATTAAACAAACAAGTTTCTCGCAATGAATCCAAATAATTATATATTTTTTCTGAATAATTATTCCGGAATAATAATGTAATTGCTTAAAATTGTTGAAATAAATAATAAAAAGTACTATTAGCAATGTAGCTGGGCTCTTAATTTGAATTAGAACCTAAGGTAGAAGATGACCGTCCAATTTAAAAACTAGAATTTAAGCCATTCCATGGAACTACGTTTGCGTTGTTTGCGTCTGAGATTGAACTTAATACATTTAAAAAATAGACCAGTGCAGATAATTTTTGAAACCAAATAAAATAATAGTAGGATGAAACTCATTGGAAAAGGAAGAGAATATGACAAAAATGATAGGAAAAATAATTTACAGGCGCTCTGGGGTCGGGAAGTGGAAGGGGGGAGTTTTTAAGGGTAGAAAACTGTTTATCTCGATTTTCGGCAAAACTACAAGTCCTATGGAAAAAAGTTAAATGGCAAAGTTGTAGGTAATAAAAAGATCTACAACTTTTGTATTTACACTTTTTTCACATAACCTCAAAATTTATGTGAAAAATTCAAATAACCAAGTTTTTGATTTTTTTTTCACGAAATTTGGTGTAAACTTACCTTTTTTTGTTTTAAAATATTTATTTTGACTTAATATCGAAAAAGCAGTCTAATTTTCAATCGAAAATTCTCACGTCAAAATATCTGCTTTTTTAAAAAACTCGGTGGGCTTTTTGTTCGTTGAAATCTCTACTTTTTGATGGTGTAAAAAAAATATACATTACTATGGTAAACGTTCTCAAAAAATGCAAATAAGAAACGAAGAAAACTCCGAATTTCTTTTTTTTTAAATCATCATGTACAATTTTGAGCTATTTATTTAAATTTATACTTTAATTACTCGAAAAACGTAAGATTCTGTGTTACATTGATAAACAAAAGAGTAATTAAAGTATAAATTTAAATAAATAGCTCAAAATTGTACATGATAATTTTAAAAAAAGAAATTCGGGGTTTTCTTCATCAAAAAGTAGAGATTTCAACGAACAAAAAGCCCACCGAGTTTTTTAAAAAAGCAGATATTTTGACGTGAGAATTTTCGATTGAAAATTAGACTGCTTTTTCGATATTAAGTCAAAATAAGGTTAAAAAAATAAATATTTTAAAACAAAAAAATTACAGAGTGTTTGGGACATAAAAAGGTAAGTTTACAGCAAATTTCGTGAAAAAATTTTTTTTTTTTGTAAAAGATAAAAATAAAAAACCAAAAACTTGGTTATTTGAATTTTTCACATAAATTTTAAGGTTACGTGAAAAAAGTTGTAGATCTTTTTAGTACCTACAACTTTGCCATTTAACTTTTTTCCATAGGACTTGTAGTTTTGCCGGAAATCGAGATAAACAGTTTTCTCTCCTTAAAAACTCCCCCTCTTCCACTTCCCGACCCCAGAGCGCCTGTAAATTATTTTTCCTATAATTTTTTTCATATTCTCTTTTACCATTTTGAAAGCTATCTGCACTGGTCTAAAAACAATAGACGTCTTTAAGAATTTTTATGCATTTAAATAAAATGTTCCACTATTTACCAATGATTTTCTTTATATTTTAGTTTTAAAAATCTTTTAAAAAAGACGATTTTTCTCGTCTAACTAGTAAAAACCGCAATAAAATCAGTTAATTTACTGGCTTTGATTCTTAATTTAGTATGTAATTTTCAATTCACTGGATAACCCTGAACAATCTCTTCATTTTCAAATTTTATATTAAAAAAAATGTTTTTTGTGTTAGGATATCCCTGAAATGCCTGAGAGAAAAATGACTGATAAAATCAACAAACCGATTATGCTATGTCGGTTTCCAGCCAATATAAAATCATTCTACATGTCCAAATGCCCTGAAGATAAAAGACTTACGGAGAGCGTTGACGTTCTTTTGCCCAATGTTGGAGAAATTGTTGGTGGTTCCATGAGGATTTGGGATTTGGAAGAGTTACTGGAAGGGTAAGACATACACATTAAAACAGTTTTAAATAAATAAATAAAATAAAACTTGTAAATTGTAAAAGCATTTTCAAATTATAAATAGTATATTCTGTAACAAGGTTGGAATGAGAATTCGACACGAGTGGAGGATTCCGAACGCGAGCGTCGGATTTTCATTCCAACAGAGTAACCGACTGTACTTTCTCCACGGCCACAGAAAGTAGAAACTAAATATAGTAAAATGAAACCTCAATCTCTCAACATTGTGTAGGTAGTATTTTTATATTCAAGCTTGGATTTTTGCGGTAGCAAATTTTGAGTTATATTATCGGCATATTTTTTTTATTTCTGGAGGAGTATTTTCAAATTCTACATATGAATCGTTTGATTTTCTTCTCCTTTTTAATAAATTAAAAGGTTTTACAAACCAATATTAAGACCACGTCAACTAATACTGAGTTAATTTGACATTCATGGCAAATCTTATTTTTTTAAACAATGACGGAACCAGGGAAGCCATTGAGATATTTAAGCACAACAATTTTAACCGAAAGGAAGAAGATACATCAAGTACGCCGAAACCTCGCGCCACCACCACTACCATCCCCACCCCAGCCCCCAACTGCGGCGCGACGGCGGGGGTATAAATACGACCGAGGGGACCACTGTCGAATCAGTCAACGTCGGGAAGCACGGGAGATCACTTCGCCCACTGCCTCATCGCCTTTGATAATGTCTACCGCAGCTGTAGACGAAACGTCAGGAAGAAATTCCATTGGACCACGGCTTCAAAGCCCGGAAAATACTTTAGATTTTAATTTGACAGGTCGTGAAAGCCTTCACAGTCTGATAATGACGGAATAATGATTCTATCTCTAGTGATAGAATGAAATGCGTATAAAATACATGAGAGACAAATGTTTCAGAATTTTATTTCAATCTCAAGAGCTGGAATGTTTCTTTTCTGTTATTATAAGTGGTTTCAGAATAACTACATTCAATAGTGGCCGTGGAGAAAATCTTTTATACTTATATTTTATAATTTTCATATGACAGTATATGTTGACCATAGTGAAATTAATTAATTACAAAAGTATCATCAAGGAATTTTTGTTAGCATTTTAATAGACCTCATGTGTATAATTGCAAGTCAAAGACAATGAGAAGAGTATTTGAAGTACCAAAAGCCACTATGAACTACAAAAATGAATTACGGATACATACATATACCTTATTATTTATAGTAAGACCATGACGTAATTTCTAGTTATTTCTATTGTCAACGGAATAAACACGAAAACATTAAAAGCAAATACGATTTAAACTTAACGTGCAGGGGAAATTAATGTTAAAGGTTGGCAACACTTCATGACGTCGATGTGACATAGCGAAAATTTTTGATTTATCAATCTATGTGGCTACTCACTTAGAATAGTTACAATCTTAAAACATTTTCTTACTATTGAAAATGCTTCATAGTCAAGATTTTATTTTTTTATAGACTAGCATTTCTTTTTTAATCTTCCATCAAGTTGATAGCACATTAGATGCACTTATATTCAAGTTAGAAAAAAAATAAACTGGCACAATTTTATCTTTAAGGCTGCGACATTTCGGCCAATGGACTAAAAATGGCGGCCGTTTTCGTGGTTTTACTACTTCATGCTTTTCAGAATAATAAAGAAAAATTATGAGTAAATTGAGCTATAAATATAAACAGCAGTGTTGTAAGAATGAATTGAATATAAACATACTCTTTAATAACTAAACATAATTTCACATTAACATAAAAAACTTTAAAATTTTAATTGCAAGGATTGATGAAAAAATTATATTCAATCAATTCACTGTCATTTTTTAAAAACTCACAAAATATAATGACTGCCGTGGAATAAGTAACTCAAAACGCATGAAGTCGTTTTGCAAATTTTGACACAATTTTTAAAATTGACGCGTTAATTACCTTGTCATTTTAGTACAGGGTGTTCACCACTGATGCGACATGCAAAGATGCGTTGGCATATGTCTTGGAATCTCGATAGAAGCTAAGTCTATGCATAAATTATTAATGGTTGACCAATCAGAAATGCCAACGGCATGTGTCAAAATATTTCAACGCGCAATACGAAACGATGTTTACAAATAATTGTATTTTATGATACGACGTTGCCGTTATCTATATTTTTACACAGGTTACAAAGATATAGTGTATAGTGTGACAAAATAAGATTTTTGGGCAATTGCAATTTTGTTTCTAAGTTGGAAACTGTGCTAATTAGAAGATTGACAACATATTAAATTCATTACAAAAATGACTGAATACATACTAACATTGCATACCATCTTAACTAATATTAAGTAGTGATGCCTGTGCACTCACGTTCAAGTGGATTTTTCTGTGCAAAGGTTAATTTTAAGTTTGATTCTTTATAATTACCAATAAATGTGACATCTCTCTTCTCTACAGTAATGTGGCTTATCAGATTAATACAATAAGCTTTTCAATTGTAATTATTGATATTAAGGACATGTTAGGAAGGGAAAGGTAATAAATAGGTATAAAATAATTAAAAGTATTTTATTAAAAAATGAGATACATAGATACAATATTACAAAAGAAAACTTCAAACATAATTTCACAAATCTCAATTTTTTGAAACACATGGTTTGCTACTTAAGGGAATGTGTCTGTAAATTATTTCAGGAAGGACAAAATCGTTATAAAACGACACTAATTTTTATAGCATCTTGTCCTTCCCGAAAGATTCACCTTGTGCAATAATTTCCACGTTTAGCGGTTCTTTGTCATTTATGTAAATGACAAAAAAAACAAATATCTTTCGCAAATATTTAACTGGCCTTGGACCTATAACAATAAAAAACAACATTATTTCATAGAGTAGCATTGTGTAAACATACTGTTACAATTATTAATATATACTGACCTGGTAGAAATAATTATGGTTTCTTTTCAAAATAATTTTATCATCAGCCAACGTGACACACAGCTGCTTGTTGGTTTTGGCAGCTTCCAACAAAGTTTGCCCAGAATTATGGACACTTGATAGGCATTTAATTTCTATTAGGCCATTTTCTCCTACAAGTGCTCCCAAAAAACCATACTCCTTGGAAACTGTCAACAAACCACACTCTCTAATTTTTGCCAGAGGGTTCTGTTTTTGGAACCGTTGTAAGGCAACAGCCTCATTCTGTCTTCCATACGCCATGTGTTTGGTGCAGAACGTAGTATCATACAAAAATTTTTTTATTATATTGTGACATGGTGTTCTTTCTCTTTTTTTGTCACTTCTCCAAAGAGGGAAGCAGTTAATCTGTCTCTTCTTTCACTTTTATTTAATGTTATTCCATTATCCTACTGCACAAAGAAAATAATTGTTAATGGTAATATAAAAACTGATTTAACCTTTTGTTTGCATGTAATAAGTTCCTGATCCCTCTAAGGACAAAAAAAATTCCACAAAGGCACTAGCAGAAAATTGCTGAGTTTTTTAAGTTAAAACTCTCAATTTGTGGAGAAAGATGAATAGCAATTCAGGATAGTAGATTAATTGAAAAGATTTATTTACGATTCCATACTGTTGAGCCAAAAAGTATTATAAAATTACTCCTTAATACGCCTGTTATATCACTTGATCTGAGTGGGCGATTCATCACGTGAGCATTTAGGTGCACTGTCATTGGTTGAATAGAAAATACAGAGTTTTGTTTGCTGTAAATACAGTTTTGGTTGCAACTCAGTTTTTTACCACATTTTTTTATACCTTTCAACGAGTTTTGAAGCTGAATGATATTGTAGGCTGGTGCACAAAACCTGTGTTCTACCATATCCAAGAGCTAACTAATTTTTTTTTGTTTTGGTAAATACAGACATTTGATTCTATAGAACTCATATATGTCCTATATACTCAACATACCTGCAAACGATTCAATACTCTTTGAGATTCTGCCTCATATGTTTCTCTACTAAGGACATTAGCAGGTACAGAAGGTCCGTAATCATTGTTTGGGTTCTTTTTTGATGGTTTACTCCTAGTACCTTTGTCAGTCGTCGAATTATTTGTATTTAGTTTTCGTTTGCGAGACTGGTCTTTGGCATCCAACCTTTTTAAATTTTCAGCTTCCTCAGTGCCCGTAATGTTCCTCCAACTATCAGCATTCCAATTTATCCCTTTATTATATCTTAACGCAGCTACATAAGCTCGTGTTTCGAACGATCCTGTTGATGTCAGATTCATTCGCTTTCCAGCATTGTATTTAGCCAAAAGCGACATGAACATTTCAGCTTTGTTGCTGGTTTCATTGCTTATGAGATTTTCGGCTAACATCACAATCCTATCTAATGCAGCTAAAATATTTACTTATTAAAATTGATGTGTTGTGTAGTGAAAAGTTGAAGATGAGGCAAGATGTTTTAAATCGATTGAAACGATAAACGTGTATCATCCTTGAAAATATTTAGTTGAAAAAATAGCAATAATTATAAATCTGTACTAAGGATGTAGAAATAAATATTTCCTCATTTTCGTGGTTTTAACTATTATTTTATACAATATATATGGTTTATACTATTTAGTAAACCTCTTTGTAATCCACCAACACTGTGGTTTATATAAATGGCCCTTTGAGCAGCATGCTGCAATTGTTTAATTGTATTATTTGCTAAACATTTTCTGCCTTCTGACATAATCTTTGTGTCTTTTTGTATTTTGTACAAGGCCTTTCCATAATTTTTTATTACATGGTTTTTGCATTCTTGTTTTTGTACCATGGCACCATATGGTACTTTCTTCAGAATATTTGTATAGACACTGGAGTCTCCATCGCCAATAAGGTTTAAATATTTTAAATTGTGCATTGTGAGACTCTCTTTATACCCTACCACTATTATGTCAGACTCCATTGCGCTTGAAGAACTATTCCAATTCTTAAAACAAATATGTTCTGGTACTGGAATATCCTTTTTCTGTGCTCTTGCACAAATACAACAATATTTATTTATAATTCCAATGAAAAGGATTTTGGATGTTAATTTTCCAATAATAACAGCCTAAAATTTTTAATATATATTACATTTAGAGCAATAACGGACAAAATGCTACTCATTTGTGGAAAATCTGCGTTTTATATTTTAAATTAATCACACTTAGGAGCGATGACTCCAACCCCCATCGACATACTGTAGTCCACACTTAGCCAGGTCGTACTCTTCTTTGCCAGCTATTTCCATGCAGTACCATAAATCTTCTTTCAATTTACTTCCTAAGATATTATCAATTTTATTAAATAAGCTGTATGGCATAGCTGGAATATCCATGCAGGCGAACAATTCTGTCATATGGCTGTAAGTACTGCCTGTTGATAAAGTACCACAAACAGCTCCATAATTTAATTTGTATGTATCTTCTATTTTGGTGTTATGTGTTTTAGCAGTAGTGGTGTAGTTGCACATATTACATACAAATTTTAGTTCACTTACTAAGCCAAATTTACGTTCATCAACAACACATAATTGACCATTTGTGCAAACTTTCGAATGTATTAACTGTAGTTTCATTGACCACTCCAATACATACTGTAAATCTACAATTCTGTTTCCACTCAATACAGGCTTTGGTTTGGAGGTATACGAGAAAGAAAAAACGCTATAAAAACAGCAAAGGATACCGCCAATAGAAGAAATGCTAATTGATCTGGACATTTTTGAGTATTTTAATGTCGAAAACACCGTACACTGTCCATATACATAAAAATAAAATGATATTTTGTCTATTAGGACCACCGTGCAAAGATTCAATAACCAACTTACTGGAGATCATTAGGGGTAATTTGCGTAAAATTTCTATATTGATTAACTTTCTTTAATATGAATTTACATTTAATGTCTATAACGCATATTAGATTTCAATAGAGGTTGACCACTCCACCTCGCCCATAGGTTCATTTTCTGATCTCTTGTGAGATTCACAAACGTTGCTAATTAAAATTTTTGTCTCAAATTTTATTTCTAAAATTAAAAACACGGTGAATAAAGTCACAAATGTTATAAATTAATTAAGCTTACCTACCCTATCTCAACCCTCACCATTGGATTCACTGTCATCAACGTTGATAATCAATTTGGTCGGACTCGTTATATAAGAATTTTCTTCTTTGATAACATGTTTGATTTTTGTCTGCCAATCATCAGCTGAACTTTTGTTAATTCCTTCTTTTACCAAATTTGCTATCAACCCGTCAAATTTGGGAAACACGTTATAACGCCTTATTCTTTTTTAATTTGTCCCCAAATTAATTCTGTGGGGTTAAATACACAAAAATAGGGCGGAAGGAGCAATACCTCGTGGCCCCTTTTTGATGCCATTTCATCAATAAAAAGTTTTATAATATATATGTAAAGATGCCCAAACGATATGTATAAATGTTTAGAAGTGTCATTTCAAGTTGACATTTTTACTTGATTCCTTTTTCAAGTTAGAAAAATGGCGTCGAATGATGTAATTCCTGCTGGAATAAAAGTTGTAAATAAGCTAATTGTGGATGGATTACTAAAAATCAGAGAAAAAATTTCGAGTTGAAATTTTTTTGTAAAATAAAGTGTAGGATTTTTTTTCTGATTTTTAGGAATCCATCCACAATCAGCTGATTTATTCCAGCAGGAATCACATCATTTGACGCAATTTTTGTAATTTGAAACAGGAATAATTTAAATAAAAATGTCAACTTGAATTGACTGGAATCAAATATTGAAATAGTATGAACGTTCACTTGAATTCAGATTACTCCTTTCAAGTTACTTGAATTCAAGTAACTTGTAAAGTCTGAACGCCGCTTTATAGAAATTAAAATAAAGAAAGTTAATCAATATAGAAATTTTATGCAAATTACTCCTAACGATCTCCAGCTAAGTTAGTTATTGAATCTTTGCACGGTGGTCCTAATAGACAAAATATCATTTTATTTTTATGTATATGGACAGCGTACGGTGTTTTCGACATTAAAATACTCAAAAATGTCCAGATCAATTAGCATTTCTTCTATTGGCGGTATCCTTTGCTGTTTTTTCTTTCTCATAAAGCGGTGGGTTCTACTATATCTACCTCTATTTCCAATTCATGTTGTGCTATTCTGAAAACAAAATATAATTAATATTATTTGGCCAATTCAACTGAATTTTTCATTGTGACCTTGATTATAAATATTTTTCTTCTGCAAATTGTCAGTTTAATTTTTTGATTGTAAAATATTAATGTAAACTGTATTAACGCCATATTCAAAATATGACAAAGGGTGAATGTGCCTGAACATCTTTAGTAATTTCAGAGACAACCAAGGAAGATAGTTTTGAGATTTTTAAACTTTAAAGTATAGAAAAATCAATATACCAGCTGTATTCTTCTTCTGATATAAAGGAAAATTGAAGGTTACATTCCTCAGTCTCAGCCTCTGCTTTTTCCATATTCATGTAACTGTAAAATAATCAGTTTATTAATCATATATCAAACTAATTCTTAATATTAATATGAATAATTGTTTATATTGACAATATTTTGTCTCTCTCAATATTTTACTGCTTGCTCAACACTAACAAAAGAATTAGGTAGTATAATGATAACAACTAGGTTTTCTTGTAGTAATATTATGTATTAATTTGACCTAATTGGCCAGAAAGAAAACTTCTAAATCAAAAAGCAAATTTGGGTATGTGTCACAAAATGTACACTATGATCACGTTCAAACTAGAGAGTATAGGTTATCGTTGTACTGGGGTTTAAAATGCACGGCGAAAACCTCTGATCGTCAACTAGTTTACAGACTGTATTTACCTGCAAGTGGGTTCCCGATCTGCACCTTGGTGTTGTTTTTCAAAAGACGTTTGACTTTTAGATATATCTGTAATATCTCTTAAAGGAAAATCTTGTGTTTTAGATGTGCTTGGTAACTGCCTATCAAGGCGGTGGACATTTCTGAAATATAAATTCGATTAAAACAATTTGTTTTTAATTTTAAATAATTTACTTACATTAGCTGTTCATTGTTGCTAATGTTCTCAGAATCCAGAGGGTTAACTTGAGTCAAAGTGTTAAACCTGAAGGATAAATAATTCGTTTCAGTCTTACTTCTATATACAGTGCGCTTTTTAAATGTAAGTGGGTAAAACTTATACATTATATTCGTCTTTTAAGAAACAAAACCGCCTAAGTACCGAAATGCTAACTTTTCAGTAGACGATAAAAACTGCCTCATAACTGTAATTTTTGAAAACCTGATACAATTTTAATGTTTATAACATCAAAATATACAACAATTTATCAATTCAATGAAATGCATATATGCCCTATTAAGATATATAATGCAAAATCCCAATTTAAACAAACAAGCAGGTGTAAGCAGGAAGGAAAACAGTTTGGCTTATGGTAAAGATTTAGATTTTACTTACATTTCCTCGTTATTAGCAGTCTTGGAATCCATAGTATAAGAATGATCGTGATTTACACCTAGCAACCTAAAACAAACTCGAGATTAGTGAGTAGTTCTGATAGTGACCTCCAGATCTCTTGATTTTGAATGTTTTTACTTATTTATTGTTACTCTCTTTAATCTCATTACAATATTCTAAATTTGATCAACAACTTACCTTCTTTTTTTATGCCACATGGATATACTTTTAGACATCTTATTTCTTTTTCTCTTTCTACTAAGGAAACTTTTATGATGCCCCATATTTTAAATTAATTTATAAACAGTCACTAATACTAATGTTATCACTAAGTATCCTTATGACTAGTAGAATAGTTTTCTAAAGTAACAAGTAACGAAATAGCACAACTATAATAATTAAAATCATATAAAATAATAAAAGCCAACGAAAACTAAAAAACACAACAAACGACAAACGCAACAAACAAACTGCTCTTGGCTTGGCGCTTGGCTTGGGTTGGAGGGGAGGCAGCTTCAACAAATTGACATTTGACAGACATTTGGTTTGTCTGCTTGCTTATTTTGAATGCGCATTAGAATCGATTATTAAATTTCGCAGTCTAATATATCAAAACAATACTTGTCAGAGTGTATTTTTATAACAATATTCATTTAAAAGAGATAATAATATACCGATATACCTACCTATTACTCAATTAAGCATACATTTCAAATAATTATTATCAAAATAAATCGAGAAATTATTCAAATTATAAAATAATCGATTTCGCTCGGTTTTATATAAAAGTAAAAATTTTCACCCCATCCAAAGGAGCAGAATAGTTCAATTGCCCCTGGTTCTTTAAGATTAAAATTTTTATTACGACCATAAAATCTGGAATGAAACATTCTTTTATAACCATTTGCAAACGATTAAATAAAACACACCCAAAAATGAATTAAAAATTTACTTATATTCCAGAACCAAATATAACACAATAATCTCTCTCGTTCAATACCGAAATCACTATTAAATCTGAATATTATTCATCGGGTGTTTACATTACATTTACCGTTGTCGGCTAGGAAGCAGATCTATGGCCTTAAACGTTCTATAGGATGTCGCTCTTATAGCACAATTTGTTTTTTTGTTTTATTTTTGTCAAATTAACATACTTAACACTTAACAACTAGGTACAATTTTTAACAGATTAAGTTTTCATATTACAGTGCAATTATTAAATTTAAATTGGTTATCTCAAAATACACATTATTCTTCTAAAATAATTAAATAAGTCTGCGTCGATTTGGCAACATCGGGTGCTCCTGGAAGGTCTAATTATAAATGTTCTGTTTTTAGTGCATTCTGTGAGTCGGAAAAATATACAAATATTTTAAGCAGCAACCAGACTACTCCCCCCCCCCCCCCGTTTTCGAGGATGCTGAACACGATGGCAGTATTCAAAATTATTTTCCACTTAATCCCACACCCCACAAACGGACAAAAATCACCCACTACAGGTGAAAAATTTTTCTGCCATCGTGTTCAGCATCCTCGAAACGGGCGGTAGGGAATATTTTACCGATGGAATATGCGGAATACGCGATTCCCCCATTTTGGACCGTTTGGGGGTGGCGTGTGTGAGTCGGAAAAAAAAACCGAAAATGGTAAATGTTTTCAGCCGGAACAATTACCCCTACCCGCGTAAATTTCTCTTTGGGGTTGCGTAACTCCCAGGGCCGGTTTAAGGCATACGCGAAGGATGCGGCCGCAAGCGGGCGCCGCGGCCATGGGGGCGCCGCCGATTGAAATTTTTTTTGTGAATGTAATGTAATAAAAAGTAGCCCAAACAGCGTTTTAGGCTACTCAAATTTTAAAAATTCTCCCAGACCCCCCGGTATTACGCCCCCCTAAATTACGCCACTGGTATATGAGGGGCGCCAGTGAATGAAGAATATCACGTCTTTCCTCCCGTTTTTGAGGATGCTGAGCACGGTGGTGTTGTTGAAGATTACTTCCAACCCTCACCAACCCACCACTTGCCAAAGTCATCCTCGAAAGGGGTGAATTTTTCTTTATATCAGCGGGGGGGGGGGGGTTGTAGGTCAAAAGCGATATCCAACACCATCACCGTGCATCCTCGAAAATGGATTGAAAGTGTGTTTTTACGCAGGAAAACTTTGTAAAGCGCTTAGACGTGCTACCATCTATGGTTAGAAGAGAGTTTTAGCACTTTATAAAGCAACGATTCCCGATGTATTGCTATGGCCATTTTGAGGAGTTGCACAACCCCAAAGAGAAATTCTAACACGCTTACTCGCCTGTTTATACCTGGCACCTTCACAGTTGTGCTGAAGGGAAAGTAGGCAACCTATATTTTTTCCAATTTCTTGTATGATATTCTCTTAGGTAATGCTCGATTTTTATGAATAACAAATCGGGCAAGTTGATCCAAAAAAGTTCATTAAAATTTATATTATTTAACAGCATCTGCACGCGATTTAGCTAGGCAACCCGTTTGGGATTTATCAATGTACAGGGTGTTTGGTGGGTCGATGCATACCTTTGAGTAGCTGATAGAAGACATCATTTTGAACATATTTAGGTAAACTTACCTTAGTACGAAGTTTGATGGATTATGAAATATTCGCCATTTTGTAATTTTCTGCAAATCCACTATACAATCTTTATTATTCAATATTAGAATAAAAATTGAATGTGGAGGCTGTATATATTTGACTTTTTATGATGCTGTAAGTATGCACTGATGTTGCAAAAATGTTTACACTTATCGATAGGTACGTTAAATGATAGTAATCGAAGGTTGAATTTACAAATACCATGTTTTGGTTCAATGACTTCGAATTTTCAGTAGTAATACCCCTAGGGCCTTGAAGGATTCTCTATGACAAAATTTTGAGGATTTATCAAGGCCCGAGGGGTATTCGATAAGATAATTTTTTACTGTGTAGATTTCAAAAAATTGGTTGTCAATCTGACGTTTAATATTTACTCATTTTTATTTAGCAAAACTAAAAACTACAGGTATTAAAAGTACAATTGGTAAATGTTAAATTAGAAGAGTTTGCTGAAGTTGACGGATTGTTAATTTCCACTGTTGAAGAAATTCCTCGCATAGTGTTGATTATTTCACCGTGGCGTTCTTGGTCGATATTTAAGTACGGTTTTATTGAATTAGAGCTTTTCTCATATTTACCGCATAATCTCTCAATATATTAGCCAAATTAGGCAAACTCGTTTCAGTTCGTATTCTCTGATCGCACAAAACTCGAGAAATATTTTCCATATATATTTTTTTGATTTGGTTGTATTTTTTGGTATATTACTTGATATAACATCATTAATTGCATCGTCAGATGCATTACCAAATCTTAGCGACATTTTTAAACTATTTTTAGATGTGCTACCATCTATGGTAAGAAGAGAGTATTGACATTAATTTTTGACTGAATCTAGTCAAGATGTCACTCTCTTCTTTTTTATCCCTTTCAGAGATTAATACAAAGTGAGTAAACCAGTAAGGAATTTTAATTTATTAGATTCGACATCCTAAGACCGGTTTCTGTCTTTCGACTTCATCAGTTAGGCTTTTCGAATCCAATAAATAAAATTCCAAACTCGTACAAGTCAATAGCTATATCTGCTATAAGATAACATTTTTAGATGTGCTACCATCTATGGTAAGAAGAGAGTATTGACTGATGAAGTCGAAAGACAGAAACCGGGCTTAGGATGTCGAATCTAATAAATTAAAATTCCTTACTGGTTTACTCACTTTGTATTAATCTCTGAAAGGGATAAAAAAGAAGAGAGTGACATCTTGACTAGATTCAGTCAAAAATTAATGTCAATACTCTCTTCTTACCATAGATGGTAGCACATCTAAAAATGTTATCTTATAGCAGATATAGCTATTGACTTGTTCGAGTTTGGAATTTTATTTATTGGATTCGAAAAGCCTAACTGATGAAGTCGAAAGACAGAAACCGGTCTTAGGATGTCGAATCTAATAAATTAAAATTCCTTACTGGTTTACTCATTTTTAAACTAGTTGTCAGTTTGACGTTTATTAATTTTTAATCAAAAACTTGACTTGTTGAAAACACCAAACTGAAAACACCACATGTAGGGTGTTATCGCTGTAATCCATAGCTGATTGGATGAAATTTGACACATGACTCTAAATTAAGTAATTTGATTGGTTACTATAGTTAGTAAAAAATTATCAGTAGTAATACCCCTAGGGCCTTGATAATACCGAGATAATTTTGTCATAGAGAATGCTGAAAGCGTGTTGCTTGATAATGGCCCGAGGCCGAAGGCCGAGGGCTATTATCCTTAAGCAACACGCTTGAAGGATTCTCTATGACAAAATTTTGAGGATTTATCAAGGCCCGAGGGGTATTCGATAAGATAATTTTTTACTTTGTAGATTTAAACATTTTTAAACTAGTTGTCAGTTTGACGTTTAATTAATTTTTAATCAAAAACTTGACTTGCTGAAAACACCAAACTGAAAACACCACATGTAGGGTGTTATCGCTGTAATCCATAGCTGATTGGATGAAATTTGACACATGACTCTAAATTAAGTAATTTGATTGGTTACAATAGTTAGTAAAAAATTATCATGGAAATTCATGAAGCAATGGCGATAACTTTACGACTTAAAATACTTGTGAAAACTACTAGATTGTATGCTCTTTCAAACGACATATCCATACAAGTAAGTTGCCAGTTCGTAAAGTTACAGGTCCAATAAAGCAGTGCAAGTCAGTATGACTTAAAGTGATCAATAAAAAAAATCATTTGATACTTGATTATCAAATTTTAAACAGCAAATAAGTAAAAAATAAAAACTAATTACAACACGTATTCAAAATGTGAAACCGCGTTTCTAATAAGGCTCGCGCTCTACACCTTACTTCAGTTGTTATATCTGGAAATCTAGCAGGCCATGCTATGGATCCAGCTCTGCCTATACAGCTATTGGGTAAGATATTAAGATATTCCTTTACTAAAAGACTGTCAGATATCAATTCTATGGACTTTCATGTTTGGGGACGTTGTTACTTTCAAGAACATTTCAATTCTTATTTGGTCGAATGCTGCCTGTATATTTTGAATCAGATATTCCCTTGATTGGATTTCTTCGTTGTAAATCAATCCTTTCGTACGTCCCCAAACATGAAAGTCCATAGAAGTGATATCTGACAGTCGTTTTGTAAAGGAATGTATTAATATCTTCCCCAATAGCTGGATAGGCAGAGCTGCACCCATAGCATGGCCTGCTAGATTTCCAAATATAACAACTGAAGTAAGGCGTAGAGCGCGCGCCTTATTAGAAACGCGGTTTCACATTTTGAATACGTGTTGTAATTAGTTTTTATTTTTTACTTATTTGTTGTTTAAAATTTGATAATAAAGTACCTACCAAATTTGATGATTTTTTTTATTGATCACTTTCAGACTTGTACTGCTTTATTGGACTGTAGCATTACGAACTGGCAACTTTCTTGCTTGTATGATATGTCGTTTGAAAGAGCATACAATCTAGTAGTTAACACAAGTATTTTAAGTCATAAAGTTATCGCCATTGCTTCATGAATTTCCATGAAAATTCGAAGTCATTAAACCAAAACATGGTATTTGTAAATTCAACATTCGATTACTATCATTTAACTTATCTATCGATAAGTGTAAACATTTTTGCAACTTCAGTACATACTTAAAGCATCATAAAAAGTCAAATACATACAGCCTCAACGTTCAATTTTTATTCTAATACTGAATAAGAAAGATTGTGTAGTGGATTTGCAGAAAATTACAAAATGGCGAATATTTCATAATACATCAAACTTCGTAATAAGGTAAATTTACCTAAATATGTTCAAAATGATGTCTTCTATCAGCTACTCAAAGGTATGCATTCACCCACCAAACACCCTGTATATATAATCAACAATCTTTGTCATCGTCAAATATCAGATGAGGATATATATTTCTAAGACCGGATCTTAGACTATAAGAGAAGGTTAAGGAATTTCTTTAATCTGCGGTGCCAAAACTTAGTTTTACGAGTTGTTTTAAGTATTTTTAATGATAATGTATCTCACTATTCATTGCCTAATAGTAACTTGAAATTTCTAAGTTGGTAGGATTAATAAAAAGATAAAAGAATTAAATAAAACTCATCAATGTCAGTACCACAAGTTTATTAAAATTTATAAGGGGGCTACTAGTTTCGGCATACTGCCATCATCAGGCCTATAACGAGATACGTCAAAGTTAATAAAAAGTTAACAATTTCAAGAAATTATACACTTACCCATAGGGGTAGAAAAAATTTTTAAAAAATCATTAACATTTTTAAAAAGTGTAACTAATACTAATAATATTATAAATTATAAACTAGTGGTGAAAACCAAACATATTAATGTAGTTTGGTCTTACAACACGTGCTGTTTGTGAATTTTTCTTGATAACAAAATTAATGTTACACTATTTTGTTACCCATCTCTTAATGTGTGGTTTTCAATATGCTTTAGCTCCTGTTCCCATAAGGAACTGGAGTTATATTTTTCAAATTTGTTCAGTTGGTTGTAAGACCAAACTACATTAATATGTTTGGTTTTCACACTAGTTTATAATTTATAATATTATTAGTATTAGTTACTTTTTAAAAATGTTCTTAATAATTTTTTAAAAATTTTTTCTTCAATTTTGATCCGAAACTAGTAGCCCGCTTATAAATTTTAATAAACTTGTGGTACTGACATTGATGAGTTTCATTTAATAAAACATTGGCCACATTTGAGGATTATGGATAACTTACTTAGTTTAGATAAAAGAATGTTTCCCAAACTCGAGGAAATTATTATTTATTTTTTAATTTCACTTTTAAATATTCTGTTAAAATTTAAATATTCTTTTATTTTTAGATACAAGAGCGAAGGAATAGACCCAGCACCTTACTTTTGGTACACAGACCAAAGAAAGTATGGTACTTGTCCCCATGGAGGTTATGGTTTGGGTTTGGAGAGATTTGTTTGCTGGTTATTGAACAGATACCATATTAGAGAAGTTTGTTTGTATCCACGTTATCTGAATCATTGTAAACCTTAAATTACAATTTAACTTACTTTTTTATTTACTTTCCGCTTAAAAAATAGTAGTAGGGCCAACTTTCTAACATATGGAAAGTTGCTATTAGCTATTAGCAACATATTTAAAACTGGTCATATAACAAATTGTAATGAATATATTTGTAATGCATTTAGAGTGTATTGAGCAGTTTTTTTTATTAACTATCTTGGTGCATTAAAATTATAAAATCACTAGTTTAGTTTTATTTATCTATATTTTTGTTTGTAGCAAGTCAGGCGCTGCCCTGGCCTCGAATCTTAAGTAAATACTAAACTGCAACAAAGTGTAATGACAGTATTAATAAAATTTTAGATTGACAGTTCCTATTCTACTCAACACAGCCACAGTCTACTCGCTTTTACCAAAATCGTCATTCACTAAGCGTCTACTTTAAATTCAATGTCATTTTAAACTTCAAAATTTTCATATTTTGGACGACATTTGAAGGTGTTCCCGAAGAGGTACGGAGGGGCACATCAATCCGTAAGCTTACTTTTTGATGCTCTATCAAAATTTGAAGTCAGAATTTTAAAATTCATAAACACAAAAAATCAACATACACACAGATCGAATTTAGATACCGAACAAATTTGTTCCTCGCTGACGCATTTTAAAGCCTGTGTGCGAGTTAATTTGACATTATTAGTCGTTGATAAACGGGCATAAATAAAAAAATTCATAATTTCTTATTAGCCCAGTTGCCAGAGAAGGATATTGACCAAAAGCTCGCACAAAATGTGATATCGATGAAACTTGGCACTTAAGTACTTGAAAGGGTGTAGAAAACAAAAAAATCTTTGCTGCTCTAAAGTGTATGCTAACTTCACAATTTCGAAAATAAAATCGAAAATTTGGTTTTTCCAGTATATCTCGAAAAAAAAAATAAAAATTTGAAAAAACTAATAGCAGCACGTGAAAGAGCGGAAAATTTTACTAAAAATTATATTATGTTATTTTAAAAAAAATTTTATTACTATAAAAAATTATTAAAAATAATAAAGCAAATTCGAAAACTCTACAGGCGCCGAGCCGTTGAATACAAATATTCAGGCGAGGCGCTCGGAAAAAACTTAAGTATCTTTGCCTAAAATGTACCCAAAGAAAAAAAAAGGATTTTACAGAGGAGACTCTAAGCTTTCTCAGGAAGCCATTCGTTTTTAATTTTTTTTTGTTTTCTCATAGAAAATTTGACCGGAATTTATAATTTCTAAAATTCTCATTGATTTTTATAAAACTGAAGATATCTCTTACCTTCCGGCGGGCGCGCTTTTTAGAATTACACGAGAAGGCGCTAAAAGTAGGAAACTATTTCTTTCACAAGAACTAGCAATATTTAGTAATTGGGCTAGGGGGTGTTTGTGACGGGCCTGGTGGTCTCGGGTGACCCATTTCGCCCAAAAATGACTCAATATTGCTAGAACTTGTAAAAGAAACAATTTCCACCACATTTGCCCGAAATATTTTTGGGTTGATTTTGGGGCTTAGGGACCCTCCTCCTTTACCTATTTTTCATTTGTTTTCAGCAAAAACATGTAGTTTAGAGAAGTGTTATATAAGAAGAATAAATTTAATAACAATACATTTTTGGTATTTATTGCATTTACATGTCTTTTTTTCGATTTGGCAACGCTGTGCATCTAACACGTAATAACATTTATGACGTTATATAGTAATACAATTTTTTTTTAAATAACTTATAGGTAATATAATTTTTAGTAAAATTTTCGGTTCTTTCACGTGGTGCTATTAGTTTTTTCCAAATTTTTTTTTCGAGATATAATGGAAAAACCAAATTTTCGATTTATTTTCGAAATTGTGATGTTAACAATACACTTTGGAGCAGCAAAGATTTTTTTATCGTTTTCTACACCCTTTCAAGTACTTAAGTAATTTGAAGATGGTGCTAGTTAGGCCATATTTGTGGCATACATATGGGATAAACTTTTTTGCTCTTTAAGTTATCACAATTATTGTAAAATAATATTAAAGCCACGTTACTTTAGTAGAAAAAAAGTATGGGAATCGGAAAGGTGTCAGGGCCAAAAAAATTTTTTCTACAACTGCTATGAAAAGAAGCGAATTTCTCATAGCTTACTTAATTTCAAAACCATGTATTGCCCACACCGTGCGGGAATACTTTTTCTCACGGCACTTTGCCCACACCACATACATTTATATGGAGTAATTTATATCTTATATGTATATTAGGTGTTCCTATTTAATAAATAAATCTATCTATCTATCTATCTATCAACAAAAATCGACAAAAACTTAGTTGGTTGTTGTAGTTGATTGTAGAAGTTTTTTAAATTCTTAAGGTAATTTTCATTCGTGCTTTGATAAAAATCGCAATTTCCATTAAATATTATTTTAATAATAATAAGATTTATAATAAATAATATGGATACTGACAGTAGTGATTTGTTGCCGGTAATTTCAAGAAAAAAGTATGAATTGGCATACGAAAAATTTATGGAATGGAGAAGAAATACAAAAAAAAATTATTTATTTAACTCGTGTGTTTACGGCACTCGCCCTTCAGGCTCGTGCCCCAAACTTTCACACTCGTGAGAAAAGTTGAACTTTCCCCACTTGTTGCACAATGTACTATTATTTTGCCGACTAGTGTAATCATGCAGCTGATCACTAAAATGTGATTGTCTCGAAAACCGTTAAGTTTTGAGGTTAATAACAAGTATGCTTTTTTCTAAGAAAGGAACGTGGCTTTAATATTCTTTTACAAAAATAGCGCTAACTAAAGACCAAAAAAATTTATAGCACATTTATGCCACAAATGTGGCCTAACTATTAGAGAAAGTTGATTCATATCGTAATATTTTTAAAGTAAGGAATCTACCATACTTCTATGTACAATTACTTAAAAGGACCACCCTGTATATAGTGCATTGTGCATTCTGTGAGTCGGAAAATACCTCGAAAAATACAAATAAATTTTTGACGGCCCCAAAGTAAGTTAACTTTTTATATTTTGCCATTTTGTTAATTTTTTAATAAATTTGTACTTCGCATATTATAGAGAAGTTTGCTTTAAAAAAAAATGAGTTGGTAGAATTTTTAAAATTTGACAGATTTGAAATTTAATTTCAATAGACAAATGTCAATTCATGTCATTTGGTGATTCATGTTACCAACCGTATAACACAAAAAGTTGCGTACTCTAATGCGTATTTTTTTGCACTTGCCCAAAGTCAGTCTTATATGACTTTTATTCCACTTGAATGCGGCAGGATTCGAACAGTGACCCAGAGAATAAAGGCTGGTGCCCTAACCCAACAAACAATTACTGGGGGGAAACTGAAGGCCCCGCACAGTCGGGGCAACACTGTTCTTAGGATTGTAAAATAGTGTGGGCGACTGCCGGTTTGCCCGTAGTGGGCCACCGTTAATTTGCGTATATTGGCCCATCATGAATGTGTAACTTGTGGGCCAGCAACAGTTTTGTATCAAAAGTCAGTTTTCCCTCACTTACACCACAAGGCCAGCAGTTTCCCGGCACTTGATTGTTTGTTGGGAACCAACTGAGCCACGGTGTCCGATGTTCAGCATCTTCTAAAACGGGGGATTACGTTAGTTTTGCCGGAAGCGATATCCAACATCACCACCGTGCTCAGCATCCTCGAAAACGGGGAGAAGACGTTTTTTTTACAGCGAAATGATGTGCTTCCCGTTTAACCCCTTTAGGAGGTAGTTTTTGGCCGTTTTAGGGGTTCGGCTGGCGAAAAGAGAAATTCTGATAACGCGATCGTCTTCAGCATCCTCGAAAACGGGGGGAAGGTACTTTAGATCCGAGTAAATTTTGGTCCATGTTCTTCCGACTCACACAAGCCACTATAACCTGTAACAGTTCAACAACGTAGCAATGCAGAGCTTGCATTTTTCCCCTGCAGGAACAAACAACACTCATCACTTGTCCATTTTCTGCAATTTTCCCATTAATTTGATGGGGATCGCAAATTCCACGTTGATAAACAGAAAGCCACTAAGTCCAAACAGCTACTGACACTTTCATTAATTTTTTCCCGCATTTAACCAAATGTCCAGCGTATAAAATGCATTCAGCTTGTTTCAAATTTAGTTTTCTAGGGTCTGATGTATCCCATTCGCAAATTCTGTCAATCGTAAGACTAATTTTTTATATTTAATAAGAGAGCAACACTCATGTCAAATTTAAACCTTCACCCTAATTGACGCCATCTTGGATAGACCACGCCCCCATGTCAGATCCCATCTACGACTTGCTTTTGAGTTTTAAATTATAATTTATGTATAAAATCAAAGTTATAGAACGACTTATTTTTAGAATAATCATTGTCATAAACTTCTTTTTTCTTCCCTCTAGCGCCCAGAACCACCCCTTGAAAAATCTTAAATGGCAAGGGGTGGGGTGTTAAATGACAACATGTTATGTTTCTCCAAAAACTTTTTTAAAAGTTTGAGACAGACTTTTATTGCTGTCTTAGTTCACACCAAAAATACAGTATATCAGTTCTAACTTCTTTCATTTTCACTTATATTGCGCTACACGAGACTGGAAGCAATTTGCAATCCGGAATTCAACGTCAATGGAATGTTTATTATCGATTGCAATAAAATCTTGACATCCTATAATACATTTCATATTATAATTTTACACAGAATATAATGGAAAACTTTAAAAAATATCCATCCCTGTTTATGGAAATAAACAAGGCATGATATAATCTCTTCATATTACATAATATGATACAATACTACTGGCCAAAGAAATTGAACTTGTACAGTGTTGGACTAGGATGGGTCTTAAATATTTTTATGATAGATCCATATTTATTACTCAGTTACTCAGTATATATAAGTTTAATTTTTAAATGCTCTCCATAATAAGTATTATAATAAACAAAACAATTAATACCAAACAAAAAAAATATAATGAAATGAAGAGTTGTAGATTATTTACAATTGTTCAGTCCCAGCAAACAATTTCGATCGGCCCATTGCCAGCCCAACAAATGCTGGCCAGAGCTGGAAGTTACCTACTTAGAGGGTTGGTCCAGGGCCGATCAGAGGGGGCAAAATCGCCGGGGCCCGGCAGCGGGCCCTATTTTTATGGTTATTATTCAAACAAAAAATTTCCCTTTTATGAAAGAGCCTCAATGAATGAAATTAATGTAGTTTTAGGCGCACCCACTTTCAGTATATTTTTCAGTTAATCAATTCGATTGGAAAATATATTCTGGAGTTTCTTCTCAGTAAACCTTTGACTTTTGTAAGTTTACACAAAAATCCTTTAAGTAAGTAAATTTTCTTTAACTAAATTTTCTATTAATAAAAAATATTCGAGAATCTAAACTATTGCAACATAAGCGTCCATATTCATCTATTATGTGTTCAATGCCCAATTTTAGTATAGTTCCTGGAGATTTGTTTTCATCAGTTTATTACCTACAAAAATTTGATACTTTTCGACATAACCGGCTCCAAAACGCACCCCCATTTTTAGCTCCTGCCCTGCATTTAGAGAGAACGCTCAATAAATTACGTAAAAATTAATATTTTTTTCATGATTCAAAGTTCAGATCATGTTACTTTTTCCTTTTATCTATCTATTTCTCTGGATTATTGAAAAACCGGGCCAAAGTTTGATTTTTGCTCGATATTTTGACCCTATAAATTTTTTATTCATATTTTTTTTATCAAGACTAATTTCACCGAATCCTTTTCAATTTCCGGAGTTTTCGAAAATGCTCGGGTCTATCGGGAATTAATAGATAATCAAGGACCATATCGATTTTCAACGCACATCATTAGAAAGCTTGTCCCCTTATAAAATTTTCCCAATTTTCTGTTGAATTGGTGTGGGGATGGGCCCGATGAGACTTTATCCCCGGGGCCCTGCTCAGCTCTGGGCGGTCCTGGGTTGGCCCACTGTGAATTGTACATATTTACTGACTGCCTTTTCTTTGAAAAGTAATGAATAAAGTTTTATATATTTTTAGTGAAAAAAAAGTTCAAATTTCCCTTAAGCAATCGTACCAAAATGAACTTGAACTCATAGAAAAATATCACAAAAAAATGGAGAAAGTTGAAAATATATAGTTTATATATACTTATTTAATAAATTAAAAAAAAAGGAAACAACATATAAAAACAATTCTTTGGTATAAAAGAAAAAAATCATAAATGTTAATAAATAAATAAAATAAAGGAAACAACATAAAAACAATTATTTGGTTTAAAAGAAAAGAATCACAAAGGTAAATATTACACGTAATGGGAATGTTGGAAACTTCGGTTTTTTTTCTTTGATGTATTTTCTAAAAAATAAAATGAATTATAATATACAATATTTTAGCCTACACCAGACTTCTTACTTTGCCTTTTTTTATTTGTTTTGGCTGGTAGTTGGATCATATATAAAACGGATAAAAATAGTACTTTTCTAATCACTATACATCATTGTACATGTTTGTTTATCTCCCGAAGGAAAGGAATTAACAATCCCTATTTACATTCTACACTTCTGTAATAGAGGCTTCTGTGAGTCGGAAAAAACCTCAAAAAAAGAAAATATTTTCTAACGTAACGAAACTAATTTCCCCCCGTTTTCGATGATGCTGAACACGATGGCGGTGGTTTAAACTCTTTTTGAGTTGAGCATCACCCTCAAACGGCCAAAAACAACCACCAAAATGGGTGATACGCGAACACACCGTCTTATACCGAGAAAAACTGCGTCACCTCCCGTTTTCGAGCATGCTGAACTATAGAAAATGTATGATACAAGCAGAGATCAAATTACTTTTAGATTTTGAATAATAATTCAACTTTCAGAGTAAACCTTTCTTTGAATAGATGTAATAAACGGGACAATTACTTCAAGTACAAAGAAATACGAAGTAGATTTATAAAAAAACAGAAATCATGCACTTTCACTTTTCGATCTTTTCCAAATAACTAATCGTGGAAATTTTTAACAGATATTTTCTAGTAAACATTAAATCAAGGAAAACAGAATTTTAAATTAAAATAATTAATCTGTAATTCTCATTTTTAAGGATAATATAATCATTTTTGATGTTTTTTTTATTTCTTCCGCCCCATTTTGGGACAGATTCTTATTTAAATTAAATAAATTTTGAAGAGATAATTTAAAAAATATCCGAATCTATAGAATTAACAATATTCACTATTATTTAACCCTATAAACAAAAGGCAGAGTCATTCACGACTTGTGGCATTTGTTTCTAGACTTATATTGTGTTTGTCAATAATTATAAACACACAGATTCAGTCTTTTTATATCTAATTGTGAAATCTAATTTAATTATTTTGCATTCCGTCCCTGCACTTTGGAATAATCGGTCTTTTGACTTTCGGAAGTGTTATGGACAAAGAATAAGGAAAGGTGGATGGTATAAATGACAAACGTTGAAAGACGCAAGAGAAAGTGGCCGTACAAGTTGCAGAGTGGTTACGTTTTTAGAAATAACATTTGTATTTAATCTACTGCGATTATGTGACACAGAGACTTCTTATTTACTTATATAAAGAACCTGAAAAAACTTTTAACAACACTCTCCTTCAAGTCTTACAATTTTTCTTCCTTTTCTTTTAATAAATAGTGAACAAAAGTGGACTTTCGGATTTTATTGATTTCTTCCATATATTTTCACCACCGTATATATACCAAATAAAATTTTTTATCGAATCGCTTTAAGAATTAAAAACGGGCACAGTCATATAGAAAGTAAAATTATTAGTCTAAACCGAACAAATAACAAAGGCAGTGGAATTATTGCTGGCTGCAGCTCCCCCCCTTTAGGTCTCGTTTTTTAATATATTCCATAGCCTCCCGACCCTCAACCCCACCCGGGTGGAAGACAGCCACCCCCTCCCTCGAAAATCGGCTGGATCCGGACATGTTTGCATATGATAAGATTGCAAAATTATCTATTACAGTGTTACCTACATGTGAAACAGCTGTTTGTGTGTAAACCAGTAAGGAATTTTAATTTATTAGATTCGACATCCTAAGACCGGTTTCTGCCTTTCGGCTTCATCAGTTAGGCTTTTCGAATCCAATAAATAAGATTCCAAACTCGTACAAGTCAATAGCTATATCCGCTATAAGATAACATTTTTAGATGTGCTACCATCTATGGTAAGAAGAGAGTATTGACATTAAATTTTGACTGAATAGTAGCACTATCAGTGGCGTAAGTTACACCCGGGCATACCGAACGACGTCCGGGGGCCGGAGCAATTTAGGGCCCTCAAAATTGATTCTAAAATATATATTGTTGTATATATTTAATATTGGGTAGAGTACCACATATAATTGAACTGAGACTGCAAGAGTATGGCCGCGGCTGAAACGGCACTAAATGAATGAAAAATGAATCCGAAAAATTTCGAGTTTTGGGGCATCGTTTTCCTGTTGGTCCCTTTGTCGAATTTACGCCTCTGGGTACTATATCTATTGTGAAATTTTAAAACACATTAAGATGTGCTTATCGTACAAATACTATTGCTTTAATACGATTGGCAACACTCTTATAGAAGATAATTTTGAAGTCATGGAAAGACCAACAAACAAACTTACTAATAAATGTATATTTTAGTATCAACGAAAATACCATCTCTAACAGAATAAAAGTGTTTTTATACAGATTAGAGTTACACTGAAGTGGATGTTATTATCCAACTCTCCTCTACTTGATTTCTTAATAAATTGAAAGTGCCTATTTTAAACAGTTGTATAATTTTCACATTAATTGGTTATGCTTATTTCGTAATTATTTAGATTGCAATCATACACCTATCAATGGTTTTAACTATCTTCTTTCTAGAATTATAATTTTAGAACTTACGCATTATTATTATTATTTTAAGAGACTATTATAATACGCTAATTTACGAAAACTACTTTTAAATTTAATTATCTAATTTGGTACGCCATTAACGTGTTCAAAGTCTCAGTCTTAACAACTTAAAGATTATTTATTTGCAATGCGAATCAAAGGCCAGTTGGTTGGTCAACTTTCACTGCTAGTATTGCGATAGATTAATAATAATTTTTATTTACCAATAATGTGCTATATATCTCTCTTTTTTAGCTCCTCTAGTCTACTAGTTTAAAGTGGGATGGTGCGTGAGAAATATCTCTATGTTTGGCCACTTGTCTTCAAATACAAAAAAGTTCCGCTATGGCTAGACAGTCTATCTATCTATTGATGGGGGGCGGGGGTCGATACACTGCGACCTATAAGATCTATTGTGCCCCCTTCTGCTGCCCATTCGTTAAAGATGTCTCAACGATTAGAGCTGTTCCTCCAGCCCTATTGCTCTCAAAAAGTTTAGGATGTCGGTAGGCCTCAGGTTAGGTAGATCTCCCTCTTCTATTTGATATTCTCCGAGGTATCGTACCCTTGAATTTTGCAGGGTTATGCATTCTGAGAGAATGTGGTTTCCTCCTCTTCTTCGCAAAATCTGCATTCTTCTTCCTCTACTAATCCGAGTCTCTTTAAGTGCCCTGTTAGTCGTCTGATCTCTTCTGGTTATAGTTTTCCAGTAGTGTCTTGGCCTCATTTCTTGTAATCCTATCCAGTATTGGGATCTTTTGTTATTTATTTCTTTCCCATCAAGTATTGTACTGGTGCTTATTCCGCAGAAGGGTTCAAGTCCCAGAAATGGTGTTTCAGCCCCTTTTTTGCGAGTACGTCTGCTATTTCATTATCCTCCACTCCAGTGTGTCCCGGAACTCATAGGAGGGTGACAGTGTTGTTTTTGCCTAGCTCGTTTAGATTCTCTAGGCACTCCCACTTACATGATGTTCTCTTGTCTACCAAAATTTCTTTCTATGTTGAACTGGAGACATTTTACGATGGTGTAGATTTCAGCTTGGAAAATCCTCGGAGATTTGCCTAGACTTTCGGAATATTTGGTTCCAGGCGCATATACTCCCATTCCCTGTTCCTTCTGTTGTTCTGAAACCATCTGTGTACCATTTAATGGCAGTTCTCTTAAACAGAAAACCGGAATATCCACAATTAACCACAGAAGCTTTGAAGAAAAGAAATCGTCTAAATTTAGAAAATGATCTAATTCTCTGCGTATTAAGAACGGATCCGCGATGGGAAAAATTGGTTAACAAGAAACAGGCGCAACCATCACACACATTAATGATTAATGAATGTAACCTTTAATTAACCATTTCTTTATTTACGGAACTGTACTAAATAATACGTAACATATTTTGAACTAGAGTAGTTTTATTTTGAAAGTAACTGCGACTGGCGCCCTAGGGCGCCGCGACACACAGTTTGAAAGACTCTGATTTAGACATTCGTTGGTAAAACAGTTTTTATAATGAAAAAAAATCAGCTTTATATTACTGAAATGTTTCATTGTACATATGTAGAAATATCCAAGCCCCTAAACAAAAGAATGTATTTTTGAATTAATAAGTCTGACAAAAATGCAAAGAAAAACTTTTAATTGGCCATTGGAAAATTCAAAAATTAAATATGACAGCACCGAATTTGATAAAACGATTTAATTTACAAATATTGTTCACATATTATTTTATTAAGTACAATATATATCTGAGATATATACACTAGCCACTAGTATAGTACTATCATAAACTTCTTCACATTTTTGGCTATTATACCAACTACCTACGCCTTTGGTTGTTAATTGCTATTAAGTTTTATTAAAAATTTGTAAGTAAACCAAAATCAAGATTAGATTTGATCAAAAAAAGTAAATACCTCTTAATTTCTTACGATGAAAACCAGGAAGTGCACATCAAGAAACCAAGATTATCGTAATGACCGGTTTTGCCAATAATAAAAATACTGTTTTCGAAGCGTTCTTATATAATAATAATATCAATTAACACATATGTAGGAGAAATTTAATTCAACTAGGTACTGCGAAAAATAATAAATAATTGAGACACACTGGAAATCGTAAAAGTGTGGAAATTTTGTAAATGGATGCAACAGTATTTTCTAATAATAGGACACAAAAAGTGTTTATTGTGCCTACCACAATCTGGTCAACTAACATATCTTGGACGCATGTAATTTGCGCCACGAACAAATATTTCCAGGTAGTTTTTCAATTTTAGGGATTAGAGACATAGGTAATTTGGACCACGCGTCTAATCGGACTTCTTAATGAATATTTGAAAGATTTGCGAAATGTTTAAGATGGAATGAATGCGAAATGTTTATATTTTTTTGAATTATTTTGGTTAATAATCATAGTTATCCTGTACATTTTGTGTAGTAGTGTTCAACATGGAAAGAGGTAAAAAACTTTTAGTGATTGACAAATTTACTTAAAGTCATATTAGTAAATGTGGAAAAATGTGCTGGAGGTGTTGGAAGCGTCAGTGTCCCGCAAAAATGTACATTCTGGAGAAAAATGAAGAAAACGACGTTGACAGAGAGTTGGCGAATACATGATGAAGATATGCCACAATTACAAGGCAGACAGTAAACACTTCATTTCAAGCTAAATTTAATTCTTATTTTTACAGTGATCATCCAAATATATTTCAATTTAATACAACAACGAAGGTGGAATTTTTTGAACCATAAAAATTCCAAAAAAGGACCATGGGCGTAACAAAACTGCCTAAGGATGTGAAATAAAATCACACTTGTTCCCAAGAACAAGGACATTGAAAATGTCCTACCCTGCACCAGCGTCTGGACTTGGGCCATATGACCAAGTCGGTGCTTTAAACCAGCCTTAACGTAAAAATTCAAATTTTTTCATGATTCAAAGGTCAGATGAAAGAACGAACCTGTAACTGTAATATCATGTTACTTTTTCCTTTTATCTATCTCTCTGAATTATTGAAAAACCGGGCCAAAGTTTGTTTTTAATCGATATATTGACCCTCCTATAAATTTATTCATCTTTTTTTTATCAAGACTAATTTCACCGAATCCTTTTGGATAATGGGGCTTTGCAAGGTGTTAAATACATTCAGAAAGATTCAATAAATTATTTTTGTGTATTTTCATAAACAACATGTTTTTTAGGGAGTTTTTTTTGGATTTCCGGAGTTTTCGAAAATGCTCGGGTCTATCGGGAATTAATAGATAATCATGGACCATATCGGTTTTCAACGGACATCATTAGAAAGCTTAGCTTGTCGATGGCATTTTTCTTTTTTTTCATATTTTTTGGTTTTCCGGAAAATTGAGAAAATTCTCACCCCTCGACATTTTTTTTTGAGGATTATTGTCCTAAATAAAAGATCACATTCTGACCTTTTCATCAACATATATCAAGTATTTTATTAAGTGCACGAGAAAAAACTCTCTTTAAACTTTCTCAAATTGGATTTTTTTACAATAAATTTATCAATCAAGTGCAAAAAGTGAAAAAAAGTTGGGTATTATTGCCTTATCTTTTGTCTTCAGAAAAAAACGGGAGGATATTCAAGGTTTGGGAGGATATTCAAATTTTGCGTTTTCACCACAATAATTTTGATAATTATTAAATGAAGTTTTGAAACGCCGTTTTTGCAAAATATATCATAGGAACAACTTTTGTAGGTAATAAACTGTTCTTTATTTTTTGTCTAAACAAAAATGCTCTAAGGGTTATATTTCGGCAGATCTCGTCGAAAAACGGATTTTCGGGAACTCTAGAGCCATTTTCCCACCCTCCCATAAATTCCACGTAGCTGAGATTTTCGGAAGAAAATGTACAGACTTGATACCCAGACAGACTTGATACCCAGGTTTGGGATGTTTCTGGCGTTAATTTACTAGACTATAGAGTCTGGATATGCAAGTAAACCTTTTGATTGGTTTTTAAAAAGAAGAAAACACACGTTATACAAACCAAAATTATTCGTTGTATTGAATATTTTCTCAAAGACTCAAACATCCCAAATTTGTGTCACTTAATCACTTTACTTTTACAAATTTCCATTAACTGATACCCCCCCCCTCCCTGAAAAACTCCCTAGATCCGCCACTGACCTGAACTGATCAGATCGTTCCCACGGCAATGTTTATATTATTCTGAGGATGTCGTAAAACAACTCGTCAATTCTACTTATATTTAAAAAGTAAGGTTTAAAAAAAAGACATGAGTTTTTTCATTTTTGTTTGGTATTTTATTTAAATAGGAATACATGTGGGAATTTTACCATATATTAAATATTATATTAAAACTAATACAAGTCATATTCATACAGATATTTACAAAACTTCACTAATAATAAGTGTATAAAAAATTCTCTTTGCGTAATATTCAGAAAGTAAATTGATTAACAATAATTTATTACAATTTAATGCATTTAACAAACTCTATTTGTGACATTTTGTTTTGGAATAAGTCTTGCAATTGTTGGTTTAAATTTTAAAGTATTTTTATCATATATGTTATGTTATGCCGCTAATTTTGATATACGTATCTAATTGAAACTACAAAATCACCTGTAACAACAGATTATTATTCTATAAATAACAGGTTAAATTGATTTCCAAATGATTTGCAAGCATTTGTTGTACAATTTATATTATTACCAAGACAATAATCGCAAAATTCATCATGTACACAAAAACACAATGCAATGGATTTTGTCTACCAGGATTATGCTAAGTGAATCCGACATTCTATAACTCGTTTTTGTTGATTTATGAATAACAATTTCAGCGAGTAATAATAATAATATATGTCCTTCAGTTCACCTCTTCACGAGTTAAACCCCAGAAGCAGAGCTTGTGCTTAGCCATTTAAACAAAAAGTTATATTGCATTTAATAATAATAAAATTATAGAAAGCTTATTAGTACTAGACACTTCATGATAAAATCAGCAAAACAGCATAATGTTCTGAAAACATAAACAAGCCCATTCGCACTAAAACTTTGGTATATTGTGAGAAAGTGTGTTTAATTTGGTTATGAAAAAACAATTAGAAGGTTACATAGGTCAGCTTTCCCATTATGTTGATTTTAGCATCTTGTTATTGGTGACTTAAAATACAATTCCATATTGATAAACATTTAGCCTAACATAGAAAATGTAACTGTGTTTTGAAACAAACTTTTATTTGTTAGGAATTGAACTGGGCAGTTCTCTGAAATTACACAAATGAACCAAGAAACTAAAACATAGTATTTATCCAAGGACCCTTACGACAAAAATTTTAATGAAAATAATACGAAAAACTTCCCCCCTTTTAAAAATCTTTGACCAAGCCTTAATCACCTTGCCAGTTATATTTCTATTACGACAATCAAGTACGGTGCTGGAGAGAGGGGTGTTAATACTTGTTCCACAAAAGAATGAAATTCGTATTTTGTCAAAGCCAGGTTCAAGGGATTATTGTAAGCCACTGTTTATAAGACTAAAGATAATGACATTTATTATACTTCGCTTGAAATACATAAAAAATCTTCAACCTCTTCTTTAAATTTGGGAAGTAACTCTCCTAATGTAAATTTAAATAATAAATAACCAAGTAAAACAAAAAGTCTGTGTTATAACAAATTCAAAATTGCAATTAAATCGATGGCTTGAATTCAAGCCAAGCTCTTGAATAATCAAGCCAAGCCTTTGAAAAAACAAGCCAAGCCTTTGAAAAAACAAGCCAAACTTTCATAGTAGCCAAGCCAAGCGTTTCTTGCAAAAATCTTGAATTTTCAAGCTCTTTTAGGTAATCCAAGCTTTCAAACGGACGAAAACAAAAATTTGTAATAAAATGAAAGATGACCTAGGGGATGGAACAGCCATGGCAGAAACTTCAGGGGAAACTTACTAGATATAAATTGTACAACCTTTCTAATTGAAAACCACAGGAAGACCACTCTTCCTTGTAACAACAGTAACGTAGAAGTAAGTACAGGAGAAATGTAAATAAATTCAATGTCATCGTTGGGGACATGAGACCTCTAAGTGCTATCAAAGACCAGAGATACGCCAGCAGCATGTGCCAACTGTGGTGAGGACCTCCTCGAAAATTTTGGATGTCCAATAAATATGGACACATTTGTAGCGATAGAGGAAAGTAGAATGAACAACCCCGTAAGGCCAGCGTTTAAACCAACCCTCTCCCAAGCAAATTTCTTGGACTGGTCAAGAGCCCTTGGGAAAGAGAGCTTGCACTCACTGAATTCTAACAGATAACAGGAATCACTGCAACCCACAAGACTGACAAAAACAGAACCAACATTCCAGGGTAGACAAACTGGGTTTGTATGACAAGAATTTCATGATAATTTACACAAATATAAGTTTTAGTCCTGAAAAACAGAACATACACCCACATAACAGTAACAAAAACATACAACACACAAACAACAACAACATTATCTAATTAACGACAAAATCTAAACACCACTGCGAAGGAAGCCTATGATTAAAATATTGACCATTCCTTATGATACACCCTGTATATATTAGTTTGTATTGACTAAATAAAAGCATTTATATAATAGTTAAGTTTGGGTTTGGGTAACACGCATCTGGGGACAGATGCATATCTAAATGTAACTTTCAATTCTGATCACCTTTATATTTTAGGTTTTATCTCATGAAGAATAACTTTTTTCCTAAAATTATATTGCCTATTGCCTCTTTTTATAACTTCTGTGCCGCCTCTCTAATATTTTAAATATCGCAATATTTTACAAATATTGCACCAAATGGTACTTTCACAATATATGTAGACCAAAAACAAATATTAAATCCTTTAGAATGCAGGTCAGTAAAGTCTTGCACCTAGAAATAATGGGTGTTAAATAAATGCATAGGTAATAGAAGAAATTAATTTTATATTGTGAAAATCCCTAATGATCTAACTGAAATTCTTGCCATACCGAATTATTACGTCACAGACATAAAAACAAAAGCAAAAATTAAATATACAACTTCCATTTGACCAAGGAATTAGTTCCAATACATCTCACCTTTCTCTATTAGTACGGTCAACTTATAAAAAAAGTTATAAAACGTAATTTCAATTTATGATCGGCCAAAACTATTTTGTGGAGTTTTTTGTTTTCTGGAACATGCCGTGTCTCGATGGAGTCCGAATAAGCCATTGCTTCTCTTGTATTTTTCCCATTAAAAGGAATTCTTTATCAACACGTTTTAAAAGTTACAAAACTAGCGTCACTAAAACCACTGTAACTTGTGAACTAAACGTCAGATTGTTATGAAGTTTTGTCACGTATCATTTGAAGGTTTGTACTTTCTAAATATCATGAATTTGTCACCCTACGAACTTATTGAGTAACCAGGTAGATAAGGTAACGTAAGAATTATTTAAAAAAAATTTTTTTGTTTGTTGTAAATGTTCTTATCGAAAAAAGTGCTTAGTTATCACATATAAATCTTATTTCTTTCCCTTTCATTGTTTGTGCCAAATTTGACCAGCCTAACGTTGCAATATGCAACTGCCCAATGCAGTGGGGACTTAACTGCACAAATTCTAGTCGATCAATGGTTTGAAAATCGAAAGTTAAGACGTTGTGTACTTAGAACGATGTGATAAACACACACATAGCCAATAATTTCGCCTATTTAAAAAATGCGTTAACGAATAGGAAAAAATAAATTTTTTTAGAAAATTAGTAAAATGATGGCACTGGTTTTTTTTATTTGTGCGTCTGTGATATGGTATTCCGCAGGGGTCAATCCTGAGCCCACTACCACAAAATACACATATAACTCTTCGGATTTGTCATATTTATCGAACGGGATACAATTTCCAGTTGCTGAGAGTGATGTTCAATCCCTTGTTGAAGAGACTGGCAGTGAAAATGGTTCTCAAATTCAGTGGTTTTCGAGACTTTACAATCATCATAGGTGGTGGAACAATTTGGAAAAGTTAGAGAACCCTTTGTGTAAAAGTGACATGATGGTTTATTTAAAAGAGCTTAATAATGGGACAAGTTGGGCGGTAAAAAGTAAGTTTTATACTTGATATCATATTTTGAATGAGTTAGTTGATAATGTCTGTCCATATTAGATAATTTTAGATTACTCAAAATCAGAAAAAAACTGTTTTTACTGCCCTGAAGTTCAATATGTTAGTAAAGAAGATCAGAACTAAATCTATTTTCTTTTTCATGTATAACTTTGGGCAATATGAATGTTAAATAAATCATTTTATTTCTCATTTCAAATGAAAAATGCATATTTGTAGACGATGTAAATGTTGAAAGACTTTTTATGTTTCATATTTAAAATGATTCAATTATTTTACTATTAGTGCTAATTTAATTTTCCTTATAAAATTACCCCATCGATTAACCGAAACTAACCCTCTAAGGTGGTACAAATATTTACTAAATTTAAAAATAATCCATCACAAAAGTATGCTAGGTATGGTGTCTAACTACAACTTTATATCTAAATAAAATTTAGTATAGAGGACTAAAAAATAAAATGTAATTTCCTTATGAAGACCATTCAGCTGGGCAAAAATACTTGCAATAATCCATTGCTGAAAAAGAGTCAATTTAATGGTATAGGTCAGCGGTTCTCAAACTTTTCAAATTTTGTACCACATAAATATGAAACAAAAATATATGTACCACCATTAAAAATCAATGCGTCGCGAAATTGTTCGAAGCTACAGCCGTAAAAGTCAAAAAATTGAAAAATTATATGTGTTTCTGAATAATAAAGATTAAAACAAAATGTTGAAAGGGGCGCAATTTTACTTTTATTTAATTTGTTTCTGTAAAAATTGTAACACTAAAAATATTGTAATGTACCACCAGTGGTACATGTATAGTAGAACCCACCGCTTTATGAGAAAGAAAAAACAGTAAAGGATACCGCCAATAGAAGAAATGCTAATTGATCTGGACATTTTTGAGTATTTTAATGTCGAAAACACCGTACAGTGTCCATATACATAAAAATAAAATGATGTTTTGTCTATTAGGACCACCGTGCAAAGATTCAATAACCAACTTAGCTGGAGATCGTTAGGGGTAATTTGCGTAAAATTTCTATATTGATTAACTTTCTTTAATATGAATTTACATTTTAATTTCTATAAAGCGGCGTTCAGACTTTACAAGTTACTTGAATTCAAGTAACTTGAAAGGAGTAACCTGAATTCAAGTGAACGTTCATACTATTTCAATATTTGATTCAAGTCATTTCAAGTTGACATTTTTATTTAAATGATTCCTGTTTCAAGTTACAAAAATTGCGTCAAATGATGTGATTCCTGCTGGAATAAAAGTTGTAAATCAGCTGATTGTGGATGGATTCCTAAAAATCAGAAAAAAAATTCTACACTTTATTTTACAAAAAAATTTCAACTTGAAATTTTTTCTTTGATTTTTAGTAATCCATCCACAATTAGCTTACTTACAACTTTTATTCCAGCAGGAATTACATCATTCGACGCCATTTTTCTAACTTGAAAAAGGAATCAAGTAAAAATGTCAACTTGAAATGACACTTCTAAACATTTATACATATCGTTTGGGCATCTTTACATATATATTATAAAACTTTTTATTGATGAAATGGCATCAAAAAGGGGCCACGAGGTATTGCTCCTTCCGCCCTATTTTTGTGTATTTAACCCCACAGAATTAATTTGGGGACAAATTAAAAAAGAATAAGGCGTTATAACCTGTTTCCCAAATTTGACGGGTTGATAGCAAATTTGGTAAAAGAAGAAATTAAAAAAGTTCAGCTGATGATTGGCAGATAAAAATCAAACATGTTATCAAAGAAGAAAATTCTTATATAACGAGTCCGACCAAATTGATTATCAACGTTGATGACAGTGAATCCAATGGTGAGGGTTGAGATAGGGTAGGTAAGCTTAATTAATTTATAACATTTATGACTTTATTCACCGTGTTTTTAATTTTAAAATTAAAATTTGAGACAAAAATTTTAATTAGCAACGTTTGTGAATCTCACAAGAGATCAGAAAATGAACCTATTGGACGAGGTGGAGTGGTCAACCTCTATTGAAATCTAATATGCGTTATAGAAATTAAAATGTAAATTCATATTAAAGAAAGTTAATCAATATAGAAATTTTACGCAAATTACCCCTAACGATCTCCAGCTAAGTTGGTTATTGAATCTTTGCACGGTGGTCCTAATAGACAAAATATCATTTTATTTTTATGTATATGGACAGTGTACGGTGTTTTCGACATTAAAATACTCAAAAATGTCCAGATTAATAAGCATTTCTTCTATTGGCGGTATCCTTTGCTGTTTTTATAGCGTTTTTTCTTTCTCGTAAAGCGGTGGGTTCTACTATACCACAGTTTGAGAATCGCTGCTATAGGTCAGTTGGTTTAATGTCGGAACAGGTAAAAAAATTAAGTAGATAAATATTTATTTGAGAAACATTTAATAAAATTAAAACGAGACAAACAGTTTGTCTTAAATTTTCTAATTATATCATCAATAAAATCTTGCCTTTTTTTCTTATACTCTTTGAGTTTGTTAATTTTAGATCTACTGACTGTCTTAATTTTTATATACAGTATGTCCCCCTAAGTTGGAATCATATGGAAAACTTTTTTATTATTAATTTTAGGAAATAAAGTTATTCTTCATAAAAAGTTCTGCATTATCTAAAACCTAGAATACAGTCATCAAATATCAAATTTTTTCAGTGGTATACGAGGTTTGTCAAAAAATACTCAAGGGTAAAATACCTTTAAATATGACAATATCGAAAAAACGCGTAATATTTTATTTTGCAAATAATAAAATACATTCAAATACTAAGTTATAAAACTAACATCATATTAATATTACAAACAAACAAATTAAATTTACACTAATACTAATGCTTCGACATATCCACCCTCTCGTTCAATACACTTAATCGTTCTATTGGAAAATTCACGAAATACATTCCCTATCATTTGTGGAGAAATTTCTTGACACGTTTCTAAAATTATCCTCTCCAAGTGGTCAATATCTTGAAACGGCGTTTTCTGGTTAACTTTTTGTTTCAGGTAACCCCATAAAAAGTAATCAAGGGGGGTTAGGTCAGGGGATCTAGCAGGCCAAAAGAGATCAGAATATCTGTGAATAACTTTTCCATGAAACAAATTTTCAAGATAGTTCCTAACATTTATTGTACTGTGGCATGTGGCACCGTCTTGTTGGTACCAAATTGACGTTGACATTGACGTTCTATTAAGGGTAGTTCGTCCATGAATTCATTGATATGAGTTTGTAAAAACTATAAATAACGTTCGGTATTCATAGATTTGCGAGAAAAAAAAGGTCCTATTAATTTGTTATTATAAATGCCACACCACACGTTCGTCTTAAACCAATATTGGTCACGAGATTTTATTACAAAATTGGGATTATCATCAGACCACCACATACGTTTTAAAAATAATTTTATTAATTTAAATGGATGTACTTGCATATTTAAACGTAATTTTTAATTCTGATCAACTTTTTTTAGTCACATTTTTCGATATTGTCAAATTTAAAGGTATTTTACTCTTGAGTAAAACTCATATTTTTTGACAAACCTAGTATACCACTGAAAAAAATTGATAATTAATGACTGTATTCTAGGTTTTAGATAATGCAGATCTTTTTATGAAGAATAACTTTTTTCCTAAAATTAATAATAAAAAAGTTTTCCATATGATTCCAACTTAGGGGGACATCTGATTTTAGTTAAATTGGGAGTGGAATGACTCGCATGCATTCGTTGCTCTACACATGCTTTTTGTCATGCAAGATTGGAGAAAATTTTGATTGATCATCAATGTAGTTATCCACAATATAATCGTAAAATGCAATCACGCGTTCATCATTTGGCATTATTTCAAAATATTACAGTAGGATCTTAAAACAGGTCTTTATCTTCATTCCTGTGTTTATCTTATTTTTTTAAATAACACCCTTTTGAAGTAATCGTACAGGATGGCCAAATAAGAATGCGAGGTACTGTATCTGGGAAACTATCCATCGTAGAGGTTTGCGGAAAAAAAAGTTATGACTAAAACGGCCAAGAGAAAAACCTGGAAAATATTTTCAAGTTTCTAAAATGGCCGCTAGGGGGCGTAACTGCAATCTCTATAAAATTTTCTTTGGGCTAAATTTTAGGTTAGGAACAAGATATCGAGATGCGGTTTTCAGGAGCTTGTTTAGGCATCATTTAGCTACTTTTTCATGAAAAAGAAATCATACCAATGCGTTTAATTTTTTTGAGAAAATTAACCATTTCTGACGAGATCTCGAAAAAAGCCATCTAGCGGCGACATCTGAAACTAACAAAACTTCAAATATTATAGCATTTGTAGCTCAAGAATAGCCCTTTTCAACTAGCCTAAGTTTGTTAAAATCGTCTCAGCCGTTTCGAATATACAGGGTGTTTTTTACTGAAACCTATGAATACCCCCACCACTTTATTTTTAGAGATATATCAAAAATTGTTAAATAAAAAAGGTTCAGATTATCCTCTACTTTAAAGATCAGGTATTTTTTTGGTAGGTTAATGTAGCGGAATTCGCAGAAACATCACTTTCTTAAGATTCAAGATCGCAGTTACGCCCCCTAGCGGCCATTTCAGAAACTTGAAAATATTTTCCAGGTTTTCCTTTTGGTCGTTTTAGTAATAACTTTTTTTTCCGCAAGCCTCTACGATGGATGGTTTCCAAGATACAGTACCCCGCATTCTTATTTGGCCACCCTGTACATTTTCTAGCACTCTACAGGCACATAAATTTTTACCAGGGTACGGATTCTTAACAGCTAATTAAAATATATCGTTTCGTCCAATAGGCAAAATTTGTTTATCAGGTACTCGTGGTGTCTTTAAGCAACTCAGTTTCGTTATGAAATAAATCGACAGACTTATGGCGAAAATTCAATCACTTGTGGTATTACTATTGACTATTTCACGCACTTTTCAAATGGACCAATCAGTTCGGTGTTTTCAGATACGAGCTTCTCGCGACAGTATGAATATGGCTGCTGAATCGGCAATAATTCTCATGCGCAAGCAGAGCCAAAAATATATTTAGTTGAAATATTACTGTACATCATTTTTCTACTGAGCTAACCTGACGTACCCTTATCTTACCTGACCTCACCCTGTAAATTATTAATCTGTTACATTTTATTAATTTTTGCTTGCGTACAATTGGTATCATGTTTTAAGATCGAAGCAACAGTGCGGACAAAAATCGAACTATAAAAAGTCAGTAGTCGTCTTTATTTACATAAGAGAACGTGCATTGATTTTATCATTTATTACGATATTATTAATTTATTTTGAAATTTCAGGTATTGTTCAGTGCCTTTTTGTAATTCCTTGGAGAAAAAAAAACTGAACTTGCGTTCCATTTGTTTCCTAGACCCGTGCAACGAAAGGTTAGAGTTGAAGACAAAATGGGCACACAGTCTCTAGTTGATCATCAGAAAGCTTGGATTTTGAGGTTCAAAATTGGAAAACCAGTTACCAAATTCATGAGGGTGTCTTTTTCAACATCCGTTTTTTGGAAACATTCTCAGCTGAAAAAAAGTTCAACATTAATTTGAAGAACCTTCTCACCTTTATTGAAGTAATCACTTTGTATGAAATGGAGAGAGCACACTCTCATGAATTTGGTAACTGGTTTTCCAATTTTTAACCTCAAAATCCAAGCTTTCTGATGGTCAACTAGAGAGTGTGTGCCCATTTTGTCTTCAATTCTAACCTTTCGTTGCCCGGGTCTAGGAAACAAATGGAACGCAAGTTCAGTATTTTTTTTCTCCCAGGAATTACAAAAAGGCACTGAACAATATCGACTCATACTTGAAACTTCAAAATAAATCAATAATATCATAATACATGATAAAATCAAAGCACGTTCTCTTATGTAAATAAGGACGACTACTGACTTTTTATAGTTCCAATTCAGTCCATCAGGTGTCGTATCGCTTATCTTGCATTGCCAATGCTAGATATTTTGCGTAGTTCTTAAAATTAACACCAGTTGGCGCACTAGTCAATGTAGACCTGTCAAATCATTGTTTTCATAGTTTCAAATACAAATAAACATTAGTCTCATGGGTTCAACCATAAAAGCATGCCTTCGCTGTGTGTTGTACCATATTGCTCTTCAAGAACAACAGGACATCGATTTCCTAGCGATACAAATAGGAGAAAGATGTGGCTCGTTAAAATACGTCGAGATAAATTCAAACCGACACCATATTCTCGCATATGCAAAAACCACTTCCTGATATCCGATTATATGATGCCCTTGGACCCTACAAGTGAAAACCGTAAGATTGTGATTTTAATAACATTTAGGGGACTTAGTTACTTAAGTTATTTGCTTATTACTGATGTTTCCAATCTTCTTTATATATAAAAATTAATATATGTATGTACGTATGTTTGTATCGTATGCATTCCTAAACTGTTCGACCGATTTTGATGAAATTTTGAGGGGTTGTTATATGGACCCCAGGGAATGTTTACCACCCTTTTTTACACCATTCCCTATGGGGAAAACAGTGACACTGCGCGAGATCTCAAACAACATAAAAGATAGAGATAAACGGTCAACGGCAATGAAATCTGGGGGTGGGGCGGAGGTCATAGGCGTATTTTTACACCATTCCCTATGGGGAAAATAGTGACACTGCGTGAGATCTCAAACAACATAAAAGATAGAGACAAACGGTCCACGGCAATGAAATTTGGGAGTGGGGCGGAGGTCATAGGCGTATTTTTACACCATTCCCTATGGGGAAAATAGTGACACTGCTTGAGATCTCAAACAACATAAAAGATAGAGACAAACGGGAATGGTATAAAAATACGCCTATGACCTCCGCCCCACCCCCAGATTTCATTGCCGTTGACCGTTTATCTCTATCTTTTATGTTGTTTGAGATCTCGCGCAGTGTCACTATTTTCCCCATAGGGAATAGTGTAAAAAAGGGAGGTAAACATTCCCTGGGGTCCATATAACAACCCCCCAAAATTTCATCAAAATCGGTCGAACAGTTTAGGAATGCATAAGATACAAACATACATACATACATTAATTTTTATATATAAAGAAGATGAGGTTAAATTCTACCACTTACCTCTCAATTAGAGCTTCCTTCTTGCCTACGCATTTCGCATTTCGATTCTTTAATTCAATTTTCAGCTGATTAACGGTCCAGCTACCGTATTTATCGACCATTTTCAAAATATATTTTAGAAACCAGAATAAATCCACACAAAACAGTTCACGGATGATTTTTGACAGGTCTACATCTATTTTTAGAATATCCTGCCATTGCCCAAGCCTGCAGCCGGCAGCCAAATTCATACTGTCAGGAGACGACTCCTTTCAGATTTGTGTATGTGACAGTTAAACGTCAAATATAAATAATCACGCTGTGCACGCATTTAAAAATGAGCAGAATTGGGATTTCGTTCGATGTCAATATTTCCTGTTTATTAAACTTTATTAATTTCTCTGATCAACTTCTTACCTTTTTTGCTAATTTCCTCTAATTCTGCCGAATTTCAGATTTTTTACCTTTTACTTTGTTTGTGAAACAGTCTAATAAAATTCCACTCGTGATTGAATTTATCTCAGAAGTCTGTCTCTTATTTCATAACTCAACTGAGTTACTTGAAGTTGTTTTTAAGCAACTGAGTTTCGTTATGAAATAAATCGACAGACTTATCAACAGTAATACCACAAGTGATTGAATTTTTGCGATAAGTCTGTCGATTAATTTCATAACGAAACTGAGTTGCTTGAAAACACCACGAGTCCGCAGGACGAGTGGTGTTTTCTTCAAGCAACTTTGTTGAGTTATGAAATAAGACACAGACTTATGAGATAAATTCAATCACGAGTGAAATTTTATTAGACTATTTCACAAACAAAGTAAAAGGTAAAAATCTGGAATTCGGTAGAATTAGAGGAAATTAGCAGAAAAGGCAAGAAGTTGATCGGACACTTTAATAAACAGGAACCATTGACATCGAACAAAATACATATTGAATTAAATCAGTATTAACATAATGTACTTAAATATTTCTCAATTATAATTATAAATGGTGCAGTTATTATATACAATGCTTTGAGATTGATTATTTGAACACCCGCTTGTACTTGCAATAGTTGTCTTTACGACACATTCCTTGTAATCAGAACCATTCATTTTTATCATGTTGAAGCACCAGTCCTTTAATATAACAGCTAGTGGCTCGACAGCCGTTGCTTCCAAACATACTCCTTCGATTTCTTCGTATCTTTCGGTACATTTTCATTAATTTTTTCGGTTATTAATTCGATTGAATTTAAACCAAATCTGCTCATTTTTAGCGTGTTTATTTATATTTGACGTTTAACTGTCACATTCATAAATCTGAAAACACCGAACTTGATAGGCCAATCAAAGTCAAGAGTCAAGTTTAGTATTATCGATAATCCAAACTTGACTGCAGCTCCTGATTGGTTCATTTTACAAGTGCGTGAAATAGTCGACAGTAATATCCTATTTTTTATGGTATCTAAATTTCGAGTTTATTTTAGGATCAATTCGTCGAGACTTAATTTTGGCATTAATAATCTGAATAACTCCCGAGTGCTTTAGCTCAGGGAGTTATTCTTTGATTATTAATGCCAAAATTGTCGAGACAAATTGTAAAATATACGAGAAATTTAGTAGCAATAAAAATAGTAGCTAATTTGTCAAGGTCGCGTTATATTTAATAAGATTATTTCCCGAGTCATAAAAAATTCTGTACGTACGTATAAATTATACTAGTTTTGCTCTTTACTGTCTTGGCAGGTACGTTTAATTTAACTATATTATCAATTTCTTGAAGATTTTTACTCCCGAATCTACTCATTGTTAATACTTTTTAACAAAATGTGTCAAATTTAATTCTGTAATAAACTTTAATGGCAAACTGTCAAAATTCAGATGACGCGCGCCTACTATGTTTGTCGTAAAATGGACGGTATTACATAGAAAGGAATAAATGAATATATTTATAGTTTCAGAAAAAGTGCGAAATCAGTTGGATTTGTGTATTTGCTACTAAAGATCGATAATTTGTTAACTATAAGCAACTTTATAATACCATTAGTAAAGGTTTTATTTGAAAAATTTGAAATTTACGCGCGGCTTCTTTATTGTTGGATACCGTCCTTCAGGTGAATATTGAGGACCATGATCAAATAGCCGATTATTTACCACCAAGGTGAATAGTCGCTTTATTTTGTTTTGATTGGCTGCGTCAAATCAGTTTCCAAGCACGTGATTGGTTAAAAATTGATATTTGACAGGCAAGGGAAATAATCGAAGGTAATATCCCAAGACTATGACAAATAGCCGACTATTATTTTCTGCCTAATTCTATCGAGATTATCTTGTATTTTGAGACAATTTGATGAGACCATATGAACATTTAATAATCTGAATAACTCCCGAGAGCTTTATCTCGAGGGAGTTATTCTTTGATTATTAAAGTTCATATGGTCGAATTGAATTGTCTTGAAATGCAAGTTGCTCGAGATGAATTAAAGAAAATAATAGTCTCTATTTGTCTTACTCGAGTGATATTCAGGAAGATTATTTCATGAACCCCACAAAATCATTCGCTAAGATTTTCTCCAAACAGACTCCTTTCTCTTTTTGATATTTTCTGGGATAGATTTGCTTATATTTTCACACTGATTTCCGTAGTGGAACATGAACCAAAACGAGACATTCTCAATTTTAAGTGAATGGTACGTCAAATTTTGACACTTAATAGCAAACAATATACAATCGACTAAAATAGCCGCTGATATTTTTTATTTACCTAAATATCCGATCATATTGCATATCATGTGACTAAATTCATGACTTTTCATTGGCGTAGCCATGTGTGAATGAAATAATCGCGAAAATTCAATCACTTGTGGTATTACTAGGTACTGATAATTCACAACTTAGAAATAAGTGCAAGTAAGAACGTCAGGTTAGGTTAGGTTAGGTTACGTAACTTTTTGAAAATTCTTTATCATAAAAATTGACCGATTAATTTTCGTTTTCCAAATTAATCACTCGTTACTCCATTTGTTTTATGAGGAGATTACTGGACCAAACGATATGTATCCGTTACTCACAGCCTGTCTGCTTATTGTTTTGTCTTGTTGATGATTTTGATTAATAATACTTTCAAAGACGGAAATTTCATCTTCTAATGTATATAATCAATAACTTTTTTCACTACACTGGGAACGATTCCATCTTAATCAACGAACGAAATAATGAATACTCATGCCTAAACTAGAAATAATTAGTCTCAATTCATTAAAACAGGTACATTAAAAGGACATTAAAGGTTGGGGGTAGTTAATCTCTTGAGTTCATATTTTTGGGATATCTCTTTGGATTATAGGATTATAGTGGAAATTATATGGTTTAAAAGGTTGAACTCTTGTTATCGGTAATTAATCGAAAGGTAAAGTTCTACAGGAAAAAAAATTGTCGAAGAAAGTTCTTCAATTGTATATATCTTCTCTACAATTTATAGTAAATATAAGACGGGGACAATTTGTAGGAAAAATTTCCAAACTTTTGTAGAAAATGTATTGTAGAGGAATTCTCTACAATTTGTAGTAAAAATATACATGTGTTTCATAAGAAATCTTTTACAGAATTTGTAGTCAATTCGAACAACTTGTAGAAATATTTAATAAATCTTGTAAAAAATTACTTCAATTTGTGGAAATTATTACTACAATTTGTGGCAATTATTACTACAATTTGTGGCAATTATTATTACATTGTGGATAACAAATAATAAAAAATAAGTGAAATTTTAAAAAATACATATTTTAGTAAAAAATCATGTTTTATATTTAGATCCAGTGACGCGCAGTTATAAGAGTATATCCCCTTTTCACAACGATTTTCTACGCCCATGGCATTTGAAGCTATTTTTATTTTTTTTTGTATTGCTTAAGAGTTTTGAAGTAAAAAACGAATAACCTTTACATACCGAAAATCTTGTGGTTTTTAAGATATTTAATGTTTTTATGAAGTCTGTAAGATCTTTTATTAATGAAATAACCAACAATATTTTTCTTGGATTTCTTTAATAATTTTTTCTTAATTTTTTATAACCACTAGACTTTTGTATAGTGTCTAGTATCTAGTGGTTATTAAAAAATAAGACAAACATTATTAAAGAAATCCAAGAAAAATATGGTTGGTTATTTGGTTAATAAAAGATCTTACAGACTTCATAAAAACATTAAATATCTTAAAAACCACAAGATTTTCGGTATGTAAAGGTTATTCGTTTTTTACTTGAAAACTCTTAAGCAATTCGAAAAAAATAAAAATAGCTTCAAACACCATGGGCGTAGAAAATGATTGAGAAAAGGGGATATACTCTTCTAACTGCACGCCACTAGATCTAGATATGAAACATGATTTTTTACTAAAATATGTATTTTTACATTTAAAAACGACCTGCTAAATTTCAAATTAATATATTAATCCGTTTTAAAGTTTTTAAATAAAAACATTTATTTTTTTTTAACTTTAACGCCCTGTATTTCGAAAAGTAATCGAGTTGGACCCCTCATTCCTTATATCATTTTGTCCAATTTTACGAGAGGTATCTACAGCCAGACGTTGAAAGTGTCATTTGGAAACACCCTGTATAAATATTATCGCAGTCATTTATCTAATGACCTATATGTACATATAGGTATAATAATAATTTCTGCAATTTATAATTTTAACTGAATCAAAAAATGCAAAAGTTTCTCGATAAAACATTTAATATGGAATAAAAATCAATTATCTATTTATTGTTTTTTTAATGAAAAACAAACATGTAACATTACCTAACTAATTTTTAACAATAAGTTATTTTTTTTAAATAAAAATAAACATAAATGATCTTGGAAATGCATTACAAAGCAAATTATTGTGTCAAATTTATAACAAACCGAAATAAAAGACCCCTTAGATAACGAAAATTATTAGTTTCTGCTTTCTATTTAAGTACCTACCTGTATGGTATTGACGTTACAAGGCTCACCTAGTTGAATTAAAATTACAGTCACCTCTTGTAGTTACTAAACAAATCATGCAAGTCCGCATATTTCAGAATATCTACTCTTTCAGCACCTTCTTCTTGTCCTTTCCGTAACTTGCTTTTATTATGTGACCTTCACTGGTACGTCGAATCAGCTTCGATGTCCATGAAGCTGGCAGAACAAGGTCAGCAGAACAAAACAAAAGTACACTCATAATTACGTGCTAATTTAGTGCCCTAATTAAAAATTTTGTGCTCCTTTTTTTCTTATGAAAAACGCATGTTCTGCTAGCTACATATGAACCTGGCAGAACAACTATTTAAATTTTGTCAAAAATTAATGAAACATGATGTAAATAAGTTAAATAATTATGTGCTAATTTAGTGCCCTAATTAAAAATTTTGTGCTACTTTTTTTCTTATAAAAAACACATGTTCTGCTAGCTACATATGAACCTAGCAGAGCAGACTATTTAAATGTTGTTAAAAATTAATGAAACATAATGTAAATAAGTTAAATAATTATGTGCTAATTTAGTGCCATAATTAAAAATTTTGTGATCCTTTTTTTCTTATAAAAACGCATGTTCTGCTAGCTACATATGAACCTAGCAGAGCAGACTATTTAAATGTTGTTAAAAATTAATGAAACATGATGTAAATAAGTTAAATAATTATGTGCTAATTTAGTGCCCTAATTAGAATTTAACTGCTGCGTTTTTTCTGAAAATATAATATGTTCTGAGAGCTCAGGGAGATTCCGCAGAGCCGACTAAGTACCAAAAATAAATATCATTATATTTATTAATATTTAAAAAGAAGGGTAGGGTCTAATAATGTCTCTTGTGCACTAAGGTAACTGATATATAATTCAAAGTTGCATTAATTTTTAACAATATTTAAATAGTCTGCTTTGCTAGGTTCATCTGTAGATAGCGGAACATGCGTTTTTCTTAAGAAAAAGTGGAGCAATAAATTTTTAATTAGGGCACTAAATTAGCACATAATTATTTAACTTAGTTACATCATGTTTCATTATTTTTTAACAACATTTAAATAGTCTGCTCTGCTAGGTTCATATGTAGCTAGCAGAACATGCGTTTTTCATATGAAAAAAAGGAGCAATAAATTTTTAATTATGGGCACTAAATTAGCACATAATTATTTAACTTATTTACATAATGTTTCATTATTTTTTAACAACATTTAAATATTCTGCTCTGCTAGGTTCATATGTAGCTAGCAGAACATGCGATTTTCTTAAGAAAGAAAGGAGTAATAAATTTTTAATTAGGGCACTAAATTAGCACATAATTATTTAACTTGTTTACATCACGTTTCATTATTTTTTAACAACATTTAAATAGTCTGCTCTGCTAGGTTCATATGTAGCTAGCAGAACATGCGTTTTTCTTAAGAAAAAAAGGAGCATAAAATTTTTAATTAGGGCACTAAATTAGCACTTAATTATGAATGTACTTTTGTTTTGTTCTGCTGACCTTGCTCTGCCAGCTTCATGGACATTCAGCTTCGCAACAGTCTGTTGAAAAAATATTTCGTGTTTTTAAAAAGCCAAAAATACAATTTCAAAGCTAATACTTACAGATTCTTCGGATTGATTGGGGAAAATATATATATATGGCACCCCAACTATCACCTTCTCAGAATATGCACCAGGCACCAGGCAATCCTAATCCTAATCCTTAATTACTAGGGAGCCACTCGGACCAAAAAATTAAGGGTACCTGTACTCGCGGGGGCCAGTTTCCTCTGCGACAGGTACATACAATTTCTATGAATCGATCGGAAAATTGCCTAAAGTGTGTGTGGGGGGGAGAATGGCCTCGGAACTAGTCCATTAGCCACAGAATTTTAATATTTACTTATACTGTATATTATAACTGTAATTTTATTATTTGTATATGTTTGATTAATAAATCGAATATATCCTTGTTATCGGTGGCTAGTAGGGTTGTTAAGTTTACTGGGAGAGGGATACTATTTCTTAAAATAGAATTATACAGATTTGAGATCTTTTCTGTGTACTTGGGACATTCCAATATAATATGATTAAGATGTGCAACGGCAGACCCATTAAAAATTGCCTAAAAGTGCATACGATTTTAAATACCACACTGTTGGCATTTCTTTGATATATGTATAATGAAGGTTGGATATTTTATAAAAAAATTAATTCTTATCAAAATGTTCTATTTTCATTTTGCTTGTGGTGTACTATTTAAATTACTTAAAATAAATAATTTATTTGGATGAAAAAATGATTACTAATTAACAAAAGAAAACAGATGTCACCAACCTAATGGCTAATGAATATCTACTTGAAATAACATTTAACATTCAGAAAGGAAACATCCAATATATGTGTGCTCAAAATGGCTTCCATTTGCTTCCAATAACTTTCTTGCTTCTCGTATTAACATAACAAACAGCTTTTCTAATTACTTTTTCATTATTTCGTAACGCATTTCAACTATTTTCTATTCTCTGAACCAGTTCTTCTGATGTTCAATTACGTCTTATACATTATTGCCTTTAAATATCCCCACCGGTAATAGTCTACTTGTGGTGATCTAGATGGACATAAATGCGGACTACCACACCTTAAATAAGTGATTTATGACAGGTAGAATAACGTTTATAGGTACTCAAATTATTATATTTTAGAAATTAGAAATTATGATATATTGAGTGATTCATAAATAATGGTAAATATTTGAATTGCTGGTTTACAGCCCGTAAAAAATATAATTAAAATAACGTTGGGGTTTTGTTTTTGACAATATTTTGGATTTTAATTTATGAATTGAGTTTTGGGGTAATAAATAATAATTTGGCATCAATTCAAGATCTTCCAAAGAAGATAGTCACTCAAAACTTTTTAAACGTGATTTTTCAGAATTTTCATCGATTGATATAATGAACAAAAAGATATATTTCTTTTAAGCGTATACATTTCTTTAAAATGTCCTTTAAGCCCATCCTGGTAGCCCGGCTACGAGCAACCCACAAAAGCCACAGGCTTGTGCGAGCTAGAAATGAGGGGGCCTTACCTTTCAACGAGCGATTTCCCAGCACGACCTAAAGGGCAACCCGATCCGCAAATAAGTGGTTACCCATCCACAGTCTAACCGCGGCAAGACCTGCTTAGCTATTAGATCGATATTCATCAACTTTACCAATTGAGTTGTCCTGACGTCCTGATGTAATCGTTTTGTTGTTAAAATTGCTTACAAAGTTCACTTTGAAATAATTTATTAAAAATATATTAAATCGGCTTTAAATTAGATATAGAAATATTGAGCAGCTGTCAAATACCTATTTGTGTAAATTTAGTTATTGTGTCATTTTTTGTTTGGTAGCTATCAAGTAAATATAATAAACGCGTTATCGAAATACCTCCGATTTTTTCAGATAAATATTTTCATGTATGAAATCTCTCCCGGTACAATTGAAATGCCTCTGATTCGTTAATCATTTACGGTGATATTTTGGCTGCTTAATCTCTGTATTTTTATTTAAATAGGTATATATCTATTTTTTATTTTTATAATTTTTATACACTGGTGCATAATAGTATATTACATGTGTTGTAAGAAGCATTTTACGCACGAATGGAAAAGTTACGCACGAAGCCGCGTAGCGGCGAGTGCGTAATTCCGTGAATGCGTAAAATGCTTTACAACACGTGTTACGTACTATACTTTACCTACGACCTACTTGTACTTGAATTAATAATCTTATTATTAATATATTTTTTCACGTTGGGGTAAAAGTTTCTAACAACCTAAAAGAAGATTAAAATTTACATTTACATAATAATAATAATAATAATAATAATAATAATAGTTTTTTTACCTTCATTAACAAAGATTAATCATCTGGTGCATTTTCTAGGAAATTGTTAATGTTCTCGTTTGTTAAAATTTGGGATTTTTTGGGTTTAAATCCGTCAGATTTTCTTTTAAGTAGAATAAAAACACCAAAGTGAAGAAGCCTTCGTATTATTTGACAAATCTTGGAAATATGTCATAATAACATTATCAGAAAGTGAGTTTACGCCGTTTTTTAACCTCAATTTCATAAATTTTTGGTACATTTTGCACAAATGAAAAGAAAAATAGTCTAATCTCCCAGGAATTGGACATTGAATGTCAACGTTGGTACATTTGTTTGTACCGACTCTCAGATTTCGCTGGTAAGTTGCTTTTGGCTACTTCAGCGATTTCGGTAATATTAGGTGGAGTTAAAGGCTCGAAATTTTTTTTAAAACTTAACAACACACACACAAACCAGTTATAAGTTAATAAAATGCGAAGTTTTTTGACAGTTCTTGATATTCGTTCGCTTAATTTTGATTGTTTGACGGCTTATAAACAGTTACTAAGGTGGTTGCTATGAAAGCTGTGCGATTTATTTTACAGCTGTGCGTTTTCTTTTACCGTGCATAATAGACATCTTACATTTATTGCCGACTGTGTGTTTTTGACTACATACGGGGATGGTCGTAGGTAAAATATGTTAACAAGAATATTTCACAGTACGACATTTTTTCAATTCCATAAAACCACGGATGGAATTGACAATAGGAGAAAAATGTTTATTATTAATTTTACGACAAAAACTTATTTTTTTATAAAAAACTTGTTTCTTTTTAAAATGAGATTAACGTTCAAAAATTTTAGATTTAATGTACAAGATGTTAATAAATTAAGAAAACATGAAAATATCTCAAGAGAAAAGTACCATTATTTATTATTTTATGCATTTTTTTTAGAAAAGGACGTTGTTTATAATTAAAAACAACTTTTCAAATTAAAAATACAATTTTTACCTGATTTACTCTAATAATCAGCTTTCATTTTACTTTAAATCTGGTGTAATTCTAGAAACACTAAATATTCCAATTTTCTTAACCTCACACAAAAATTAAACCAGTTGATGAAAGAGTCAACCAGTTTTGTGATTATCTTGTTAATAATTACATATCTGAAAATTCCTCCACATCTTTGGGCTGAGCACTCTTCATCCTTACAAAGAACCACAAACCCATGTGAAAGTTTTCATTCCAAGTATAATTCTTCTTTCTACTGCCCTCATCCTAACATTAATAATTTTATTGATATAATTTTAGAATTTCAAATAAATACCTACATTAAAATGAAGTCTGTTTCAGGGGCGGATCCAGACTTCCGTTTTGGGAGGGGTCACGAAGTTATTTTTATGGTGGAGGGGCGTATGGGTATAACTGAACCTCGAAAACTGAACCCCAAATTCTCGTGACCGAGGTCCAAACAGCCATCACCCACGCCGTCGAAACATCCGCCCCCCTCACTTCCATCAACACAGCCCAAAAAGCCCTCCCCCCATCAATCTTGAACCTTATCCGCCAAAAACGCAGAATGTATAGACTTTATGTCCGTACCCACGACCCTGTCACCAAAACTGAATGGAACCGTCTCAATGCCCTGATCAGGCTCCGAATTAATCAACACAAACAACAACAATGGATCAATACCACCTCTAATTTGGACTTCAGAGACGGTTTCAAGTATTGGGACAAATTCCGAATTCTCACGGGTCAAAAATCCAAAACCCACTCACACCTCGAAATCGACGGCGTAACCCACACCTCCCCGGAAGAGAAAGCCCAAGCCCACAAAACCTACCTAGAAGCCATATTCAGAACCCCCAACAACCCCTACTTTGACGAAAACTTCCGCAACCAGACCGAACACTTTGTCCATCAGACACTTGCCAATCCAGCACCCCCCTTGGATGCCGAAAACCCCCTCACAACCCCCTTCACCCCCCATGACATCCAAGCCGCCTGTCAATCAGGCAAAAATACGGCCCCAGGGCCCGACTCCATCAACAGAAGAACGCTAAAACATCTACCTGAATCCATGTTTCCTATCTTAACCCTTCTCCTTAACGCCTGCCTCTCCCAATCCTACTTTCCCCTTGCCTGGAAATCCGCCAACACCATCCTAATTCCAAAACCAGGCAAAGACCCCAAATCCGTACACTCCTACCGTCCCATCTCTCTCATATCGGTCCTTGGAAAACTCCTTGAACTTCTGCTCAAGGAGAGAATATGGACCTATTGTGAAGAGAGAAATATCATCCCTCAATCCCAACATGGATTCAGAAACCACCACTCCACTCAGGACGCAATCTCCTCACTCCACACAATTGCCGTCACGGCAGTTAACTCTAATCAAATCTCCTCAGCCGTTCTTCTGGATGTTCAAAAAGCCTTTGACCAAGTCTGGCATGCCGGATTAGTCAAAAAGCTCATGAACATAGGTCTCCCACTTAACATCACCAAACTCATCCACTCTTATCTCTCGGACCGTACCATCAAAGTCAAAGTAGGCAACGCCCAGTCCGAACCTTTCACTCCCCTCGCTGGAGTGCCCCAGGGCTCTGTCCTGGCCCCCCTCCTCTATCTCATCTACACCTGCGACCTCCCGCCCCCAAACCACCCATCATCAACCCGCCTTCTATACGCCGACGACACTGCTCTGATTTCGGTAGCCCAAAACTCTAACCAACTTAGCATCAGAACCCAAAACCTACTGAATCAGTTCACCAGCTGGAGCAATAGGTGGAGGGTCTCATTGAATCCTCAAAAAACACAATTCATCATCTTTAAACATCCGAATTCAAAAAGACCCACCCAGCTCCCCCAAGACGTCATTGTAAACCTCCAGGGAGTCAGGCTCGCTCAACAAAGGGAAGTAGATTATTTAGGTGTTCGATTCTCTCAAACACTTAAATGGTCTCCTGACCTTGACAACACGCTTAACAGAATGCGTAAACGAGCCCGCCTCCTTGGCGCTTTGTGTGGCCGGTTTGGACGGTGCAACTCCAAAACCCTCATACACACATACAACTCCTACATCCGCCCCGTTGCCGAATACAGAGCAGTCCCATATGGCGTACTACCCCCCCATCTAGCCCGAAAAATTTCCTCACTCGAGAGACGTATCCTACGACGATGTCAATATCTCCCCTATCTGTTTCCCTCTAGAGAAGTCTACAACAACATCTCCAGCACCCCAATTCTCTCTCGTTTCCAACTCCTACGGAAAAAATACGTCTCCCGCACCCTGAATGGCTCAAACACCCAAGCCCAAAACACCCTCCTCACCCCTTGGTGACCTCGTCGTCTCCCCCTCTTCAGGAAACCCAAAGCTAAACTCCCACAGCCCAACCTCAGACTTCTGGCTGACGCCCAAGACCTCCCCCTCCCCCCCGAACACCAGGATCTAATGGACTCCGCCCCCCTCACCATAAGGTAAACCCCCCACAAACCCCAACCCCCAACAAACAATACCATAACAACATAGAACATAATAAATAGAACATAAGAACCACCTGTACAGAATCGTGATTTAGGTTTTCGTGGTTTTCCTAAATTATATTTCCCCCCTTAGATTGGGCACCGTTTTCCCCAAACATAAGGGTGGAAATAGCAAAATTGGCGATTCTTAGATAAAAAAACTGGGAAACAGCTCCTGCCCACACAGGCCCCAACCAACACACACAAAACATAATACACCAACGCGCACAGAAACCTTAGGAAAATTAGCTAGCTAGGTTACAAATATTGTAATCAGGGCCTCACCCTGAAAAGGAGGAAAACTCCTATAGCAGGGAATTAGGAAAATGAAATGTCCTAGAAAATGTAATATATACCAAATGAAAATAAATAATAAACTAAAAAAAAAAAAAAAAAAAAAAAAAATGAACCCCAAAAAAATCAGGCCCGGGCATAAAAAATAGTTTGTTTGGTTCATATAAAAAATTTCACCCTGTATATGGTTCTTACAAACTCTAATAAGGATTTTACAAATTACACAAATACATAACAAAAATGGCGTACCTATTTATTTTTTCCCCACACGATTACTCAATTTCTAATAAAAAAAACAAATTTGACTATAAATTAAAAGTTTAGCAAAATGAACCATAGATTTCAAAAAAGATAACTTTTCATACAAAAATTTAATTTTTTGTACAAACATTTAATTTTTAATTACTACTGCCACCAAAAGAAATTTCAGTAAAAATTCACAACTCCCCCTGTATATTATTAAATGATGGGAGCACACACTTTTTATTAGTCATTTCCTCATGACTCACCCTGTATACCGACAAAATACATATTCTCGTTTCTTTACTTATACAAAGTTTAAATTCACATCAGACATTTTTAGAATAGCAAATCATACAATATAGTCCAATAAACGAAAGATGCCAACCGAGGCATCAGGTCTGTCCGGCACCATTTTTTGGCCTATTGGTATCAAAAATGTGTTTTTTTTCCGCTTATTTTCGCCGATATTTCCGAAAATAAGACACGAAAATAAGATCCTCATCATTTTTGTCAAAAAATTGATACTTTTGGACATAACCGGCTCCATAACGCACCCCCATTTTTAGCTCCTGCCCTGCATTTAGAGAGTACGCTCTAAAGGAATAACACTGCCAAGCGGATTACAAATTTTTCAATAAATCACGTAAAAATTAATATTTTTTCATGATTCAAAGTTCAGATGAAAGAAGGAACCTGTAGCTATAATATCATATTAATTTTTCCTTTTATCTATTTCTCTATGGTACAGGTTCTTAGTAAGTTTGTATATTCAAATACTCAAGATAATAAAATAATAAAAAAACCATCTTTACTATTCTAAAGTCATTTATTGAATTCACTGAACATTCATCGACTATTCCAACCGACTGCAGAATTGCTGCGTCGTCAGGAATAGTGTTGATTAATAAATTATAACAATATAAAATAATTAATAATAAAGAAATTGCTTAACCTAGTTTTAAACAGTTCAATAAACTATAAAATATAAAATGATATACGGTATGATATATTTGGATGCATCCAATAAACTAAATCTAAATACTTATATTATTACATCTCCCACGGAAAAAGGAAAAAAAATATTTATCCATAAATATTTTTTTTTTTTAGCTATTATACAGTTTAACTCTATTTTTGTGAACTTCAACTGTTTTTTCTCCCATCTTTATTAAAATATTTGGAGTTTTTTCCTCTATAACGCTAAAAGGACCGCTATATAAGGGATCTAACTTATTGGTACCCACATTTCTTAACATAACCTTATCTCCTACATTATATATTACAGATTTTTTATTTACATCATACGTAGATTTTCTTTTATATTTAGAATTATTTAAATTGACTCTTGCATCGTTACATGCTTGTTGCAATCTATATTTTAGTTCCCGGGGGTAATCATCGAAATTATAAATAGGGTCTATTTGATTTTGTAAATTAGACGGCAATTTAGCGAGTTTTTCAAAAATTAATTCGTAAGGTGTGTACTTAGTTTCCGTATGTACCGTTGTGTTATAAGCAAAACACCAGTAAGGGACCCATGTGCTCCATGCATTGCCATATTTAGATACTTGAATTCGCAAATATGCACCTAAATTTTTATGAGAATTTTCAAGAGCACCTAGGGTCTCATGGTGGTATGCTGTTGAATTAAGCTTTTTAATTTGTAAAAATTGACATATTTCTTTTAAAATACATGCCAAAAATTCCGTACCCTGATCTGAAACAGTTTCATTTGGGATGCCATACCTTAAACTGAAATTATTTATCAAAGCCAGAGCGACGGTGTGCGCTTCTTTATTTTTTAAGGGATATGCTTCTACAAATTTTGTTAATTCACATTGTAGAGTTAAAATATATTTTTGGTCTTCGGAATCTTGTGGTAGTGGACCAACTAGGTCTAAGTAAATTTTTTGAAAACCCGAGAAAGCTGTAGTGGTGATAGTCATTTGCTCTTTATTTAATATAGAATTTTTATAGCGTTGACAGTCGTCACATTTTTTAACAAAAGTTTCGATGTCTTTACGCAAACCTCCCCAAAAATACCTTTTTTTGATGTTGTTAAACATTCTGTTAATGCCTGCATGGCCCCCTGAGGGAAGAATATGAAAATCATTTAATATAATTTGTCTCGTTTCAAGATCTGTGACATTTTCTACATCATGTATTATGGATAATTTGATACCGGTATCTTTTATAAGATTTGAGAACTTTAAAATATCGTTAATAAACTGTGCACTTTTCTTATTTTTTAAAACAACCAATTCTGGAATGTCACATTTATCATAAATATGTTTCAGGTCTCTCAACATAGTACCTAGGTCTGATCTCGATCGAGGTTCCTGATTAAAATATATTATTCGCGAATCTTTATTATAAATTAAGTTCCCAACAATGTAATTCCATTTATTTTTTTTTTTAATATTTTTAAATTCTGTCATAGATATTGGATTTAGACAAAAAGAATTTTTAGGACGTTTCAATAATTCTATAACTCCAGGGTGATCAATCCTTTCATCAGAATTTTTACTGAAACTGTCTAAACATTCATTTTTGACATTTTTTGTTTGAGCTCTTGTTGTAATATAAACTGAATTGCATATTTCATTATTCAAATTTTTTAGTTCTTCTGAAGATATATCTATACGAGAGAGGGCATCCGCTACAACATTCTCTGTACCTTTAATATATTTTACTGTAAAATCATACTCTTCAAGAATTAATCTAAACTTTATTAACCTACTGCTTGGATTTGTCATTCCAAATAAATACACTAGAGGGCGGTGATCTGTCAAAATGACGAATTTTTTAGAAAATAAATAAGGCCTGAAGTGTTTTACTGCAAAAACTATCGCCAACATTTCTTTTTCGATTACGCTATAATTTTTCTCTGCTTTATTAAGAGATCGACTAGCATACGCAACCGGCTTATCATCGGAATTTGACAATACAGCCCCCAATGCAAAATTCGATGCATCGGTTCTTACTATAAATTGATTTTCTGGAGAAAAATCGGGATATTGCAGTACTGGTGGATTAGTCAAGATTTGTTTTAAGTTTTCGAAAGATTTTTGACAATCTGGACTCCAAAAAAATTTTACTTTCTTTCTTGTAAGATTATTTAACGGTGCAGCAATATCTGCGAAATTTTTTACATATTTTCTATAATAATTAGCGAAAGCGACAAATCTTTTGACTTCCTGAGAATCTTTTGGAACTGGAAAATTTTGAATCGCTTCTACTTTAGAAGGATCAGGTGAAACACCATCTGCCGAAATTATATGACCTAAATATAGAATCTCTTTTTTCAAAAAATCACATTTATTTGGATTTAACTTTAGGTTTACTTGCCTCAATCTTTGGAAAACTTTAACTAAATTTTTATTGTGATTGATTAAATTATTTGCAAAAACGATTAAATCATCAAGATAAACAAAACAGCATTCATAGTTAAGTCCCGACATTGCAAGTGGCATTGCCCGAGAAAATGCACTAGGGCTTGTTTTCATACCCATAGGAAGTCGAGTCATTTGATACTGACCTCGATCAGTAGCAAAGGCGGTATATTTTCTGCTTGTTTTCTCTAATTCTATCTGATAATAACCTTGAGATAAATCAAGATGAGAAAAATACATTGCACCTGATAATGCATCTAAAATTTCTGTAATACAAGGTAATGGAAATTTGTCATCTTCTATTTGCGCATTCAACTGCCTATAATCTATAACTATTCTAACTCGTCTCTCCCCTCTTTCATCTAAACCCTTTTTTGGAACGATTAATAAAGGAGATTGCCACTCTGATTTACTTTCTTCGATAATGCCACTTTGCAACATTTTATCGATTTCTGAGTGAATTTGTGTTTTTTGAGCATGAGGTAAACGATATGGCTTTATAAAAACTGATTTTGCTGAGTCTTTTAATTGAATTTTTTCTTTGCCAATATTGGAGACAGTTAGCGGATCATTTTCGAGATGAAACACATCAGAATATTTTACTAAGATTTTTTCCAATGAGTTTTTCTCTTCCCTATTTAAATGTTGTAATTTTATCAAATCTAATAACTTATCTGCTCTAGTAACTGAAAAGGTAGGTTTTGTTTTATCGGAGTTATTTATATGAAATATCCTCCTATCTTTGCCTCTAAAATTATTTCCCCTCACATTACTATTAAATCTACCTCTATTTTGGTTAAAAGAACCTTGATACGTATGTCCTCTTTTATTAAAACTAAAGTTATTTCTAGAATAATTTGTATTAAAATTATTTTGATTATTAAACCCTCTAGAACTTCTATTATTGCCTCTATAATGAGAATTAAAATTTTGACGACCTCTCATATGATAAGCTTGAACATTTTCATTATTAAAATTATTTACATTGATTTCCTCATCTTTAGCGGCTTGGATTGCTTCATTTAGTTTTGCATAATTCCGAGCTTTAATGATAGTTTGTAAATTTCTATTTCTCAGTCCATTTGCAAAAATATTGAGAGCAATCTTTTCATTAACTTCTCTTAAAATTTGCACATTATTTTCGTTATCGTTGGCTTGGGTAATCGTTAAGTCAGTTAACAATTCTTCTAACGTTTTCCCAAACTGTTCGATAGTTTTTGACCCTTGTTTAGCATTATGTAATTGTGTAGCTAAGGATGTTGAAGATTTTTTAGAAATAAAATACTTTTTTAGATCACTAACTAAAGTTTGATTATTGTTGTAAATTTTATTTAATCTAATTTTTACATTTTGACTTAAACTTTTTTTTTGAATATAAGTTGTTAATAATTTCTTTCCTTCAGCATCAAGCATAGAGTCATACAAATCAATGGCATCGATTAATTGTTTCGTTACAGTTTCGGTATCGTTCATAACTGGTAGCAGACTAGCCGCGGTTTTTAAATCGAATTTTTCACCCATGTTAAATGCGTTATCTGAGCAATCTGAAAGAGAAGAGTCTACTTCTAATTGGACATCACTTTCAGTTTGCTCTATGTGCTGTTCAAATTGTAACCTTTCCCCTAAATTAACTTGAATTGCCTCAATATATTTATCTATAACATTTGCAAGCTCTTTAATTTCAGTTTTTAATCGAAAATCTACGTCTGATGTATTAAATAATAATTTTAACTCTTTAAAACTATCTCTAAACTTATCTAATTTCTTAAACTTACGGTTAGTTACATTTAGGTCACGTCTTCTTTCACTACTGTCTTTTAATAGATTTCTATAAAACACTTTTAGTTCTTCTATTAAATTTTTGCACTCCTTTTGCAAACTCATTCCATAGTTAATTTTTTTTTTCTTCTTTTCTTTTAACCTAAAAACATAAAAAAAATAATGTCTTCTGTGCTTCTCTTGTTTAAACTAATTCTTGGCTAGCTCTAATTTGTTTGGCCACATTTTTCTCTATCATCTTCTAGCATTTTTTGTAAACCAGCATCAACAAAAAGACAAATGCCAATACCAAAAAAATTGCTTCTACTATATTTTTTGGTGTAAAAAAATCTGTTCCATTTGTTTGGCCTCCACTGTTTCCACTTTGGGCAATTATTACTTCTTCCTTCAGTTCTTTGGAATTTGTGTTCCCAGCCATGTTTTAATTTAATTTTTAATTTTCTTCCATTTATTTTCCACTCCAGTAATTTTCATAAATTCATGTTCTAAACGTAATATTTTCTCCTTTCCAAAATATTTTGGACTGGCAGGATCGCCATGTGATGGTACAGGTTCTTAGTAAGTTTGTATATTCAAATACTCAAGATAATAAAATAATAAAAAAACCATCTTTACTATTCTAAAGACATTTATTGAATTCACTGAACATTCATCGACTATTCCAACCGACTGCAGAATTGCTGCGTCGTCAGGAATAGTGTTGATTAATAAATTATAACAATATAAAATAATTAATAATAAAGAAATTGATTAACCTAGTTTTAAACAGTTCAATAAACTATAAAATATAAAATGATATACGGTATGATATATTTGGATGCATCCAATAAACTAAATCTAAATACTTATATTATTACAGGATTATTGAAAAACCGGGCCAAAGTTTGTTTTTGCTCGATATTTTGACCCTCCTATATAAATAAATTAGTAATAAATAAATATATTCAGAAAGGTTCAATAAATTTTTTTTGTGTGTATTTTCATAAACACCATGTTTTTTAGGGCGTTTTTTTTTTGATTTCCGGAGTTTTCGAAAATGCTCCGGTATCGGGAATTAATAGATAATCAAGGACCATATCGGTTTTCAACGCACATCATTAGAAAGCTTAGCTGTCCCCTTGTCGATGGCATTTTTCTTTTTTTTTTTCATATTTTTTGGTTTTCCGGAAAATTGAGAAAATTCTCACCCCTATGAAAAATCGACATTTTTTTGAGGATTATTTTATTTTCGTGCTAAAATTTTTTGGGGTTAGGAATTGTACTAAATAAAAGATCACATTCTGACCTTTTCATCAATATATATCAAGTATTTTATTAAGTGCACGAGAAACAACTCTGCCTTCAAACTTTCTCAAATTGGATTTTTTTACAATAAATGTATTAATCAAGTGCAAAAAGTGAAAAAAAGTTGGTTATTATTGCCTTATCTTTTGTCTTCAAAACGGGAGGATATTCAAGTTTTGGGAGGATATTCAAATTTTCCGTTTACACCACAATTATTTTGCGAATTATTAAAAAGAATATGGCTGTGCAACTTGGACATTAATGTATAGTCTGTCAGAGGATCTATAATATGATAGTCAGTGGCGGTTCTAGAGATTAAGGGCGGGGGGGAGGGGGCACATACAAGTTTTTTTAATGGTCTGATTCTATGCTTTTGCCAAATCGTTCAACATTTGTTCACCTATTGTGGATCTAAGATAGGTTTTTATATGTTTTAATCTACTGAAAGTGCGTTCAGTAGTTGCACTATTAGTGCCTATTAGTGGAGTGAAATTAGAATTTTATATGGATGTAAGAACTAAGTCAATTTTTTTTAATTTTTTCGATTTTATACATAAAGGGAAGCTGGTAAAAAAATTTTCAATAAATTTGGTCTGGAGCTTCGCGAGATATGCGCCAAAAACGGCATTTTTAGTATTTTTCGAGTAGATTGCTTCACTATTTTTTAAATATCTCCGGCTCTAAAAGTCGTGGAAAAATAAAAAAAATAATTAAAATGACCGTGATGAAGTAGAGTATCGATCCGTATAGTAGGTTTTTCAAAAATACATTCTAACCTCAAAAAACGAATTCGCGCACATTATTTTTGACTGAATTGGCAATAAATAACCAAAGAATCCTCGAATTTTCTTAAAAATTGGAAAAAATATGTATTTTTATGTCGGGAAAACAGTAAAAATTAAAAAAAAAATGTATTTGTATTTTTGAAAAAACAATAGTAGAGAAAATTTTTTTATTTATATTGAATCGTTCCCTCACAAAAATCTTACTTTAGCACCTGAAATATATTTTTTATTTTTTTAAACATTTTTTGGACTGAACTACAGTTTTTCTAAGAGGATCAAGCATAAATATTGCGATAAAAAAATTGGAAAAAAATGAAAATCAAATTTTTATTTTATATTATTCCCTAAATTGGCCACTTTAAATAAAGAAATAAAATGTTGGATTTTTTTAGACAAAAGTACACACAAAATCCTTCTTTTTAAGATAAAATTTTTTTTTTAAATTTTTACCATGTCTTCCCGACATAAGAATACAAATTTTCTCCAATTTTTAAAAAAATTATAGGATTCTTTGGTTATTTATTGCCAATTCAGTAAAAAAAATAATGTGCGCGAATTCATTTGTTAAGGTTAGGATACATTTTTAAAAAACCCTACTATACGGATCGATACTCTACTTAATCACGGTCATTTTAATTTTTTTTTTTATTTTTCCACGACTCTTAGAGCCGAAGATATTTAAAAAATAGTGAAGCAATCCACTCGAAAAATACCAAAAATGCCCTTTTTGGCACATATCTCGCGAAGCTCCAGCCCAAATTTATTGAAAACTTTTTACAAGCTTCTCTTTATGTATATAAAATCGAAAAAATTAAAAAAATTTGACTTAGCTCTTACATCCCTTTTCAGAATATTTTCGTCTAATTTCACTCCACTATATGGTGATAAATATTCGGTACAATTTGGCTAGATTCGGAAATGCATTTTCAAGATCATTTGCAATGATATATGGTAATATTTCTTCAGTTGTTACATTAATTTCATTATCTTTAAGTTCTCTAAATAATAAACTAAAAGCAATTACATCACTAGTTATAAAATCGAAGGGGGCGCTAAAAACGACATATTGTAAAGGGCGGGGGGGGGGCATACTGCCCCCCTTTGCCCCCCGTGGCGCCGTCACTGATGATAGTGTTATGTTTTTAGAGTTTTGTATACATTTTTTACATTTTTTTTACATATTTACATTTTGTACATTTTCATTTTTATTTTTACTTATACCTTTTGTGGTATTGTAAAAAATCCATACGATAAATAAATAAATAAATAAAAGAATGTATATTTTTGAGGTTCTCAAAATTGCGAATTTTTGAAACGCCGTTTTTGCAAAAAATATTAGTGTAGTGAAAAAAACTTTTGTAGGTAACGAACTGCTCTTCATTTTTTGTCAAAACAATAATTCTCTAAGGGTCATATTTCGGCAGATATCGTCAAAAAACGGATTTTCGGGAACACTAGAGCCATTTTCCCACCCTTCCACAAATTCCACGTAGCTCAGATTTTTGGAGGTAAATGTACCTATGAATACCTGCAAATTAAAAATTTGACGGACAAACCTTATGTCCAGGTTTGGGGTTTTTGTTGCGTTAATTTACTAGACTATTAATGCAATACTTGGATTTGAAAAAATGTGCCCCCTCCTGACATTTTTTGTAACGGCGCCCATGGTGCACTGGTCTATCTTGCTTAACAGTTATCATTTTTAGACATCTGTTATATGTTAGTATTGCAAATGAACCTGTTTGTTCCACCTAGTTTAGAGATTTTTAAATAATTTTCTCTGTTTCGATATTTCTCTCTGCATTTTCTAACAATAGCAAAAAAATTCAGTTGCGCGTAAATAGAATAACTCTAGTTTCTGAATTGGAGAAACTGTTGTCACTGATAACACAGTAATCACTCCAACAATTCTTTTTAGTAGCTCAATTATCTTTCAGATAGAATATCAATTTTAATTTGCTTAATGCACCTTACTGCACCTTACAAAATGTTAGTAAGTATTTCACTTTAAATTAATCATAATTACCTACTTGAGCGATTCGCCACCAACATCTTTACAAACAAAGTGTTAACAAGTGTTAGAGAAATTTATTTTTTCTACAACTGCTATGAAAAGTAGCGAATTTCTTATAGCTTACTTAATTTCAAAACTATGTATTGCTCATACCGTGCGGGAATATTTTTCCTCACGGCACTTTGCCCACGCCACGTACATTTATATGGATAATCAACAAAAATCGACAAAAATTTAGTAGGCTGCTGTTCAGCTTTAAATAGTTGTCACAACTGTCAGATTGTAGGGAGAAGTTTTTTAAATTCTTAAGGTAGTTTTCATTAGTGCTTTGATAAAAATCGCAATTTCCATTCAATATTATTACCAATTTATAACAAATAATATGGGTACTGACAGTAGTGACGATTTTGATAATACCCTGCCAGAGATATTGGAAAGAGCCGCAAAAGTAACGTAAGATTTTTTGCCGGTAATTTCAAGAAAAAAGTATGAGTTGGCATACGAAAAATTTATGGAATGGAGAAGAAATACAAAAATTAAATTAAAAAAATTATTTAACTGTTAAGAGGTAGGATACTTTCATGTTATTTTAGTTTTGCTAACCATAAAAATAAATATTAAGTTACATTACTTGTACTTATTCTTTAAATTTGTGCAATTGTAGAAAAAGTATGGTGTGCAACGTGGGGAAAGTACTTTTCCCACTTGTTTCACAATATACTATTGTCGTTAATATAGAATTCCAGGAAAGTGTGCTTCTTTTATTTATTTCTTAGCAAATGGAATATACAGTTCACTTTTGAAACTAGTGAATAATTCAAGGCTAGGCTACGATTTTTGGTAGGCTAACAATCAATCTCTTCATGGTCCATTCAGCACCGGATTTAAATCCTACTGAAATTCTACATTTTTTGACTTAAGGTTGGAGAAAAACCTGTAACAAAAGGCAATAACTTTACAAAGTTTTGAAAAGGATCAGAATCGCACGTGTTGGTAATTTTCCCTAAAAATTTTAATATTATGTTTCTAATTGTTATTTTATTTATGATGCTTAACTTTCTGCCGAACAAGTGTAAATTGAGTGAGCGTCAACGCTACAATTAGTCCAGTCAACCTGTCACGGCCCAATGTCAAAGGACCACGCACCTTTCTTATGGGAAAATGGCTTTCCGTCAAATTTTCTGAAAAGTTGATATAATATAGAACTCGATGCTCTGACAAAAAGTGTCCATTGGCCCAAACCGATCCTATGGCTAGTTTTCGAAGTACAGGGTATTAAACATCGGAAATACCACTTTTTTGTAACCAGATTTCTCATAACAGACCTGTTTTATTGACGTTTGTTGTAGAAAACGTGAATTATTTGGCAATAATATTTGATAAACAATTACTGTACAATTTGGTTATTTACAGGGTGATTCGAAAATAAGTAATATGGTTTTTTTGAAGAAATTATTTTGTACAGCTTTAAAAAAAATCTGTTGTCTCGCCACAAGACTTTCCCGGCAGTTATACAATAAAAATTAAAAAAATTAATTTGGTGTTAAAATTTTCTGAAGTCCAAATTCGAATTTGTTTAAAGTAAAAATGACATTTGAAATATTATGAAAGGAAAAACATTTCACATGTCAAAAAAAGTAAAACAATTTTTTAAGGTCGGAATTTTGTTTACTTTTTCTTTGACATGTCAAATGTCATTTGGATTTTAAATTTTAAATTTTTTTTCCATTGCTAAGTTTTAAAATTAAGGAATGAAAATTTCAGGATGTATTTACAAGCCAATAAGGCACAAATACCAAATACAAACTTTAGGTCTTTTATTTTTTTTATAAAGTACATCGGGCTACTGCGCCCCCTGGTGTGGCGATTTCAATCAAAAACAAACGGATTCATTCCGCGATGATCCGATACCCACATACCAAATTTCAGCTCATTCGGATAAAGAGTTTGGACGCTACGGGTTGCGATTTTTTGTTTAAAAAAATTGTTTTTTCTAGGTTAGGTTCAAAATTAAGGAATCAAAATTTCAGGATGTATTTACAAGCCAGTGAGGCACCTAAATATCAAATAAAAACTTTAAGTCTTATATTGTTTTCGCGATGTCCATAGGGCTCCTGCACCCCCTGGTGGGGTGATTCCAACTAAAAACTAATGGGTTCAATCGCCGATCACCCGAAACCCATATACCACATTTCACCTCAATCGGATTAAGCGTGCGGACGCTATCGTGGAAGACACAGACAGACTTCCTTCTGGAAATCGTTTTAATCGTCTCGGGGGACCTTAAAATGGATATATCCGTCGTTATCTCAAGTTTTTTTTAGCGCGTTCACATTACTTTCCCTTTGGCGAGGGCCGGGAAAGTAATACAAGCAAATGTTGCATCATGAATATATAGTTTAAGTAATTACTTCTTGGTGATGAATCATATTTTATACAGGATGACTCAAATTTTGGGTTATCATAAACAAATGTACGACCTGTCACCCTACCACCACTCTATCTCATACAGCGTGTTAAATTGATTGCAAATACTTCAAAAATGAGTTTTCTTAAAATGTGTACCATCCTTCTGTTTTCATAATTAGTAACCTTTTTTTATATTATTTTAGAACAATTAGTAACTATGGTACACATTTTAGGAAAACTGGTCATAGGATTTCAACAAAATTTTGCTCAGTTAAATTCTGAACTAATAAGAAAATGTATTAATTTATAAAGTTGACGGAGAAACTTTTAAAATACAGGGTGGTGCACAAAACACGGGTTTTCTAATTTTTAAAATGTTTGCAATCAGTTTAACACGCTGTCTGACATAGAGTGGTGGTAGAGTGACAGGTCGTACATTTGTTTAAGATAATACAAAATTTTTATAACACATCGTTTATACGGGGCGATTCGTTAAAGCTAAAATACGTTATATGCCTTTTCTAACTATATTTATGAGTCACCCTGTATAAAATATGATTCATCACCAAGAAGTAATTACTTAAACTATTGAAATGGAATTTTAACAGTATCATTTGAAATGGAATTTAACATTATCAAAATTATAATATTTAAATTAAATTAAATTAAATTAAATTAAATAAATCGAATACACAGACTATGCCCAATCCGATAATTCTTCTTAAAATCAATTTGTCAGGTAAAATAAAATGAGACGTCACCTAAAAATAAAGAAATTATATTATTAAAATAGAATTTAGAAAATAAACAAAATGTTAATTTATAGATAAAGAGAAAAGTTAAAGGTTAACTTACCTGAAGGAATGACTTAATGTGAGATCAAGAGTATAGTGAAAATCCTTTTGAAAAGCTCTGACATTAATCTAAAAATTAAAACCAAAATTAAATAATATTCAATATTCAAAAATTTTATCAATAATTTCACTTCGGGACAATCTTTATAACAAATTATAATGCCAGGACAATCTGTATGATAAAATAAAATAAAAGTTGTGGCAACTATTTAAAATGAAATGTCAAGATACCAACTTTGGTAACTAAATTAGAAATTAATAAAATGTATGAAATTGAACGCCAGAATATAAAGGAGAAGTATGTTAATCGTTATAAGTAAAATTAAGAAAGCTAAAACACATAAAACTTATAAGTATCATATAATCAAAATTTTGGAAATAATTAGAACAAATTCAGATATAATTTGAGAATTTTTGTCACCTTAGAAGGTAACAGCAACAGAAAAAAAAGAAGGTAGTTAGTTTATAAAAATGGTAGAAGGAGTTTAGTAGAAGAAATTTAAGAAAATATTTTATTTGAAAGTTTAAAAGAGTAGTTAGTTTAGAAAATGGTAAAAAGTTTTAAAAGTTAGTAAAAAATTGGTAGAAAGAGGAGATAGAAAAAATTTCAAAAGAAGAAATTAATGAAATAAAAAAACTTTATATTCTGGAAGTCAAATGATAACTGCGACTATGTTTAGTAATTAGTAAGTCGAATATCTAAAATAATATTTAAACAAAAACTTGCCTGGAAGGTATTGCAGTTATATTTTGTGTATCCTGAGAAATGGTTTTCTGAATAATTCTCTCAAACCGAGCAAATATCTCTTGAAGAATCAGCAAAGTTGGAAATATCACATCACTGGAAGTCTAGCCACAATATACCACTGGTTGTACGAGTTAACGGAAGATCAAGCACAAAGAGTTGAATGTGCAATGTGCTTATACTAATAATAAAGTGTTTTGCGTTTAAGACAGACAGGTTCGTCAATCGCTGTTTTAAGAGATCGGTGTGCCAACCTTAGTCTTTAGAAATTATCGCGCCAAATTCAAATCTTTTGTTTTTATATTTTAGAAATAAGCTAACATTGAGTGAATGTGTGTGTGTGTGAAAGTTACTCATATCATTAAATTTAGTCTGATCTGTGTTCATGTTTTTCCATATTCTTTATTAAATAAACTCATTTAATTGTTGAACCAACATTTTATTTTCTAGAAAAGTACAGGAAAAATCAGTAGCGTAAATTAAAAGGGAGCTCTAAGAACTTGAACTCACAATTAAATAATCCCTGAGATCAAAAATATTTAAGGAGATACAACATCAATTTGAGAATAGTCGTGGTGGTATTAAAAAAAATATTAAATTTAAAGAACAAATTAAAATTATTTAAAAATTCCAAATTCAAATAATAGTCAAATTTATTAAAAATTTTATTTTAAATTAAATCAAAATAATTAAAAGTAATAAAACAGGTAATATTATTACACTATATATTCATGATGCAATACCATTTGCTTGTATTTTTAAAGCTGTTATAGAAAAAATAATTTCTTCAAAAAAACCATATTTCTTATTATACCCTGTAAATAACCAAATTGTACAGTAATTGTTTATAAAATATTGTTGCCAAATAATCTATAATTCACGTTTTCTACAACAAACACCAATAAAACAGATCTGTTATAAGAAATCTGGTTACAAAAAAGTGGCATTTCCGATGTGTAACACCCTGTACCTCGAAAACTAGCCATAAGATCGGTTTGGGCCAATGGACACTTTTTGTCAGAGCGTCGCGTTCTATATTATACCAACTTTTCAGAAAATTTGACGGAAAGTCATTTTCCCATAAGAAAGGTGCCTGGTCCTTTAACATTGGGCCGTGACAGGTTGACTGGACTAATTGTAGCGTTGACGCTCACTCAATTTACGCTTGTTCGGCAGAAAGTTAAGCATCATAAATAAAATAACAATTAGAAACATAATATTAAAATTTTTAGGGAAAATTCTACCTTATTCATCAACCTCTGAGATGAAAGATGTTTGTTGAAAACAGGGGGCTTAACAATTCAAAGGCTTATTACCAACACGTGCGATTCTGATCCTTTTCAAAACTTTGTAAAGTTATTGCCTTTTGTTACAGGTTTTTCTCCAACCTTAAGTCAAAAAATGTAGAATTTCAGTAGGATTTAAATCCGGTGCTGAATGGACCATGAAGAGATTGATTGTTAGCCTACCAAAAATCGTAGCCTAGCCTTGAATTATTCACTAGTTTCAAAAGTGAACTGTATATTCCATTTGCTAAGAAATAAATAAAAGAAGCACACTTTCCTGGAATTCTATATTAACGACAATAGTATATTGTGAAACAAGTGGGAAAAGTACTTTCCCCACGTTGCACACCATACTTTTTCTACAATTGCACAAATTTAAAGAATAAGTACAAGTAATGTAACTTAATATTTATTTTTATGGTTAGCAAAACTAAAATAACATGAAAGTATCCTACCTCTTAACAGTTAAATAATTTTTTTAATTTAATTTTTGTATTTCTTCTCCATTCCATAAATTTTTCAGAAAATTTGACGGAAAGTCATTTTCCCATAAGAAAGGTGCCTGGTCCTTTGATAAAATTCTAACCCGAAAACAAAAAAATAGGGTCGTATAGTGAAAAAAAAAATGAGTTTATGTTTCATTAAACTCGATCCTAGTTGGCGAAATAGCCTAAAAAAATTCGCAAAGTTCGCAAAAACGGCTTTTTATGAATAAAAAAAAGTATAACTCCAATAAAAAAAAGTAAATGAGAAAGTTGTAGATAATAAAAATATCTTTCGATTCATTTCTTATAAGTCTCGATCGAGATGAAACTTATCGAGATGGGTGTTGGTAAATTGGTTCCCAGCAGGTAATAGATTAAAAGTTTGTACCTAATAGTTGTTATCAATATGTAAATTGGTTCCCAAAACAAAAAGAGATGACGTTAAATTGGTTCCCAGTTTGTAATACGATTAAAACGATAAATGATAACGGGTATTATACAGTTTTTCCCTCAGCAGAAATAATTGGTTGCAGATTTCATCTTGCCCAATCGTGGTATAGAAAAAATCAGCATTGCGGCCTGATATCGGAAAATAAAAATAAAAATTCAAAAATTAGTAGTTGGTTACGTATGACTTTTGGACTGACATTTTTAAGTCCTGACGAAGTTAGCGACTGTTTTGTTTTTGATTTGGTTGCAATAGCAAGAGACCAAAATGTTCAAAAATATTCCGATTATTTAACAGATAACTATTTATCAGACGAAACTCTTTTCCCACCTTCCCTCTGGGCTCAGAATTCGGCTAAACTTACACGGACAACAACTAATGCATGTTAATCTTTTCACAAACATTTTAATGCGTCATTTTATAAAGCGCATCCCAACATTTTAATTTTTTTGGAAAAACTTTCAAAAAGTTTAAAATGGAAACTTACGTAAAATTGCAAAGCATCCATATCACGGCTAAAATACACAAAAGCAAAGTTAAAAACCGCCAAAACTTTATAACAAAAATGATAGAATCGTACTCAAAAAATGAAATAAGTCGATTACGTTTTATTAAATGTGTTTCATTTCACTGAAATAATGATTTTATTTTTTATGTACACAAATTTTTATATAGGTAATATTAATGTATGGGCTATGTTAAGTTTTGTTGACCCAGATTTTATTTCTAAAGCGGTCACGACGCACCTAGCGACGCAACTAGATTGCACCTTGTTAATATAGTTTTTGTTAAGTCATTCTGACATATAGTTATTATGTTCAACATTCATTTAGTAAAGTTTTAAAAAACCATAAAGAGTATCAATTATTCAGCGCAGTTCAAAACAGGCTATATATATATATATATATATATATATATATATATATATATATATATATATATATATATATATATATATATATATATATATCTATCTATCTATCTGTGATGGGGGTGTCGATACACTGCGACCTATAAGATCTATTGTGCCCCCTACTGCTGCCCAATCGTTGAGGATGTCTCAACGATTAGAGCAGTTCCTCCAGTCCTATGCCTTTAAAAAAGATCAGGATGTCGGTAGGCTTCAGGTTAGGATTTTGCAGGGTAATGCATTCTGAGAGAATGTGGATAAAGGTTTCCTCCTCTTCCTCGCAGAATCTGCATTCTTCTTTGTCTACTAATCCGAGTTTCTTTAGGTGGCCTCTCAGGCGGCAGTGCCCTGTTAGGATACCCGTTAGTTTATTTGTACTTTTACTGATGCAGTCGTCAGATCTCTTCTGGTTACAGTTCCCCAGTAGTGTCTTGGCCTGCCTCATTCCTTGTAGTCCTATCCAGTATTGGGATCTTTTCTTATTTACTTCTTTACCAAGTTCATCAAGTATTGTACTGGTGCTTATTCCGCAGAAGGGTTCAGGTCCCAAAAATGGTGTTTCAGCCCCTTTTTTTGCGAGTACGTCTGCTATTTCATTACCCTCCACTCCAGTATGTCCCGGAACCCATAGTAGGGTAACAGTGTTGTTCTTGCCTAGTTCGTTTAGATTCTCTAGGCACTCCCTATTGTATAGTAATAAACGTAATTTCAAAAAACTGTATCTAATTTTGTTTCTTGGAACCAATTTACACAAAAGCCAGGTAAACCCAAAACGTTAGGAACCAATTTACCTATTATTTCCAATACTCATTAACATGCTGGGAAAAAACAGTCTGAAATCTCATTTTTTTGATTTTGCTATAACTTAATCAAATTTAAAAAAATTTATTTGATACTTGACTAAAATATAGCACGTGGCATGTAGAATACGTATGTATTTTAAATTTTTATTAGTTTTCGAGATATTTCGATTTTTCGAAAAAAAGGCGCTTGCGAAAATCGGCTACTCTTGCTCGAGGAGTGATTGTAGAATAACGATCTTGAGCTTATTTTCTTCGGAAAGACTTGTACTTTCATTCTATAGAAAGTTTATAGCAATTTTTTAAATTTTAAGTACCAAAAAATGACTTTGAAAATTTGGTTTTTTTTGTAACGTTACAATTAAAATTGAAAAAGATACATTTAAAAAAAGCGCTCGAAAAAATTGCTATAAACTTTTTATAGAATAAAAGTACAAGTATTTCCGAAGAAAATAAGCTCAAGATCGTTATTCTACAATCACACCTGTAGCAAGAGTAACCGATTTTCGCAAGCGCATTATTTTCGAAAAATTGCAATATCTCGAAAACTACTAAATATTTTTAAAAATTTGAAATACGTACTTATATTCTATAAGACACGAGCTACGTTTTGTCAAGTATCAAATAAATTTATTTAAATTTGATAGTTATAGCAAAAACAAAAACAATGCGATTTTTGACGGTTTTTTCGATATATCTCGATAAGTTACATCTCCATCGAGACCTATAAAAAATGAATCGAAAGATATTTTTATTATCTACAACTTTCTCATTTACTTTTTTTTATTGGAGTTAGTTTTTTTTTTATTCATGAAAAACCGTTTTTGCGCATTTTGCGAAGTTTTTTAGGCAATTTCGCCAACTAGGATCGAGTTTAATGAAACAGAAACTCATATTATTATTTTTTTCTCTATACAAACCTATTTTTTGTTTTCGGGTTGGAATTTTCATACCTATTGATTCATGGCCGGATCCTGCCGATTTTCAAGGGGGCGGGGCTGTCTTCCACCCGGTTAGGGTTGAGAGGAGGCTATGGTATATAAAAACGTGACCTCCACAGCCCCCCCTTGGATCCGCCCTTGTATTGATTGGACTAAATACGGACATCATTGGTTGAGACATTAATTCAAACTAACAGATATTTTTTATATTTTCAAGATGCTATTTTGTTTTAAGCTCCGTTATGAGTGGCATCACTCACAAAGTACTACAAATTTCAGTAGCATTGTTGCGTTTAGCTTGGAGAAAACGGAACACAAAGCCAATTTCGCAGATGGCGGGAACTTCGACTGTAACAGTAGTCTTGATAACATAACGCTTACATACTACATACTACTGCGCAAATAGCATGTCACTATATGCTGAGTATCCATTTCCAGTCTAACGGATCTTGAAAAAAACTTTTTTTTTTTTTCGTAGCAAAACACTCTGTGGGAATGTTTTCTATATTTACAATCTGATCATGAAGATCAATAAGCAATTTTGTTCCAAGCTAACTTAACTATAATTCTTAAATACTATGGTCCTACTCACTAGTGTACCTTGGGGTCTGATAATTTTAGTAACACTACCGGTAACGTGTACCACAAATCCGCACAATACTCTGTTTGTAACTAGCACTGTCACTGAACTAGTTCAAAGGTTTGGTCCTCTTGAGTCTTCTTACTAAATTGGTATTATCGAGGAGCTGGATGACCTCAACGTTCCCATGTTGGAGCAGCCGTTGTTCATGGCTGCTGGCAGATTTAGATATAGTCTTGTCAACAGTTTCTACATCCAGGTCCCTATGAAGATCACTGTTGCGACAGTACCAGGGTGCATCGACGATGTTCCTTAATACTTTATTTTGAAATCGTTGGATAACTTGAATGTTACTTTTACTGGCACAGTCCCAAAACTGGCTACCATACGTCCAAACGGATTTCAATATCTTCTTGTAGAGGAGCAGTTTGTTATGTGTGGACAACTTGGAGTTTCTTCCTAATAACCAATAGGTACATTTTTTTATATTTTATACCAAGCACTTCACGTTTCTTTTTAATGTGGACTTTCCAGCGAAGTCTAGCGTCGAGTGTCATTCCAAGATATTTTACTGTATTAGCATAGGGAATCTGAGCGTTATTTATTCTTATGGGAATGTGTTGGTTTCGTTTATTAGTAAATTTAACATGAACAGATTTATTTTCATTTAACTTGATACGCCATTTTTTAGTCCAGGTGTTAATCTGGTTTACAGATGTTTGTAATTTTCGGTTGGCTTCTTCATGGTGTTTTCCAACAGCCAGAATGCCAGTATCATCAGCAAATATTGCAATAGTATCGTGCTCAAGGTTAGGAGTATCACTGGTATATAGTAAGTAGAGTACTGGACCTAGTACACTACCTTGGGGTACTCCTGCCTTAATTTCTCTTAGATCAGAATATACATCTTCCTGTTTTATTCTGAAATATCTGTTTGATAAATAGGATTTTAAGAGTTCTGAATACTGACGTGGTAGTAACAAATTTAACTTGTGGTTAAGGCCCTCATGCCAGACTTTATCACGGCCACGTCTAGGAAGACGGTGGAGCAGACTTTCTTTTCCTCAAAAGACTTTTCAATTATGTCTGTGATTCTATGCACCTGATCGATCGTTGAGTGTTTTTCTCTAAAACAAAATTGATGGGAGGGAATCAGGTCCTTTTCTTCTATTGTAGGTTTTAATCTCTTAAGAAGCAATTTTGCGTAGAGTTTCGAAATAACAGGCAACAAAGAGATTGGTCGGTATGACGTTACTTCTTGGGGAGGTTTACCTGGCTTAGGTATCATTATAACCTCTGCTACTTTCCATAGCTGAGGTACGTATCTCATCCTAAATGATGCATTGATAAGGTTGGTCAGTTTGACAACAGCTTTACATGGGAGTTGTTTCAAGATTTCCCCGGTAATGAGATCAAATCCAGGGGCTTTTTTAGGATTTATATTTGTTTCGATTTCCACATAAACTTCTTTTGGAGAAGTAGATCTAATGACTGAATCTTCCTGTTCTGGTTCATTCCAGTCTTGGGTCTCTTCACCATCGTTGGTCTGGAAAGTCTTTTTGTTGATGCTTTTTGTATATTATTTCGTGCCCAACTCCCGTGTTCCTTTCTAATTGGTGGGTTATGTGTAATAGGACTTTTTAATCGTTTGGTTGCTTTCCAGAGTGAATAATCGGTACTGCTGTCATTAGTTAATTCACTCAAGTACTCACCAATCGATTCATTTTTAATACGCTGAATTTCGCGTTTTAACTGTTGTGTTGCATTATTTAAAGCTGTTTTATCAGCTGGTACTCTGGACTGTTGCCATTTTCTTCTGATTTTTCTTTTATCTAGTATAAGGTCTCTTATCTCTTTTGGATAATTATTTCCTTTTGTTTTGTATTTAAAATCAGGGTGTTCTCCCAAGCTGCTTGTTGAATATCTTTGACAAAACGTTCGACTTCCTGATCTAGTTGTTCTTCGGTTCTCAACGGAACCGAGAGATTAACCGTTCAAGTTTGATTTTGAAGCTTTGCCAGTCCGTTCGTTTGTTGACTAATTTAGGTTGATTTTCTTTTTGAATCACACTATCACTCAGTGTAAGAAGTATGGGTGAGTGATCTGAGTTCATGTCCCAAGCTTCTTCTACATGTATGTAATTTGAGGATATATTTCTAATTACAAAGAAATCTATAAGATCAGTTGAGAGTGTTTCACATTTGAGATTGTTGCATGTTGCTAATAGTTCTTTATCTTTAGATGTTATTAGTCTGGATCCCCAGTGGGTATGTTTCGCATTGAAGTCTCCTCCAACTATGAATCTGTCTTCTTGACTATCCAGAAAGTCAGCATATTGTTCTCTTTTTATAGCATGTCTCGGTGGGGAGTATAAAGCTGTGATTGTAACTTCGTAAGTCTTTGTTTTAATTTTAACAGATGTGGCCTGTATCTTTACCGTTTGGTAACCCATTTCTTGGTGGTGTAATATACATTCCTTTATTATAACCGCACTTCCGCCCTTTGCTGAATTGTCTGGATGGATAGTATGATACACCTTATAACCCTTAAATTTGATAAATGACTCCTTAGGGAAGTGCGTTTCAGCAATGAAACAGATATCAATTTTTTCTAGTTCCAGGATTGTTGGTATTTCTTGTTGGTGCTGTAGTAACCCGTTTGCATTCCATTCTAGGATTCTTAAGTGTTTAGCCATTTCTGGTTTTAGCGATTGCTCCTTGAGCGCGTTTTTCTAGGTTTAAAATACGCTCATCCATCTTGTTTAGTTTGTCCAAGATTTGTTCGAGCATATTGTCAATATTTGTACTTGTTGTACCTTGGTGTTGCGGTTTTTTGTTAGTTTGAGCAATATTTTCTATTACTGCTTGGCTATAACTCTGACCCTGTTTTGGAGGTTCTTTACTTTCTCTATTTTCTCGCTGGGGTCTAGTAGGCAGTTTTGTTTTGTTCAGTGGTTTATTTTTAATTTTTTGAATTTCTTTGGCTACCTTGCAGCCTCGATAGTTCGCTGGGTGACCTCTCCACAGTGAACACATTTTGGTGTTGCATTTTTTGGCTTATCACAATCAACTGTGAGATGCCTTCCAGTGCATCTCACACATCTGGGTTCTTTAGCGCAATATTTCTGGGTGTGCCCATAAGTTTGGCATTTTTTACATTGCGGGACTAATTTAGTTTTTCTAATTGGCTGAATTTGAACTCTTATTCCTAATATGTCAGTTATACTGAATATTTTATTAACATCTTCATCGTTGCTGAACGACAACATAAACATATTTAGAGGCTGTTTTGTTTTGTACTTCAGTTTTCTAGTAACTTCAATTATTTTATATCCCCTTCTTTTCATTTCCTGGATTATTTCTTCAGGGTTACATGAGTGATGAAGAGTGATTGCCATTACCTTAATTGGACGGTTTTGTTTATTCTCGTAGGAGTACCATCAGTATTCGTTATTCAGTGTCCTAGTGAGTGCTTTAACAAAATTTTCCGAATTGTTCATTTTCATAGGAAGATTTTAAAAAACACGATAAAGTAAAATTTTAGTTATTGAGATATATGGTAACTTACAGAATCTAAAATATGAACATTAGAAGAAGACCACCAACTCAGATGTCAAGAAATCTTTTGTAGAGCTATGGTTGGTTTACCCGTAAAGGGATTAACCAAATATTAGGTCAAAATATCCAGAAAAATTTTTTTGTTAAATTTCTAATTTGCCCCAAAATTTAATTATTAAAATTTAAATGAATTTTCATCAGTTAACCTGATAAGTGAAAGACTGACTATGTCTTAAATTCCCATAAGAATCACACATTGTCTGTTTTCCAATAGACTGATTACGAAATATTATTCGTATAAAGATGCTAAATACTTTCTACTTGACACATTAAGCCTGGAAATCTTAGTTCAAGTAAACCGACAATTATAGTGGTTAAGAAACTAGACCGGTTGTTATATAAGATAAATATTTGTTGTTTGTACCAGTAGAATGTGCTACTTCTAGTAGCATTTTCTAGTAAACACATTAATAAGAGAGTAATGTAGACATGAATTCATAAGAAGTGAAAGGTTAGTAGATATAGGGAGCCGACAACAAGTAAATGACCATGAAAATATTAAAATAGCACTAATTCGTACTGATGAAGAACAAGTTAGAAACGTATTGATAATAAAGAGGGAATTGTATTTATTATTTGATAAATAAAATTTCAATCAATAAACAGATATAGAAGATAATAGAAATTCTCATTTTCTTGACTTTTAAATATACGTGACTTTAAGCAATTAATAACAACAATAAGTGAGTTATAAAATAACTCTATAAATGCAAACTCGCATTTTTTGTGTATGACAATAGCGATCAAAGTGATATCAACGTCAACTTAATTTAGAAATTAAAATTGTGCCATCAATCTGAACTTAATACTTACTTTGCGATTTTTATTTATTTTTATTTTTTAATTAAAACTATTTATTAAAATAAGCTGGTTTTTTTAATGTTATAAAAATGTTTTGTTTTTCTCTCAGAATGTTTATATCCAACATTTTAAAGATTTGCCATCAGTTTTTAAATTGTTGCTATGCAGGGCGTTTCAATGTTAGTAAATGAATTGACCATTTTGCCTTGCATACGGACCTGCAGTTACATTTTTAAATAAAATTCTTACATACAAATTAATAAAATTACATTTTAATTATTTCTTAAGTTGACAACAAAATTATTTATTTTTTATAATATTTTATAACCTGAAATTACCATACGATTTAGATTTATCTTGAAATGGCTGTGTTCACTTTCATTTTTGACCTTTATTTTGTCAATAAGTAAGTATAGACGCTCTGATCTTTCCTATAAGCAAGTACCTTCTTGAGATACTAAGGGTTGGAGTAACCCAATCCATGAAGATGCCCACGGATTTTATGTCTACTAAACAAGATTTCGAACTCACGTTAAACGTTGGTATCAACGAACGTGGAGTTAACACAAACCGAAGTCGCTCTAATTACAAGAGATAGGGGTTACAGGCCCTAGAACTAGGATGCCAATAACCCTGGGAAACACTCCAACAATATTCCAAGCGGAACTATTAGCAATAGATTTATGTGCTCAAGAGTGCCTTAAAAAAAGCCTCAACTCAGCCAGAATATTTATTGCGTCCGATAGTCAGGCTGCTTTAAATGCTCTGAAGTCCACAACTTTTGAGTCTAAAACAGTCTGGAACTGCAAACAATCCCTCAAGCAACTGGCTAGACACAACAAAGTAACATTGTTATGGGTGCCAGGGCATAAAGGATATGTCGGAAAAGAGATTGCTGATGGTCTCGCAAAAGAAGGAGCTTGTACTCCTTTTATCGGACCAGAACCATTCTGTGGTATCCCAAAAAGCCGCATTGTAGAAGAAGTCCGAAAATGGGAAAAGGAACTTAGTGCAGCCTACTGGAAAAGCATTCCATGCCAAAGACAAGCAAAAAGGTTAATACGACCCTCTGCTAAATTGCTCTTGGAGCTTCAGAAATCTGATCTCATAGTAATCACAGGAATTCTCACTGGAGACTGCTTACTCTAATCTAAACTGTATTAAAAGCAAACGTCTTTTACAAATGAGATACACTGTAGAATCAGTATAGGCTCTATCGTATTTTTAAAATTAGCTGATATTAATAGTAAATATTCCCATAATTTTTTTATATAAATTTTCATTATACGAACATGGCGCACACTCTCCAAGAGCGCCGCTTATTAGACCAGTGCAGATAGCTTTGAGAATGCTAAAAAGTGAAATAAAATAAGAGTAGGATGAAACCCATTGGAAAAAGGAAGAGAATATAACAAACATGAAAGGAAAATAATTTACAGGCGCTCTGGGGTCGGGAAGTGGAAGGTAGCGAGCTTTTAAGGGTAGAAAACTGTTTATCTCGATTTCCGGCAAAACTACAAGTCCTATGGAAAAAAGTTAAATGGCAAAATTGTAGGTAATAAAAAGATCTATAACTTTGGTATTTACACTTTTTTCACATAACATCAAAATTTATGTGAAAAATTCAAATAAGTTTTTGGTTTTTTATTTTTATCTTTTACAAATTTTTTTTTCACGAAATTTAGTGTAAACTTACCTTTCTATGTCCCAAACACTCTGTAATTTTTTTGTTTTAAATTATTTATTTTTTTAACCTTATTTTGACTTAATATCGAAAAAGCAGTCTAATTTTCAATCGAAAATTCTCACGTCAAAATATCTGCTTTTTTAAAAAACTCGGTGGGCTTTTTGTTCATTGAAACCTCTACTTTTTGATGGTGTAAAAAAAATATTCATTACTATGGTAAATGTTCTCAAAAAATCTAAGTAAGAAACGAAGAAAACTCCAAATTTCTTTTTTTTTTTAAATCATCATGTACAGGGTGGCCAAATAAGAATGCGAGGTACTGTATCTGGGAAACTATCCATCGTAGAGGCTTGCGGAAAAAAAGGTTATTACTAAAACAGCCAAGAGAAAAACCTGGAAAATATTTTCAAGTTTCTTAACTTGTCTTGATGTTCACTCAACCTACGACCAGAGAGATATGAAAAACCAAATTCGTAATGCATTATGTAACATACCGAGAGCCGAAATTGAAGCTGCAGTTTTGTCTACCCATGAGAGACTTCAGCAATGCATAGAGCGTGATGGTCAGCATTTAGAGCATTTACGGGCATTAAAAACCTTTCTTTTTTAAATCGTTCCTTTTTAGGGCCACATCTTACATAATAAAAGGAATTAATTAGTTTAAAAAACAAAAATTTAAAGGATTTCCGTATAAAATTTTCTTTGGCCTATTAGGTTAGGAACAAGATATCGAGATGCAGTTTTCGCGAGCTTGTTTAGACATCATTTAGCTACTTTTTCATGAAAAAGAAATCATACCAATGCATTTAATTTTTTTGAGAAAATTAACCACTTCCGTCAAAATGTCGAAAAAAGCCCTCTAGCGGCGACATGTGAAACTAATAAAACTTCAAATATTATAACATTTGTAGCCCAGGAACAGCTCTTTTCAACTAGCCCAAGTTTGTTAAAATCGGCTCAGCCGTTTCGAATATACAGGGTGTTTTTCACTGAATCCTTTGAATAATCCCCACCACTTTATTTTTAGAGATACAGCAAAAATTGTCAAACAAAAAAGGTTCAGATTATCCTCTACTTTAAAGATCGTATATTTTTTTGTTAGGTTAATATAGCGGAATTCACAGAAACATCATTTTCTTAGATTCAAGATTGCAGTTACGCCCCCTAGCGGCCATATCAGAAACTTGAAAATATTTTCCAGGTTTTTCTCTTGACCGTTTTAGTAATAACTTTTTTTTCCGCAAGCCTCTACGATGGATAGTTTCCCAGATACAGTACATCGAATTCTTATTTGGCCACCCTGTACAATTTTGAGCTGTTTATTTAAATTTATACTTTAATTACTCTTTTGTTTATTAATGTAACACGGAATCTTACGTTTTTCGAGTAATTACAGTATAAATTAAAATAAATAGCTCAAAATTGTACATGATGATTAAAAAAAAAAGAAATTCGGTGTTTTCTTCGTTTCTTATTTGCATTTTTTGAGAACATTTACCACAGTAATGTATATTTTTTTTACACCATCAAAAAGTAGAGATTTGAGCGAACAAAAAGTCCACCGAGTTTTTTAAAAAAGCAGATATTTTGACGTAAGAATTTTCGATTGAAAATTAGACTGCTTTTTCGATATTTAGTCAAAATAAGGTTAAAAAAATAAATAGTTTGAAACAAAAAAATTACAGGGTGTTTGGGACATAAAAAGGTAAGTTTACACCAAATTTCGTAAAAAAAAATGTTTTTTTGTAAACGATAAAAATAAAAAACCAAAAACTTGCTTATTTGAATTTTTCACATAAATTTTGAGGTTATGTGAAAAAAGTGTAAATACAAAAGTTGTAGATCTTTTTATTACCTACAACTTTGCTATTTAACTTTTTTCCATAGGACTTGTAGTTTTGCCGGAAATCGAGATAAACAGTTTTCTACCCTTAAAAACTCCCCCCTCTTCCACTTCCCGACCCCAGAGCGCCTGTAAATTATTTTTTATTCGAATATGTCAAAAAACGTCAAATTCGACACAGTACACAATAACAAGAAGAAGCACTTTTCGTTTTTTTTTCGGACGGTAAACTGTGAAACTGTCCGTAAAGTAAAATATAGGTATTTGGCTTACCTTTTTCTTTTAGCTTTGAATTAATAGTTCTGTTCGATAATATTTGGTATATGTTATTATCGGAATAACATATTTACTTGCTGTGATGTGTTTTTTTTAAAAATCAAGTGATATTTGTAGGTTATGTTAAAATGTCACAATAGTTATAATTTAGGTTCGAAATTTGACACTTCTTAAACTTGTGATCTATTGCACTTTTTAGTGTAGTCTATATTACACTGACAGACCCGATCAGCTATTCGCATCCTTCAAATTCAATGAAAAAGTTCTAATAACACTGATTTCGTTTATCATTACTCAAAACTTTATGTTTATAAATTCTAGATGCTATTTTGCTTCGAAAAGTATTGTGTATATTTTATTTATTTTAGTACTTCTTACACTATACAAATGCAATGAAACGCTTTTTTTAAAAATTCTACTACACTTTCTAAAATAAGCTCTATTGACATTGACAAACTACAAAACTATAAGTAGAACTAGGTAGAATTTTTCCATAATCGTCCGAAAAAGTAACCCTTGCATCATAAACATTTCCTATCATTTTTGTCATATTCTCTTCCTTTTCCAATGAGTTTCATCCTATTATTTTATTTGGTTTCAAAAATTATCTGCACTGGTCTATATCTGTTGTTCTGTGAACAAACAGTTAAGCGCGAACGTCGCTTATTATTATTATTAGTTTATCTTTTTTAATGTTAAATTAGGTAGTCAATAAGAAATATTTAAAGTAATGTATATTGTAAATTTTGTAATGGGTGTAATCCCGTAAATAAATAAAATAAAAAAATAAATAAAATAAAATAATAGTAACCACAATTTATAAAATTATAAAAGTTTCCAAATCAAAAAATGAAGCTTAGAAAATAGTTTAGAAAACTGAACTTACATTTCCAAGTTTTTGACCATTTTCGGCGAAACTGTTATTTTCTTCTTCGTATCCCATCGGGGGAAACAAAGTAAGAAAAACGTGTTTGGTCTCAGTCTATTCGATTCGAAATTCCACAAACTTACTAATATTTCATTTATAGTAACTTAAAAAACGCAGTCACAGACACAGGAAGTAAAAAGCAATTACAGTATTACTGTTACTTACTTCTTAGTTCTAATAGTTTGTCACACCTTTTTCCGTCCTTTTTAATTTATGTAACCAGTTATTTAATTTTTTAATTTAACTTCTTCAATTTGTTTCAGTGTTTGATGCATCTGGAAGATACTCGGGACAATTCTTTTTCGGAAACGACTATTGGTTAGGTTCAAAAACACTTTGTACAGAATTGACTCTAGTGGAATGGAATACGGAAGTTCCTCCATTTGCAGTCCATTTTTATGTAGCAAAAATTAGAATCAACCTCAATAGAAAATCTACTCCTGTGGTAAGTTCAACATTTGACATATTTTCAATTTCTCCTAAAAAGGCACTGTAGAGTGGACTATCTAAGAGATCAGGTGTAATTCTTTATTTAATGCCGTTTCTCGTGTTCCCAAATAAGTTTTTCAGTTACATCTTCGGCATAACTATTTTTTTGTAACATGAAAAACTTATAATACATGATCTTGGATTATCCCATCCATTCCTGCGATTTATCTTTTACTGTATACAGTTCGTTTATAACTGAGTTATCGAAATGGGATGAAAACATATTATAAAACCAAATTTTACATTTTGGTATTTCGGTTAACTCCAACGTCTTCACAATGGCGTCGGGACGCCTATGAAGTTGGAAGTTTCAAGTTGCATATAGGGTCGAATGACATCTTGTTTTGAGGGTCTTTTCAATCTCCTTACAGGTATTTTTTCTTTTTTAAATTTTTACTTATGACACTAAATTCAAACGTAGCGTTAGTCAACGTTCAGAAGTTTTGAGGGAATACTCGAGAGACGAGAAGGTAGCTAAAGAAATTCCGCATCCTTCTCTGGATTGGTTTTTAAATCACTTTCATTTTTTCATAGCAGATAAGAACTTTTGTTACCTACTGTTGATTTTTAGACAATAAGAACTTCTTTATTAATCACAAAAATAAAATAAAAAAAATTAATTAATTTTACAGATACGTAGAAAGTCACAACAATAAAATATTTTAAAAGCATATCTAGATTAAAAAGCTATATAATATATTTGAGAACCGCAGAAATCAGTTTCATGGGCATTTAAGTAGTTTGAAAACAAAAATCCAAAAAAAAAACCAAAATAATAATTTAAAGTATCGGAAAGTGATAATTTGAAATCTAATTCAGATGTACTTAAGTGGCAACCGGAGTTCTTGTGAGAAGCAAATTTCACTTCTCTATTTTATGAGGATTTTCTAATATAAAATTGTATTTATATGCGCGCCACTGGGAACACTTGGCCATGGAATATTTCTCGACAGCTTTAAATGTATGTAACGATGTGGCAGCACTTTTCAAAGATATTTAAGAAAAAATGGGAAACCATATTATTTAAAAAGTACTTGAAATTTTTTAAAACAAATAGGAGCAAATTTTCATAGATTTAATGCAGAATGGCGCGGATATTTCTTTTTGTGATTTTCCATTTAAAATTAATAAAATAAATACTTTTCGAAGGTTTACAAAAAAATCAAGATTTCTCCACCCTAAGTTTTGGAATTATTAGTATTTCCTGAAAATTTCACAAAAATCAGACGAAAACTAAAGGCTTAAAAGGTTATTAAAATTTTTCAAGGGGTTCGGTTTGCTCTTAACTAAAAACCTTTTAAATACAAATCATCAAACAACTTACCGAAAAATGATTTCCTTATTTACAAAGCTGAACGTGCAGTTAGATGTAAAAAAGCATGAAAATGGAATCTGTTAACATTATATTCTATTTACTTGTTGATAAAGCCGAGAAAAAGAAGGCTATCAAATAATAATAATTTTTGCACGATCGGTCATTTTTGACTGTTTACCATATCTATTTTGATGACAGTAAGATAGATTTATAGATACCGTAATTTCAAATTATCACTTTACGTACTTTAAATTATTATTTTGGTTTTTTTTTTATTTTTGTTTTCAATCTTTACTTAAATGCCCATTAAACTGATTTCTGTGGTTCTCAAATATATACAGGGTGATTCATTTGGCATAGAGTAAGGGTAGATGGAGGACATCGAGGTGCTTCTGAATATAACCTATATTTTATGGGTCTGTCGTTCTTTATAACAAAGATACAGGGTGATTTATTAATTTTCCTCATTTTTTCAATTAATCATAACTTATGAACCACCCTATACATTTTTATAATATTTAGTTCGTATGGTCTTTGGACAATGGCGTCGATTAACATATTAAAAAAGTCTTATTCCAGGTCCTTAAAAAAATTAATAAGTAGGTTTCGAGTCAAAACAACACCCTGTATATCAATATTTTAAAATTTTGTACAATTAAAATGGAACAATTTGACATTATTAATCACAAAAATAAAATAAAAAAAAACAATTTTACAGATATGCAGAAAGTCACAACAATAAAATATTTTAAAAGCATATCTAGATTAAAAAGATATCTTACAGGGTGATTCATTCGGAAATGCGCATAGATTAAGGGTACATCGAGGACACCGAGGTGCTTCTAAATAACCTATATTTTATGGGTCTACCCTTCTTCACAACCAAGATACAGGGTGATTTATTAATTTTCCCCATTTTTCAATTAATCATAACTTATGAACCACCCTATACATTTTTATAATATTTAATTCGTATGTTCTTTGTCCACAGTGGCGTCGATTAACATAATAAAAAAAGTCTTATTCCAGGTCCGGCCTTAAAAAAATTAATAAGTAGGTTTCGAGTCAAAACAACACCCTGTATATCAATATTTTAAAATATTATTTACAAATTTGGAAAGAGCAGAAGAAAATAAGTAAGACTAAATGAATTTGGTGTTTCCCCATATATTTTTTTTACTTATTAACTTGAGTCAAATCTAGATGTTTCGATTTTAACCCTTTGAAATCTATCGGGACATATACCGGGTGACAATGAGAATAGGGCCATGCCTATATCTCGTATCAATCGATTTGAATAAAAGTTGGTGCATAGATATGAGACACCATTTTGAATTGACAGACGTATAAAAACAAAATGGCTGACTGTCGGTTTCGCCAGAAATGTCACCAACTTCGATTTCTTTAAATGGAACACCCTATATATTTGATATTTTTTGGATTCTATGGCTCAAATTACATACGACAGTGTTGCCAAATTTTTTATTTTTCAATACAAAAATTCAAATTCTCAGTTTTTTTTTTTCAAGAAATGATTATGTTTAGGTTTTAACAAAAAGAAAATGGCACATAATGAATATCGATGAATTGGTAATTAAATTATTTATCGAATGGCAAGATCGCCCTCGGTGGGTACCATTTGAAAAAAATGATTTATTCGTTAAAAATGAATTCAGAAAATTTAAATTCCTGCTGTAGGATTTGTTATTGATCTTGTCGATAAAATGACGATTACTATGAATTACCGATATCAATTAGACTAGAGAAGTCCTCCTGTACCTAAAAAAAATCTGAGAATTTGAATTTTTATATTGAAAAATAAAAAAATTGGCAACACTGTCGTATGTAATTTGGGCCATAGAATCAAAAAAATATCAAATATATAGGGTGTTCTATTTAAGAAATCGAAGTTGGTGACATTTCTAGCGAAACCGGAAGTCGGTCATTTTGTTTTTATACGTCTGTCAATCCAAAATAGTGTCTCATATCTATGTATCAAATTTAATTCAAATCCGTTGAAAAGTGAAGGAGATATAGGCATGGCCCTAGTCTCATTGTCACCCGGTATTTCCCACACAAATTTCTAAACTGCTGCTGGTTCAAATTGAACCCACTTTGTACAGAATATTTAAAATTCTGTCCCATTATAAACGTCTAACTGGGACATATATGTCCTATTCAAAATGGCGGTTTTTGGTTTTTTTACGAATACTATCCCTACTAACCACAAAGAATATAAAAACATCTTAATAAATTTGATAAAAAAAATCCGATTTTAATCCAATCGATTACCATGTTTGGGGTTATTTAAAATCAAAAGTTTACTCAACTGAAGTAAACACTAAAGATGACCTTTTACGGAGAATTGAGGACGCATGCGAGGAACTGAGAAATGACCAAGCTATGAATAGGAAGTCAATTACAAATCTTACTTCAAAAGCACGGAAATGTATTAAGCAAAATGGAGGCCACTTTGAACAACTGTTATAAGTTACGTTGTTTACATTTTTTGTATTTTTTTGTCCACTCGTTTTTCAATAAGGTTGGGATCCAGAAATTAGGAGAATAAGAAATAGTTGATGATTTTATGGATTAAAGCTGGAAAAGTACCATTTGGGGAAGAAATTTTGTGCCACCTCATTATCGATACATCTAGATTTGACTCAAGTTAATAAGTAAAAAAATTGTATGGGGAAACACCAAATTCATTTAAGTAGTCTTACTTATTTTCTTCTGCTCTTTCCAAATTTGTAAATAAAATTTTAAAATATTGATATACAGAGTGTTGTTTTGACTCGAAACCTACTTATTCAATTTTTTAAAGGCCGGACCTGGAATAAGACTTTTTTTATTACGTTAATCGACGCCACTGTGGACAAAGAACATACGAACTAAATATTATAAAAATGTATAGGGTGGTTCATAAGTTATGATTAATTGAAAAAATAAGGAAAATTAATAAATCACCCCGTATCTTGGTTATAAAGAACGGTAGATCCATAAAATTTAGGTTATTTAGAAGCACCTCGGTGTCCTACATCTACTCTTACTGTATGCGCATTTCCGAATGAATCACCCTGTATTATAGCTTTTTAATCTAGATATGTTTTTAAAATATTTTATTGTTGTGACTTTCTACATATCTGTAAAATTAATTAATTTTTTTTATTTTATTTTGTTTTATGTTCTATTTTATTCGTACAAGAAAAACAATATTTGCGTCTTTCATATTGTTACATTTTATACGCTTCGTTTTAAATTTTAAAAGATTTGCAGAAGCCCTGATGATGGTTTAATAAAAAGCTGAAACGTTGGCCTGATGAAAACAAAGATTTTCAATTTTTTTTCTATTGACCTTAGCCCACAAAAACAAAGGAAAAACAATATTTTTGGTCAGAAACCTTTTTCACAATAAGAACTTCACTTCCCTACGAATATTCCCTCTGCGATACCAAAACTTTTTAAAGTTATCAGTAACCTAAGTTTAAAGGACCCCGCAATAATCTTACGGAAATTGGGTCTCGGTGGATTTTTCTAAATTTTTGATATGATGTAGTGCGTGTTATTCTTAACAAAAGTTGTGCTAACCCCCTAAAATGAACAGTTTGAAATCCCCCCCGGTTCAAAATAAAATGTTTATTTTTAAAGGCGGGAACAATACTTTTAAATGTTTTATTTTGGATTATGTTGCATAATATTAAGCTGTTTTATAAAATAAATTCCAAACTCACCCCCTTACATCCCAACCCCAATTTTTAAATACAAATAAATATATTTCTATAGTACTTTTAAATACGATGTAAAATGTTTCTAACAGCTTAAATGAAAAAAATTGCATTTTTTTTCAAAGAGATGTGGCTCAAACTATCCAAGTAGACGAGCATTTTAATGAACCTGGATTTATTAGAATGCGCATTTATTCACGGTACACCAGGCTCTCCAAACACCAACTTTGGATTGCTTTTAACGATAATATGCAAGAAGAGGAGAATGAGCGAATATTGGAGTATTATTGCACTTGCAAAGCGGGGGCAAGAACGTTGGCACAGGAGCCCATGTGGCAAGTGTGCTTTGGTTCTTGGGTTTTGCACGTCATGAACCAAATGTTAGATACCCATGGACTACTATATTAGATGTACCTAGTTATGGATGCTGCCAATAGACCTGCACAAATTAATCCAAATCAGGGACAACATATTGTTCTTATTGATAACTAATTTTTTTTTGGGTGCGGGGAGGGAGAGGGGAGGGGAATAATCACACAAAATTGCGATAACCTTAATTTAAGGTGATTAAAACTAATTAATAGTTTGAGCTCTTACTCTGTGGAATTCCATTATATTTTATGTGATTAATACTGACAATTTGTGAATACAAGAATGGAAATAGAGGAAATATTTTATTTGAAAAATAATTTGTTTGTCTTTTGTTTCTGGGGGCAGAAAGAAGATCGTATTTTGAGCAAGCGGTTACTTTGACACAAAACTGTTCATTTTTGGGTCATTTCATGTGAAAAGCATATCAAATGTCACTCGACCCTCCGCAATCGCGCTGCTTTTTTGACACCATAAACTTACCATGGAAATAAGTGATTTCCCAAATTTTCAGCCTAAAATACCACAAGGAAATCTTTTAGGCTCAATTTTAAATTTGGTCAAAATGGCAACGAGAAAAAAATAAAATACGCGTTTCCTTCGTATTTCTCATTAACGGGACAAAAAAAATGCAACAAAGACATTTCTGACGTAAAATTTTTCGTAGAATACGGTCACGCCAACCCTTTTCAATAATTACCCTCGGAAAAGCTGGAAAATGAGGAAATTTTTATTTTTTTATTTTCGAATTTCTCAAATACATATACCCCGATTTAGCTGAAATTCACAGTAGATATTCCTAGAATCATGTTTTCCAAATCCATATACTTTACTCTTTATATCATTTTCATGAGTTACATGCGATTTATATAATAGTGCATTCTGTGGGTCGGAAAATACCTTGAAAAATACAAATAAATTTTTGACGCTCCTAAAGTAAGTCCCCCCCCATTTTAGAGTATGCTGAACACGATGGTGGGCCTTAAATTCCTTTTAGAGTTGGCCCCTCCCCCCAAAAAGCCAAAAACCAACCCCCAAATGGTGATTCGCGGATTCCGCGTCTTTCGCCGGGAAACTAACGTAATCTTCCGTTTTAGAGGATGCTAAACACGAAGGCAGTGGTTACAATTCGTTTAGAGTTGACCCCATCCCTCAAATGGCCAAAAAATCACCCCCTAGAGGGTGAAAAATTTGTTTTTCGCTATAAACGAGACAACCCGCGGCATCTTCTCACTATGTCGAGTCCACCCCCAAACGACCCAAAAACCACCCCAAAATGATCCAAAAACCATCCCCAAGAGGGTGAAATTTTTTTTCTCGTATATATCGAAAAACAAATTTTTCACCCCTTTGGAGGTGATTTTTGGCAATTTGAGGGGTGGGGACAACTCTAAAAGAACGGTAACCACTGCCTTCGTGTTCGGCATCCTCTAAAATGGGGGATTACGTTAGGTTTTCCGGTGAAAGACGCGGAATCCGCGAATCAGCAATTGGGGGGTGGTTTTTGGCTGTTTGGGGGGTGGGGTCAACTCGAAAAGAATTTTAACGCCCACCATCGTGTTCAGAATTCTAGAAAATGGGAGGGGGGTTATTTTGGGGGCGTCAAAAATGTATTTGTATTTTTCGAGGTATTTTCCGACTCACAGAATCCACTATATATATATACACATACGGCGCTTTATAGCAAGCCCAGCATATATTGAAGATAAATGGAAGCCCGGGTATCGGGGCGCATTTTAGGAATTATACAACATAGGCTCTTACTGTCAATATTATGAAGCCCAGTAGGCTGCTGTTATTATACGATGCCCAAACATATAAAAAGATAATATATTGGTGATATTACAAAGCCTTGCAGTGTTGCCAATAAATCAGGTTTCATATGTACAAATAAGTGTTTACATGTGTAGTTCGTGCAGGTAGAGGCACATATTCTAAAAAATAAAACAGCCGTAAAAATAAAATTTTATTCTGAAAATAACAGAACATTATAAAGATGCTAAAAATGTCGAATAGAAAAAATTAAACTTAAAATAAAAAGTTCGAATTTTGAATTTATAAACTTCAAAAACAACATAAAAAGTAAACGTGTAAAATAAACTTAAAACATTACAAATTACTGTTTCATACGAAAAACATTGTAAACAAAGGTTTTGATTCTGACCCAATCTTTATTTTCAAAAACAGTCGGATATTTTGACAAAATTTCGACACATTCATGTTTCTTGGGTGTAATTTTGTTTTTTATATGTTTCTGAAAATATGTTGTGATAGTGTCTTTTTCTTTTTTGGACCATTTTACTCTTCCAGAAGGTTGTTTGTTATTTTGTAATTTCGACCCTGCAAAAAAAAAAAATAATGACCAAAACTTTTCTAATACCTATTAGACATGAATCGACATAAGAACCGACTCTCTTTCCTAAGAATAAATGGAAGGTCGTCTTCGGTAAACTAAACGGAATATATGATATCTTTGAAATTTGAATCCCGTCAGCATAGTTTCTTTTATATTTTACGAAATGAATGGGTTACGAATGAATGTGGAGTGAAAGTAAGTTAAGCAGGTAAAAAGGGCAGAAGCAGCTTAAGGTGGTTTGGACACGTAGAAAGGATGAGTAACACAAGAATAATAAAACAGGTTTATGAAAGTGGAATTAATGAAAGACAAAACATTGAAAGACCCAGGAAAGCATGGCTGCGATAGATGAATGATATTCGAAGTACGAAAAATAGAAGGAGCTAGATGTATGGATGCGAGTGAAACAAAAGATGTCTGTAAGGATAGGAGCGTGTGGAGGAAAATTGCAAAGAGTGTTGTTATCAGAGGTTAGTACTGCTGGGTGACCTTAGTAATTGGTGATATAAAAAAAGAAGGTTGCTTACATTTAGTTTTTTTTCTAAGAGGCTCATTTTCTGAAATAGGTTTATCTATAACAACAGACTTATTAGCCTCTTTTTCAATTGGAAACTCACTTGGCACATCATCATCGAACGCTGGTGAGGACGAACTTGTTGATGCTTCTTTGTTTGAAACTTTTCTGTAATTGCAATTTCCCCCATTGCATTTTTCAGTTCAGTAAATTCAGCAGGAGCGTTTTTAGATGCATTTTCGTTATTGCTAGGAACAAACATTTCTGAGGTAGCAACTTCAATAGATGAAATTTTCTTTTCACGATCTTTGTAATTGTTGTGATCGTCAGATTTTTCATTCGTATCAATAGCATTTTGTTTTTTTAACTGATTTCCGACGTCACTTAAGCCTTTATTATTGTCGGCCAAACTGGTAGTCATCTCTGTGGCTAGAAATTTACACACTGTATATAATTAAGGGGTGTCCAACTGTACCTTGCCAAATCTTTGAAAGTCAGTATTTCAAGACTCAGTCAGTAGAGATATTGAAATAACGTTTTCACTATTGGTCTTCAGTTAATGCCAGGCTTCTAACCACGCTTCCAAAATGTGTAAAATTATCGTGAAATATGTTAAATGACTTATACTAACCAGCATGTGAACCATAAAAAAACTTACATGATATATTTTGCAACAAGAAGGAAGGTAGTGAAAAACCAGCAATAAAAGAACTGATCCTTTCCAAAGAGTGTCTTTATAAGTGTTACAAAATATAGTCTAACCATCTCTCAATTGCCCGAAACGACTTCCATGTCCATATTCTAACTTTTTAAGTGGGTACTATATTTTGATGTAATCAAATAATACTGTACAGAGCGTTCAAAAGATCGGCCTTTTTGATTACCCTGTATAGCAACTTCTCCTGCAATAGGAAGTACTTAAGAAGTTATAATAGGAACTTGTAGGCAGTTTTGTTCAATATTTAACCCTGTGGACGCAACCATCACTTAAATAGTAAACATAATACGGTTTTCACCTGTTTGTAACTCGTAAAAATATAAATTTGGATTGGATTATAGGTTTCTGGATTCAGGTCATAGAGTACAATCTCAAAATGTAAAAATATACAGAATGTTTTATTACAAAAAACATTGATTACTTCATTTACGAAATAGTGATAACATGAATACTATTTGTAATTACAGCTTACAATGCCCATTTGAACAAGAATTTTTCGAAAAAACTTTAGTTTTAAGATATAATGAATTTATTCACCACTTTACATGGTATGTGCTTTTTTTTAGAAAATTCATACTGGGTTTGAATTAAACTGTTGAATATAGGGTTTTAGGCTTCTCATGAGAGGAAGAATATATTAAGTACCACTATAATAGTAAAAGAACAAAACTGCCAAAAACGATTTACATAAAAATATAAAGGTACTTACTGGCTACTTCTGCTGGTATTGCCATTGATAAAATACGTTTCACGCGGTTCATTTTGCACAATAAAACAAATAAATATACTCACAAGACACTACTGAACACTAAAACAATGTCCTGTGGCAGTTTGTTTGCTCTTTCTCTGTGATTCCCCTATATATCTATTTCGATACGTTGTTGCCAAATTGTCGGGAATGTTAAGATCATCAAAATCCCACGGGCTTCGTATAATGCGTAGTTCGTCTACAATGCATATATATTATATATGTATGCAATTGAAGCGCTCCCTAGCGAGAAGTACGATGAACCCTGTTACGTATGTTTTCTGACAGTTCTGCGTCAATTTGACGCCATAGCAAAAATTTAACTGCGGGCTTCTTACGTTCATATCTGACCACTGACGAAGTTATACACGCTGTTTTTACGAAGCCCGAAGGTGGGCTTCGTATTGTCGCACTGGGCTTCGGATAAACTGTGGAATGTAGCGTTTTGGGCTTCGTATGGGATGATTATATATATATAAATCGTATATAACTCATGAAAATGATATAAAGAGTAAAGCACGAGTATATGGATTTGGAAAAGCATGATTCTAAGAATATCTACTGTGAATTTCAGCTAAATCGGGGTATATGTATTTGAGAAATTTGAAAATAAAAAAATAAAAAATTCCTCATTTTCCGGCTTTTCCGAGGGGAATTATTGAAAATGGTTGGCGTGACCGTGTTCTACGGATAATTTTACTTCAGAAATGTCTTTGTTGCATTCTTTTTGTCCAGTTAATGAGAAATACGAAGGAAACGCGTATTTTATTTTTTTTCTCGTTGCCATTTTGACCAAATTTGAAATTGAGCCTAAAAGATTTCCTTGTGGTATTTTAGGCTGCAAACTTGGGAAATCACTTATTTCCATGGTAAGTTTATGGTGTCAAAAAAGCAGCGCGATTGCGGAGGGTCGAATGACATTTGATATGCTTTTCACATGGAATGACCCTTTTATGGTTTGTCACCTCATATTTGTTTCAAAATATCGTGGACTACATCATATTAAAAATTCAGCAAAATCCACCGATTTTTTGGTGACCACCCCCGAAATAGGGGTTGGGGATGATCATTTAAGCTGTTAGAAACATTTTACATCGCATTTAAAAGTACTATAGAAATATATTTATTTGTATTTAAAAATAGGGGTTGGGATGGAAGAGGGTGAGTTTGGAATTTATTTTATAAAACAGCTTAATATAATGCAACATAATCCAAAATAAAACATTTAAAAGTATTGTTCCCGCCTTTAAAAATAAACATTTTATTTTGAGCCAGGGGTGATTTCAACGGCCTGTAGCAGCAAAACTGTTTATTTTAGGGGGTTGGCGGAATGTTAACTTTTGTTAAGAATGTGTGTGTTCTGTACAGAAAGTCGATTGATATTTCGCTCCGTAATAAACCTCAAAATATTGGGGAATTACGAGCTAGAATTATAAAAAAAGTGTAACAGTAAAAAGAGGTGATAGTGGTGAACATAATATAGGAAGATAATCAAAGAGTAAGATAATACCAAGCTATAAATGCATGTATTCTGTTTTTTGTACAAAAATTTAAAGTAGTGAGAAAAAGTTTCCAACAGCGATAAAAGCAAGAGGTTCGACGGGTCGACTGGCCTTGAAGCTTTTTTCGCGGTGTGATAAGATAGGAATACTACAATTGTATAGTAAAGTCAGGAAATTCACATTATTTTTATAAGGAGTGTCTACTGAGCCAATTGTACGACATGGTCTGCAATATCTGTAAATTGGAAATTACTCCCGGTGAAGGGGTTTGTTGTGATAGTTGTCAAATAACAACACATTCTACCCTTAACTGTTCTGGAATACTCACAACTGAGGTGAGGGCCGTAGTTTTACAAAAAAGGACACTCCTGTACACTTGTGAAGAATGCCGGGAGGCGTTCAAAAGTATTCCAAAAATGCTTAGGGAAATGAGGGACATGAGAAAAGAGATTGATATATTGAAGCAGGAAGTGGAAGCTTTTAAGCAAAAGGAAAATCAAGAATTCAAAGGTTTTGAACAGATGGTTATGGAACTGGAGGGAAGAAAAAATAAGTCTAAAAATGTTATTATATTAAATATTAAAGAATCAATTAAAACAAATAAAAAGAGAGGATCGAAGATGAAATGAATACATTAAAAACAATTTTGTCAGAGACTGAAGTAGAAGATCTTGAATTTAGAGTTCAACGTATTGGAAAATATGAACCTGGTAAAAATAGACCCTTAAGAATAATGATGACCAAGCCAGAAGCAGCAAAAGAAATTCTCCGAAATAAAATGAAAATAAAATCTTACAAAGCAACTATCTTCGGCGACCAGACGAAAACGCAAAGAGAATATTATAATAAAATAAAAAAACAGTTAGAAGAAAGTGAGAACAGGGGAGAAAATAAATATATAAAATATATAAATAACATTCCCACGTTAGTTGACTGCCCTCCTTCAAAAAACTATCGACAATAAGAAAAAATCCGGAAGTACATGATTGCCCTCATTTTAATTTTAACGAAGACATTATTTATTTAAACACAGAAAGTTTTTTGCCCACATAAAACTGAAATAATTGCTTATTTGTATGTTATAACCCCACAGTAATAGTGTTAAGTGAATCAAGAGTTACCAAAGATGTAGAAGACTTTGAAATACAAATCAATAACTACAGTGTAGTCCGCTGTGACAGTGATACTCGGCATACAGGAGGTGTTCTAATTTTTATAAAAGAGGGAGTGGACTACAGAATTCGAAAAAAGAGTATTATTCCTGAAAATTATTGGATGAGATGTGTTGAAGTTAAAATATCAAATAAGAGATGGTTAATTGGAGGAATATACCACTCGCCCAGTTCAAGTGATGCTGTGTTTATTGGTTGTTTGGAGGAATTATTTGAAAACTATTTTCTAAAAAATAATTTTATACTGTTGGGTGATTTTAATATTGATTATATAGATAACAATGCTTTTTATAGTAAAAAAATTAAAAATTTATTAAATATGTATGGTTTTGCTCAAATAGTTACGCAGTATACTAGAATTACAGCAAATTCAAAAACCCTAATAGATTATGTAGTAACAAATTGCAGCGATGTTCAAGCATCTGTCTTTCGTACGCCTAAGATAACTGACCATTCAATGATATCTGTCAATTGTTTCAAATCTAATATAAATATTCATGAAAAAAAAACTGTTTGTTAGAAATATTACTTCTGAGATATATTCAAATATAAGTATTGAACTAATTGATCAAACATGGCTATTAAATTCAATTGATGTTAACGAAATATTGAATAAAATAATTGTAGATAATCTTGCTCCTGAACACACTGTCTCAATAAAAAATAATAATTTACCTTACTATGATGTTGAATTAAAAAATAAAGCCAAAGAACGAGATGCAGCATATAGATCATTTAAAAATAATTACAACTCATCTCAGCGAGATGTATTGTGGGAAAACTATAAAATTGTTAGAAATCAGTATGTTAATATGTTAAAACATAAAAAAATTATTTACTATGAACGGCAAATTGACGCAAATCGTAACAATCCAAGACAATTGTGGAAACATCTCAAATCAATAATAAATCCAATAAATAATAATAAAGTTAATAAAATTATCTTTCGTGAAAACAATTCAATAACAATTAGTGAATTAGTGAACACGAGATAGCTAATAATTTTAATAATTATTTTGTTAATAGTGTTTCAAATATCTTTAACAGTATCCCACAATCAGAGGATTGGTCATCCACAAATTATTCAGTTATTAACAGTTCATTATCCAAATTCAAACTGTTAACCATGATTGAACTGCGAAAGATTATTCATTCCTTAGACAATAAGAACAAGTCTGAAGTATTGAATAGCAAATTTTTAAAAGAAACATTTGAGGTATTTGGGCATGTGATATTAAACTTGGTAAATACATCTCTGGATAAAGGAATATTTCCGGATCAACTGAAGATAACTTCTGTTATTCCTATACCAAAGGTCAGTAATACAATTGAAGCAAACGAATTTCGCCCAATAAATTCCCTACCAACTTTGGAGAAAGTGATTGAACTAGCAGTCTACGAGCAATTGGTTACATACTTTGATAATAATGAATTATTCTTAGGTCAACAGTCAGGATTTAGAAAAAATTATTCGTGTGAATCAGCTATTCAATATACTTTCACTAAATGGAAAAATGCGTATGATGACAGTAAAAACTGTTTGTTAGATACACTGTAGCTGTTTTTCTCGACTTCAAGCGAGCATTTGAAACAATTGACAGAGATATTTTGATAAAAAAATTAAATTATTACGTAGTAACAGGCTCTGTGCTGGCTTGGTTTATAAGTTACCTTAGTGAAAGAAAACAGAAAACAAAAATCGGTTCAAAAATATCTGATGAAACAGATATCAACATTGGTGTTCCCCAAGGAAGTGTACTGGGCCCACTTTTATTTATAATATACCTAAATGATATTTACTATGTTCCTGGGGCACATGAACTTAATCTGTTTGCAGATGATACATTGCTTTATACATCTAGTGATAACCTGAATAATGCTGTACATACCCTCAGAGGTTCTATAAAGAATATTGAAAAGTATTTACATAAAAATAAATTAAAATTGAATGCCAATAAAACGAAAGTTATGGTAATAACGAGCAAATATAAATTAAGCTCTATTGATTATGATGAAGTAAAGTTTGAAATTGATAACACTGCTTTGGAATATGTGTCTGAAATAAAGTATCTGGGTATTATTGTAGACAACACTCTGAGTTTGAATAGTCATGCTGAATATGTTAAAAATTATATTTTTTTTTCGAGAATAGCAAATAATTTTACTCTTAATTCCAGAATATTAACTTATAATTGTATAATTAAACCTCACTTTGAGGACTGCCCAACGTTAATTCATTTAATAAACCAAAATCGGATTTCCCAACTGCAAAAACTACAAAATCGGGGTATGAGAATCATTTTGAGATGCAGTCGTTATACTTCCGTTCATCACATGTTAAATATGCTGCAGTGGCTGTCGATTTCAAATAGATTATTTTTTTTAACAATGGTTTTTATATTTAAAATAACCAAAGGTCTACAACCAACATATTTTGATGAATTTTTTGTTTTCAATAATCAAATACATGAACACGAGACAAGGTCAAATGCTTATTTTTATATATATAGAACTCACACTGGTGGTGGTATGAAAAACTTATTCTTTAAGGGACTACAGGAATTCAACAATTTACCAAATGCTATTAAAGAGGCAAATACTGTGAAAGGATTTAAAAGTGGATTGTTAAAATATTTAGAGCGTTAGTTGTATATATGTATTTCATTATAGCAATGTCTATTGTTTTAAATAATTGTTTTATATTTGTGTATTTTTATTACTGGCATTTTATCTTTTTACATTTATTACTATTTTTTATTCTGAAATTATTATTATTATTATATATGTTGTACGATTAGGATATCCTAAATAAAGATTACTTACTTACTTACTTACTTACTAACATGCACTACATCATATCAAAAATTTAGAAAAATCCACCGAGACCCAATTTCCGTAAGATTATTGCGGGGTCCTTTAATTTTATAGTTATTTGAAAGAAGGTTTTGAAACAATGGTCATGAAAATAAAGCATTGAAAGTAAAAATCATATTTTATTGTTTTTAGTGTCAAGTTTAAACGCATCAGAAACCGACCTTATTTTATGAGAGAAATTTTTTAAATTTTGCTGACGAATTATTTGACAAGGAGTATAAATCCACCGGTCATAGAAAAATATGACATTTCAAAATTCCTATTTAGCGGGAATTCGGTATTGCTTTAAAATTTAATATATGGGAAGAACAGTAAAATATAAACTGGGCACCTCCTCAATCTACTGTTATCCTGACCAGGAAGCGGCCACTGCGTCTTCGTGTGGAGTAAGTTCCTGGAGGCGCAACAACCGTTGCAGCATCGTGATGTCCGCGACGCAAACGATATAGGCGACGACAGGCAAGCGCAATACTTTTTAAATGCGAAACTCAACAAACATTCACCATCGTTTTACTTCAGTGTGCCATTAAAAAAATATTGAAATACTTAAAGATCATGATCTCAAAAAAGAATTATTTCTTATTACCGGATTATTTCATTTATAAAGGGAACCTGTGAAATGTAAAATCTGAATATACGAGGTGAGTTCAGACGAATTGTACATACTGCTGTAGTGTCTATTAAACGAAATCAGCATATTAAAAAGTTTCGATTCATTATTAGTAAAGTGAAATTATTTTATTTTTGGGTTACTTTGTCTGATACCAAATTTTAAAGTGGTAAACAATATTTGGCGCAAGAAATATAAAGACTTTCCTGACTTCCTCTCTGAACTCAAATTATTAGACAACAAACTTTTCAACTAAATGGTATTTTCTTACTAATAAATGTCTTTTTGTTTATATTTAAAGGGATGATTAAAAATATAGGCTTTAAATTTCCATATTAAGATTTTAGAGTTTACAACGATAAAAGATCTAAATATTTTTATACTTTTTATTTTATTTCATTTTTTATACTGACGTTCTAGACATTATGACAATTTAGTTTCATATCAGTTTTATTAAATTATATAATATGTAACTTTTCAAGTCACTTTTTTGTCTAAAAATTCTAATTTTACGTTAAATGACACCAGTGCGTGAATTTTTAGATACTATTATGTACAGGGTGGCCAAATAAGAATGCGAGCTACTGTATCTGGGAAACTATATATCGCAGAAGCTTGCGGAAAAAAAGTTATTACTAAAACGGTCAAGAGAAAACCCTGGAAAATATTTTCAAGTTTCTGAACTGGCCGCTAGGGGGCGTAACTGCAATCTTGAATCTAAGAAAGTGACATTTCTCTGAATTCCGATATATTAACCTAACAAAAAAATACCTGAACTTTAATGTAGAGGATAAGCTGAACCTTTTTTGTTTGACAATTTTTGCTGTATCTCTAAAAATAAAGTGGTGGGGGGTATTCAAAGGTTTCAGTAAAAAACACCCTGTATATTCGAAACGGCTGAGCCGATTTTGACAAACTTGGGCTAGTTGAAGAGAGCTATTCATGGGCTACAAATGTTATAATATTTGAAGTTTTGTTAGTTTCGCATGACGCCGCTAGAGAGCTTTCTTTTGACATTTCGACAGAAGTGGTTAATTTTCTCAAAAAAATTAAATGCATTGCTATGATTTCTTTTTCATGAAAAGTCGCTAAATGATGACTAAATAAGCTCGCGAAAACCACATCTCGATATCTTGTTCCTAACCTAAAATTTAGGCCAAAGAAAATTCCTTTTATTATGTAAGTTGTGGCCCTAAAAAGGACCGATTTAAAAAAGAAAGGTTTTTAATGCCCCCGTAAATGCTCTAAATGCTGACCATCACGCTCTATGCTAAAGCCTCTCATGCGTAGACAAAACTGCAGCTTCAATTTCGGCTCTCGGTAGGTTACGAATCCGGTTTTTCATATCTCTCTGGAAAATCAAGACAAGTTGTCTGATGACCGCGCAGGCCATGGAAACAGACCTCCTCTTCCAATCCACCGCTGTTGTAATACTGCATTATTATGCTCTCGCACAATAATAGAATAATGTTCTGGGCAACCATCCAACTGCAAAAACAAGTTTTGACGTGTTTCCAGTGGCACATCTTCCAATAACAACGGTAATTTATTGGCCAAAAAGTCAAGAAAGATATTGCCGCTTAGGGATTGCTTGAAAAAATATGGCCCAATAATTCGACCTCCCCGTATGTCATACCACACATTTGAACTCCCAACGTTCTTGGTGCTGAACTTCACGCAACCAATGCGGATTTTCTGCCGACCACTAATACATATTGTGCAGATTTTAAAGGAGGCTTCATCGGTCCAAAGAATTTGAAATAGAGAGGCTTCAGTAATGCATAGAGCGTGATGGTCTACATTTCGAGCATTTACGGGGGCATTAAAAACCTAGTTTAAAAAATAAAAATTTAAGGGATTTCCGTATAAAATTTTCTTTGGCCTAAATTTTAGGTTAGGAACAAGATATCGACATGCGTTTTTCGCGAACTTGTTTAGGCATCATTTAGCTACTTTTTCGTGAAAAAGAAGTCATACCAATGTATTTAATTTTTTTGAGAAAATTAACCATTTCTGTCGAAATGTCGAAAAAAACCCTCTAGCTGCGACATGTGAAACTAACAAAACTTCATATATTATAAAACACGTAGCCCATGAATAGTTCTTTTCAACTAGCCCAAGTTTGTTAAAATCGGCTCAGCCGTTTCGAATATACATGGTGTTTTTTACTGAAACCTTTGAATACCCCCTACCACTTTATTTTTAGATATATAGCAAAAATTGTCAAACAAAAAGGTTCAGATTATCCTCTACTTTAAAGATCAGGTATTTTTCTGTTAGGTTAATATAGCGGAATTCAGAGAAATATCACTTCCTTAGATTCAAGATTGCAGTTACGCCCCCTAGCGGCCACATCAGAAACTTGAAAATATTTTCCAGGTTTTTCTCTTAGCCGTTTTAGTAATATCTTTTTTTTCCGCAAGCTTCTACGATGTATAGTACCTCGCATTCTTATTTGTAATTGAAATTTATTTCAGTGTTGTTTCATTTTTTAAAAGGAACATTTATATTAAAGGGGCTAGGTGGTTCAGGTAGAATCTTGAATTTATCAAACAGTAGTTTGGGTGTGTTTGAACCTAAGACAAAAATAATAGTATAAGATTATTTTTAAACTGACAAAACTTCGTACTCCGTATAAGAACATAAACTAAATAAATCGATTTTCAACTTAAATTAGAAAGAGTGATATGATTTGATCTAGTTATAGTCGAACTCAATCCTTTATGAGAATGAAAAAACAGCAAAGGATTACCGCCAATAGAACAAATACTGATTGATCTGGACATTTTTGAGTATTTTAATGTCGAAAACACCGCACACTGTCCATATACATAAAAATAAAATGATATTTTGTCTATTAGGACCTCTGTGCAAAGATCCATAACCAACTTAGCTGGATATCGTTATAGGGGAGAATGGCGTATAATTATTAATTATGAGTTTAATATGAATTTACATTTTAATTTCTATAACGCATATTAGATTTGAATTACTAATTCAAATTTTGTCTTAAATTAATTTAACTAAACTGTGAGGTTACACTCATAAGAGGCGACAATGGAAGTGTGGTTATAGTTTTTACATTTTCAATTGCAGAAACAAAATTCTCAGATGTGCAGTCAGGTTACTTTGGCGGATTGTAGATGTGCCGACAAGTGGCTTTGTCGGTATTAGCGGCATGTAGATGTGCCGACAGGTGGCTTTGTCGGTATTTGCGACTTGTATAAAGCGGGATCATTTTGTTCTGCAATTAAAGTAGGAAGTAGGAAGTTAGACAAATATTGTCTTCAGTAGTGAGGGCTAGGAAAATATTCATACAGTGATACACTGTGCTTGTGTTCGCACTTGATTTTTGATTTAGTGAATAGTAGGTGGTAGGTGATTTGTGGCGTTAGTTTATTTCAATTAATATTATTCTTGGCTTCCGTGTATATACATGCTTTTTTTTATTTTGAAACATTGTTACAGTGTACTTCTTATTTATTTATTCGGTGTCAATTTTAATATCTTTCGTCCTTGGGAAAATACAGTTTTTTTTAAGTGGATCTAAAGAATCGGAACAATCACTAACTGATATTCCAATGGATTATGTGGTATCAGGTTGTAGTCCCAAAGATTCCTGGCATCAAAAAGGGGCCACGAGGTATTGCGCCTTCCGCCCTATTTTTGTGTATTTAACCCCATAGAATTAATTTGGGGACAACTTAAAAAAAGAATAAGGCGTTATAACGTGTTTCCCAAATTTGATGGGTTGATAGCAAATTTGGTAAAAGAAGAAATTAACAAAATTTCAGCTGATGATTGGCAGAAAAAAATCAAACATGTCATCAAAGAAGAAAATTCTTATATAACGAGTCCGACCAAATTTATTATCAATGTTGATGACAGTGATTTCGATGGTGAGGGTTGAGATAGGGTAGGTAAGCTTAATTAATTTATAATATTTATGACTTTATTCACCGTGTTTTTAATTTTAGAATTAAAATTTGAGACAAAATTTTAATTAGCAACGTTTCTGAATCTCACAAGAGATCAGAAAATGAAGCTATAGGCCAGGTGGAGTGGTCAACCTCTATTCAAATCTAATATGCGTTATAGAAATTAAAATGTAAATTCATATTAAAGAAAGTTAATCAATATAGAAATTTTACGCAAATTACCCCTAACGATCTCCAGTAACTTGGTTATTGGATCTTTGCACAGAGGTCCTAATAGACAAAATATCATTTTATTTTTATGTATATGGACAGTGTGCGGTGTTTTCGACATTAAAATAATCAAAAATGTCCAGATCAATTAGTATTTCTTCTATTGGCGGTATCCTTTGCTGTTTTTATAGCGTTTTTTCTTTCTCATAAAGCGGTGGGTTCTACTATACATAGATTAACTGGGTTCTGGTTAAATTTTCTGGAAAATAAACATTAAGCATTATGTGGGATAAATATTGCTAATAGCCAAATTATCGCTCCAAAGATTGGTCGCGTCGTGAAATAAATGTTGAAATATCTTTTGAAATTGCATTAAAAGAATGTTTTATCAAATAACAATTTTACTTTCCCGGCCACTCGCCAAGGGAAAGTATTGTGAACGCGCTAAAAAAAAATTGAGATAACGACGGATATATCCATTTTGAGGTCCCCTGAGACGATTAAAACGATTTCCAGATGGAAGTCTGTCCGTCTGTCTGTGTGTCTGTCTGTCTGTCTGTATTCTTCCACGATAGCGTCCGCACGCTTAATCCGATTGAGCTGAAATTTGGTATATGGGTTTCGGGTGATCGGGGATTGAACCCCTTAGTTTTTGGTTGAAATCTCCCCACCAGGGGGCGCAGGAGCCCTATGTACATCGCAAAAAAATATAAGATAAGTTTTTATTTGATATTTAGGTGCCTCACTGGCTTGTAAATACATCCTGAAATTTTCATTTCTTAATTTTGAACCTAAACTAAAATAGTATATTGTGCAACAAGTGGAAAAGTACTTTCCCCACGTGTTGCACACTATACTTTTTCTACAACTGCACAAATTTAAAGAATACAAGTAATGTAACTTGTAACTTAATATTTATTTTTATGGTTAGCAAAACTAAAATAACATGAAAGTATCCTACCTCTTAACAGTTGAATAATTTTTTTAATTTTATTTTTGTATTTCTTCTCCATTTCATAAATTTTTCGTATGCCAATTCAAACTTTTTTCTTGAAATTATCGGCAACAAATCTAACGTTATTTTTGCGGCTCTTTCCAATATCTCTGACCTAGTATTATCAAAATCGTCACTACTGTCATTAATTACCCATATTATTTATTATAAATAGGTATGTCTTATTACAATAATATTTAATGGAAATTGCGATTTTTATCAAAGCACGAATGAAAACTACCTTAGGAATTTAAGAAACTTCTATAATCTGACAGTTGTGACAACTATATAAAGCTGAACAGCAGCCTACTAAGTTTTTGTCGATTTTTGTTGATTCTCCATATAAATGTATGTGGTGTGGGGCAAAGTGCCGTGAGGAAAAGTATTCCCGCACGGTATGAGCACTACATGGTTTTGAAATTAAGTAAGCTATGAGAAATTCGCTACTTTTCATAGCAGTCGTAGAAAAAAAAAATTTTAACTAAAAAATCGCAACTCTTAGCTCCAAACGCTTGATCCGATTGAGCTGAAATTTGGTATGTGGGTATTGGATCATCGCGGAATGAATCCGATTGATTTTTGTTGAAATCGCCCCACCAGGGAGCGCAGTACCCCTATGTACATTACAAAAAAATAAAAGACCTAAAGTTTTTATTTGGCATTTAGGTGCTTTATTGGCTTGTAAATACATCCTAAAATTTTCATTCCTTAGTTTTAAAACTAAACAATGGAAAAAAAATTTAAAATTTAAAATCCAAATGACATTTAAACAAAATTGCGACCCTAAAAAATTGTTTTACTTTTTTTTGATATGTCAAATGTCTTTCCTTTTATAATAGCTGATTTAGACGTATCCAGTAGCTGTCGACAGTCTCACTGTCCGTCAGCGCTGTCGAGTAGTTGGCTCCATGTAAACACTTTTTTGTGACAGTACAGCGCTGTCCGTCAGCGCTGTCTCGAATAGAAAGTCCGTCTATTTTTGACGACAGTAGTCCCCACCCGCATCCCCCCAAACACCCGAATCAGTCCAAGGCGCATCTTTATAGAGTGAACAGTGGCGGCGTTTAAAAATTGACCCGAAAATGAAGCGAATTAGAAGCGTTGAACTTGGTTCAACTTTATAGAGAATACGAATGTTTATGGAATCTGCGTTGTAATGCGTATAAAAACAAACAGCACATTTTCTGACGTACGTCGTAACGCCAACCTGTACTCAGAGGGAACTTCTAGTTTTCGTTGTTGTAGCAAAGCAAAACCTCCCGTTATATTTCTATCGTTGATCCATTTTCTGACCCATATTCTTTTTTTATTTAATAATTCTTCCTCCAACATATCTGTAAGCTCCTGTAATAAGAGCGAGGGCATTATCTTAACAGATTTCCTTTTAAAGAACCCCATATTCATTTTCGTACGCACCTGATCATAAGCACACATTCACGACAAACTGGACTCGTGTAAACGACCAGTTCCAACAGTGGGCGTGTCCTAGCAAGCGTGACAGTGACACTGTCGACAGCTACTGGATACGTCTAAATCAGCTTTAATATTTCAAATGTCATTTTTACTTTAAAAAAATTGGAAACGAATTTTTTTTGGGATACCAAATATCATTTGATTTGGACGAAAATTTTAACACCAAATTAATTTTTTTAATTTTTATTTTATAACTGCCGGGAAAGTCTTGTGGCGACAACAGATTTGTTTAAGATACAGCCATTTTATTCTCATCTAACAAAAGTTAATACCTTTCAAATTGTTGCGCATAATTAGGTTCTGTAAAAAGTTACAATTATATTTTTTGGCCCCAAAAAAACCATAACATACACTCAAATAGCTCTTTTTGTACTAATTTATTGCATTATCAAATATTAGCTTGATATGGGCATTGCCAAATACAAATATTTCAAATGGTTTTGGTTTCCATAAAATATCCGATTTACTTTTTTGAAAAATAAAATAGTTGTGAATTGTTGCTAATAAATATTAAGGGTGGACTTGCCCCATCCTACCTCTGCTCGCGCGGTTAATTATCTCGATATTAATACACTTGTTCGTTAAATAACCATAATGTTTATTAAACTCAATAGTTATTACATGACATTACATATAATTAACAATTTATATTATTTTAAGAACATAAACAATTAAATATTAAAGTACATTTACCTTAATTTGGTTTTGAATACTACATCATTCGGTGATGTTTTTACTTTTAATGGTTATTTTACACTTTCAAGCCTTCGATAAAGAGTGTTTTCTCCATAGCACTAGTGTTGAACCTTTGTATTTGGTAGATCTCAAATTATAATCTACCAACTCCGATCTTTTAACAAGATAATCTTTTATACTCGTATATACAGGAGCTTGCTTATTAACAATCTTATACAGATCTGGCCAAATTTTACCGGAACATAGCATTTTCAATGTATTTTGAACAAGAGCTCACGTAGAAGTCGATCAGCACAAAATCTAAGAAATGTGAGCAAAGGCATATCAACTATTCAATTGAACCACTGTTCCCCTTCCTGCCTTTAGTAACTGGCACGTGATACAGTGTACTGTAAAATCGCAGAAATAATAAGCCGATAATGATTGAAAATAAAATATTCACGTTTACAAAGGAAGAAAAGATACAAATTTTAAAGTGGTATTTTGGGGGCCACTCGATTCGAGATACAATAAATTTATTTATTTGAAAATAGGCCAATTCCCACACAGTCCACCATTTCTGGAATTATTAAAAAGTTAGATATGAGATTATCTCTGTTCCACAGATTTGGCTATTGTTTAGCACAAAAAGGTGGTTTATTCCCAACATTTTCGTACTGCTGCCGGTCAGTGCTATTAAGGTAAGACCGCACTAGGCTGAGCGGAGCGTCGATGCAAAATATTCTTTAATGGAATCTATATGACCTAACCCGCACTAAACTCGCGTCACGACACCTGCGATGTCGCTGCGATACAAAATTGACTTTTCTACCAACTCTGCATCGCTGTCCATCTCAGTTCAGATACGCTGGTGCTAGTGCGGTCTTACCTTCAAGCTAACGCAGACACGCGCTCTGATAGCGAAGAGTAGGGATACAATAATTTAGAGTGGTTCAATTGAATAGTTGATATATCGTCGCGTAGATTTGTTGTATATTCTGCTGGTCGACTTATACGTGAGCTCTTGTCCAAAATACATTGAAAATCCTATGTTCCGTTAAAAATTTGCCAGATCTGTATTGTAACGGTCAAACAAGGTGTAAATGAATGAAATGCCTAACTTTTGTTGAATAATAATAATCATCAAATTTTACAAATTAATAACATTAAATAATCATTTATTTTAATCTGAACCAACATTATACAGAACGTATTTAATTAAATACAATTAATATTAACGCAGTAACCCCATAATCAACTTTCATCGACGATTTTAAGACAATTACAAATATTTTGGAAAATAATACAATAGTAAAAATCAAAACTGAATAGTCTTAGACAAGTCTGCAATCGTCACATCTAAGTAAAAGTTATTATTTTAAACACTATGTGAAAAAGAAATTTTCCACATAACCTCAAAATGAAATATTCAAATTTAAACAAATCATTAATCTAAATTTAGGGGAAAGTCAATGAAAATTAGAAAACAAAGCGTGGGAATTGCTAAAATCATAATATTATTGTAAAATAAACAATGATAATAGAGTTTAACAGAATCATAACTTCAATAATAACGAAAATAGAAAAACCTTCATGTATTTTTAATATTAGTCAAAATAGCAAATAATTTACACCAAAATCATTCTTTTTATCTAAGGAATGATTTGGTAATGGTTAAAAGATGTTTAAAAGTAATTTTTTTTATATTATAATAATTTATTTAAGAATTTTATGTCGAATTCCGATCTAGGAAGCTGTGACATATAAGTTCATAAAAACCAAATTTCGCTGTCAAGCGGGGCTTTTGCTTAGAAACCTCCGAAGTGTCCACTTCAATGCTTGTAACGTAAACAAATGAAAATCTATGTCAAAGCCATTATAGATCGATGAAATAATTGTACAAATTTACCTGTCAATTTCTAAAGTGAGGTTAGAATTAATTTTTCATCTGAAGATTTTGGAATTTAAATAAAATAGACTTTCCAATCAAGATTTCATCATCCTTTCCTGAAGTAAATCCAGTTCCTGCAATTTTTCCTGAATTTGTATCCAGTTTAAAATGTATCCTGTAGAACATAATCCCGTATTCCTGATTGAAACCTGGTAGAATCATTTGGACCACAGCGTCGATTTGCAAACAAGCAACTAAAGTTTGCTAAAAGAATTCAAAAAGTATTAAAGGTACCTTTTCACTTTCTTAAATATCGATATTTAAAACTTTAAAATAAACAATAAGACCAGAGTACTCAACTAATTTAACCTATATTTTTAATTTATAATAATAAAAACAGAATAACGTAAGAAAGAATTTTACATAATAAATAACAATTATAAAATTTGAAAGATAATAATAATAAACATTACACTTACTTTCTTCTGTTTAAATATTTCACACTGCAATCGCAAGTTTTGATTTCTGTTTTTTATTGTAAATAAATGCACACATATTTTTCCTCTAACTGAGTCGTTATTATTGAACGTTATAACTTTAAAGTCAATTAATAGAAACACGACTGAGGTTCAAGGTTTTTATGCTTCCGGCTGAATTGAAAGAGGTCGTCCCATAAAAATAAACACGTTCTGGCTAAGATTACGTCAGAAGGTAAAATTAATCTTTTAAGAAAGTTACTTACTTACAAAACAAATTAAAACTTATACAAAACCAAAAAAAAAAAATTAGGTGTTTCACATTTCGTAAAATTAATCTTTTAAGAAAGTTACTTACTTACAAAACAAATTAAAACTTATACAAAAACAAAAAAAAATTAGGTGTTTCACATTTCGTTTCGCATGGAACGATTTGTCTAATTAGCGGTAAGTAACAGTATATTAACACTAAGTATGACTCGGTAATGAGTTGACGGACATTCAAGAAATTTAGGGTTTCTAACAGAGATTATCGGAGTATATCTGTTGCATCTAAGAATAACCCTCATTGCTTTGTTTTGGAATAATCGCAGCTGATAAATATGTCCTCTGGACAAGAAATAAATATTTACATATAATAGTTGAAATGTGTATTTCGTATTGGGATAGAATATACTGAATACAATAAGATATGCTGCCGGAGATAAGGCAATAATTGATTAACGGCATTTTTAGTATATTAGGTTTGACGGTAGTTTAAGCAAATCCAATAAAAAGCCCTCAGACGCGTCACTTCAATGACGTTATATCTAGTAACTGTATTTTAGTAGGCTACCGTTTAATAGCAGTTTTAGTACATCGTTCTTGTTTTGGGTATCCCATTAAAGAAAAGCTGTTTGGCCCCCTGGTAACATGAAACAAACTTTTCATTTCTTTTTTTAAGTTGGGTACATATGAAAATACATTTTAAATATGAAGTATAAGGCTACAAAGATATATTCGATAATAACGCGTATGTCGAACTTTACATTCAAACATGCAAAGTTAATAAAAATTCTGCATCGTCACTAATTATTTCTATTTTTCAGACTCGACAATTAAATGTTGGTGAATGTCTGCCGAAGTCCTGTGGTGTAACAGGTGTGCGGTCTCTATTAGTCCAAGAACGTAATCAAGCAACCTCTGTAAACATCGTGGGCGTTCGAAAAGTCCCAGGTGACTACTCTTTGGTCTCTGATTTCAAAGTTCATTTGCTCGGGTAAGTCTACACAGTATACAAGGCTCCAGCGATTAAGGTAGAACGTACAAAGTGACTTCTGTTTAGTGGTTATAAAATAGATAAAAAAATGTCGTTTACTATTGCAAATAATAATAAAAAATACATTTTAACTCAATATAAAAAACAAAATTATACTACAAAAACAAACATTAGAAAAAATGTTTTATCAATTAAACGACGATTGATTGCTCAGTAAAGTAACAGGAATTTGATGTCTACTCTTTAGCTCATGACGAGTTAGTTTATGTTTTGCTATGTTATACACTTTAAAATATTTAAGGGCTATTTTATTAACACCTTGTAGTGTTTTACAGCTTTGATATCAAATAACGTATTAGCGTTCAAATCAATGAATTGTTCTTCACTGTTTTTCTGTTCTTTATTTTTTAAATTAGATCAGCCGGCAGTAGAACTTCGTATATACTCTTAAAGCATCAAAAGTGTTGCTTTAAACATCCGTTGATAAAACAGTATTTATAATAACTTTCATTATACAGAAGTATGGTAGATTCCCCACTTTAAAATATTACGATTTGAACCAACTTGCTCTAATAAAATGTTGCTAATAAGATTTATTTTTTGCAACAACTTTAGCGTTTTTGGATATGTATACATAAAAATTTGGAACTGGATGTTTTTGGGAACGAGAAGTCATAATCTGGTACCTACTTCAATGTAATTTGTAGAGGGCGCTAGTTAGGCCACATTTGTGGCATAAATGTGCGATAAACTTTTTTGCTCTTTAAGTTAGCGCTATTTTTGTAAAAGAATATTAAATGCACGTTATTTTAGTAGAAAAAAAGCATACTTGTTATTAACACTTAAAACTTAACGGTTTACGAGATAATCGCATTTTAGGGATTAGCTGCATGATTACACATGTCGGCAAAAAAATAAATTTTTCTGGCCTTGCCACCATTCTTGCGGATTCTTATGTAAAATAACCTCCTGAATCCAAATATGACTTAAACTGAAAAAACTGAAAATTTTCCTTCAAATAATATTTATTGCAAACTAGTGCTTAACTTTGTTAATTGGTGTCCGATCGTTATGAATGGATATGATATTTTTCAGTACTTCCCTGGCATAGTGTCATAACAATAAAAAATGTAGAACGCCAAATAAAAGCTACGTCATTTTTTTTTTCGCTAGATGGCAAAAAATATCGTCATTTTGCAGAGTAAAATGGTGAGTCGAGAAAACTTTTTTATCTTTAGAGATAGTTAACTACTATAACCGAGAAAAATTTGGCCAATACAGCAAGGAAACTTTTTTACTTTAACTTTTTTTTCATACGACGTTTAGTTTGGGTTGTGTACTTTTTTAAAACCGAACGAAATTGAATCGGCGCGTTGCATCTCTTGGCTTTATTACTGTGGGTGCGTATAAAGAGATCAGTGTGTCAAACAGAGTAAACACCATAGCGTTCTTCATACGCGCAACAAAGATGACGCGCATTACAATATTAATATGACACTATAAGAGGTATAGTGCGATTTATGAGATTGAGAAGTGATAGGAATAATAATAATAATAATTTTTTTACAAGCATAAAACACAATATTATTATTATTTAATTAAAATATTTATTTTACAATGCATTTTCCCTCACACTGGAAACTTATATTACATCTTACATTTGCTTTCAGGCATTTGCACTTGTTACCACAGTTAAATAATTTACATTTGTAAAATGGAGTAATTTTTAAAAATGTAAGTTTTGCTTCTTTGGACATTAATTTTGGAACTATACAATTATTGTTTTTGCGTTCGTAACCAAACTTTAGAATTTCTGGCAGATCTGGCTTTAACATATATGTCGTTTTGAAAACATTGTAAAAATGCCCTTCTCACATGAAAAATAAAAGAATCCTCATTCGGCGGCAAATCCCTAACAAAAGGTCATTATTAAAACCTTATTTACCTACCAGTATAATAGTATAAACTTCAATGATATATTTTGGTTCCAAAATATTCATCTCATCTGGTTCTTGAGACAACACTATTTTTAGGGGTTCGTTTTTATCTTTTTTAAACAGAAAGCTAACAGATAAACAATATATTGACAACAAATTGTCTGCTAATATTTTAACATCCAGATGCTTCAAGTTTGCTAGTGCTTTAATGATTGAGAAACATAGGATAAATTTATTTTCTCTTTCCATCCTAATTTCGACATCTAAGGTAACCGGGAAAAACGTTGATAAAATAAAAACATCTGTGTCCAATGAGTAAATAACAAATATCTGTCTGTAAAAAAATTAATAATTGCAAATATTCTAGAATCAGGTTCCTCAGCCCATAGTAAACTGTAACTCTTCAACCACTTTCGACTAAATTTTTGTTCATTTTATTGTTCTTTGATTATCTTCTGACATTCCTGCCAATACAATTTCAATTTGATCAGGTATAACATAATTTTCTTTCGTTAGTTTTTGTGCTAAATATGCCACGAGGTTTTTTTATTATAAGGATTTGATATAAATTTCTTCCAATCAGGTATATCAATTTCGTCTCGTATTTCGCATGTTTCAAAATGACAATTTTTCGATCTTCTATATCTTTCTGTTTGCTTTAAGCTTTCTTCAAAATCGTAACGACCACCAATGCGTAGATACTATTGCACTACAGAGCTAAGGCTTTAACTTTAATAGTAAAGACACGTATTTTAAAAATAATTCTCGAAATTTTCTGCTATTAAAATTTTGATACCGCTGAATAAGTGCCATCATATTTTTTATATAAGCTGTGTTAAAAGTGTCGCTTTCTTCTATTGGCATGCAGGAAAGCTCAACAGGTACATCTTTAATTTCTCTTAACACAGCCTTAGAATTCAAATTTATTTCCTTTTCTCAAAATAATATTTTTAAAATTTACTTAATTAATCTGTTGAGGGTTCTGGAATAAACCCTATGTTGTGCCAGTTTCCCAGGACGACCAACAATGTGTTACCGCCTTTTTAAACTGCATCGTGGTATTCTAAATGGACTGTATTTCTTTGTCTCCCCCACTCCATGGACAAAAAACAACTAACACTTTTATTTAACGATTTATTTTAAGTTAAATAAATAAATAAATAAACAACAACGTAACAAAGGATTACATTAACTGGTAATCAATGAACAAAGTATTATAAGTACCATATGTGCTTAACAAACACTAGCACATAGGTAAAAAACTAAAAGGACCGCATCAGTCAGAAAATATTTTTTGCGTGTGTTCTGGATGAGTGATGAATAGACACTGGAGGGTCCTAGCCTGATTCGCAGCTAGAGACACACTAACTTGCCGTACTAAGAGGCATTATGAAAAATGAATTTATTGACGAGGTTTTCTGTAACCCCGGAGTATGCGCTCATAATGAGGGCTCGATGCAAACTGAGTTTAAAATCGGCGAAGTTTATCGGTTTCAAATTTATCCCTTCCCGGATTGCGCAACACCTTCTCGAAAGATTCTTTAGCGTGAGCCGCGTAAACAAACATGTAAAATTTTTTCTATTGTCTAGACGAGACGGTTAGATATATGGCGTGATATTATTGTGAAATAGAGTAAAAAACTATCCCGTCTGAGCACAGTTTCCAAACGTCTTTGGTGCGACGTTGCCGGTTGAATGAGTATGAGTTTATATGTTTAATTGTCTGAAAATTAAACATAATCTGTATGGAAAAGATGGATAGATTTTTGTTTATGGGCATTGGAGAAGGTTAGTGAAGATGATTTTTTTTATAATATGCTGTTTACAGATGAATCCACTTTTCATAATAATGGATTAGTCTGAAGCTTAACAGATTTTGATGCATCTCGAAATATTTTTAATAATGTCAAAACCAAACACATAGTTTCAAAGATCATTTTTTCGGATCATAGTCTAAGCTGATAAAATACAGGGTGTTATATTTAGGCATTACGGTGGAAAAATAACGTAAAATTTAACAAAAATAAAAATAACTCCAAAATTAATAGATTTAGGCATAGTAGACATTTATAATTTTTAAAAGGTAATGGAATTTGCTACATCATAGGATTATAAAATACAGGGTGTCCTATTTAAAATAAGACCGATATTGTCGTTTGAATATGTCATTAAAGAATCGCCCCGTTTTGAACGCACTGTATAATTTTAAACAACTCTAAATAAATTATTGCTTTCAATTGTTAGTCGAATTTTTTTCAGTTAAAATAGGATTTGGCTGATTCCATAAGTTTCCAAGTTACTGGTTTTCTTGTAAGTGCTTCCATTTTTAGAAATATCAAAATATCTCGAAAACTAAAAAGCTTAGGTATAGGGAATACTTAAGAAAAATTATCTTATTTTTAACGTATAATGTATAAATGCATCAAAATATCGGGTATTCCATAAGAAATAATATAACTTTGATAAGCCACACTTTTTTGGGGCAACCTGTATATTTCAAAATAATTTTAAAATATAGCCTTTATCAACCCACATATCCATGAATAAACAAAATTTTCAAAATATTAACCGTTTAGCCACAATGGACCGTTTTTTTTTACAACTTTGTTTCTTATACCACGCTCAAATTGACTGATTATAGAAATATACACTTTTCTGGATGTACTTAACTTACCTTTTCTTAATCTGACGCGCTCAAGTTTTTCTAAGGATCGATTTTTTTTTACTAATCTGACGGGCTGCCCTCAACGAACCCCCCTACTATAAAGAAACGTGGCTTTAATATTCTTTTACAAACATAGCGCTAACTTAAAGAGCAAAAAAGTTTATCGCCCATTTATGCCACAAATGTGTCCTAACTAGCGCCCTCTACAAATTGGACAGGCATCAACTCAGCACTTTATTACCCTCAGGTAAACTATTGCACCCCTCGTAGATGCATCAATTCAGCGGCGCATACTAGTTCGCTCCCGCGGTCAGTTTTTGAAAAAGGTCATAGGTAAGTTCGCTCCCGAAGCATAGGTAAGTTCGCTCCCGAGGATTAAAACGTAAATAAGTAGATTACGAGAGATTAAAATTTTACCAATATTTATATTATTATATACAATATTATACATACAAGACATTTAATATAATGTTAATGTGAGCAAAACTCTTGGACAAAACGATAACTACTCATTTAATGACAATAACAAAACAGGAATAAACTTATATTCAAAATATATCAAATTTAAATTAATTAATTTTTCTTTACATATCTTGACAATTTTTCAAGAAATTGAATTTTTGTAATAGCTCCAGTTTTGAAGCTGGCCAAATGATCTTCAATTAATTTAATTTTTTGCATTTCTACCCTTCTGTATACTTTTTTAATTTTATGAGCACTGTTTATTTTTACATATGTCTCGACTTGAAATTCTTTCAACACTTCAATAAATTGAAAAATATTTGGATGGGCAGCGTAAAACGACCCATTGAATCTGCTGTGGAAAGCTTCACAAGCATTTGTTGATCTCGTCCTTGCTGAAGAATGTTCGGCCCACATTTCTGGCGGGAATAGAGAATCTTCTGATATATATGTTTCCACCAAATAGTTATTGAAAATCTCCAATTTTTCGTCTTTTTAAAAATGATTTACAGCTCCTTACTATACACTGCCACCGTTTCACATTTCCCGCCAATAATTTATGGAAATTAAATTTATAGGAATTCACCACCAACATAGGTTTTCCTTTTTCACTAATAATTTGGCTTACGTCCATTTTAAATCTTTCTCAACCAAGTGTAAAGAAGAAATGATTTTGTTTATTCCGTACATTTTCTTATATTTATACAGAAAAATAGGCTCATTACTATGGTCTATTTTTATGCATGAGAGAGTAATAAAACAGCATTTCTAATGCAAAACTTAGTACGGTCATTTTAAATATTTTTACGGAATAATCTAAATATTTCCTAAAATTGTCATAAATGTACCTGAGCTAATACAAGTTTTGCGTCTTTTATTGGTCTTTTATAACCATAAGCTGTACAGAACAATAGAAAAAGGTTTAGACAGGCCAAAAGCCCTGTGTATTAAAGATAACATAGCCGTATCTTAAGATTATTTTCAATAAGTACCTATTTGCCAATTTTGTTTTATTTTAATTCCAAGAATTTCTTACAGCAATCGAATTATAAGTAGATAAATCCCTTACCAACAAATTTCACCGAAAATGCGATTGTAGGTTTTCCATTTAGTAAGGAGGTCCAGTTGTGTATTCTTGACAGCTTACTAAATGTCGTTTAGTTGCAACATGCAAGGTGCAGTGTGCAGTCTATTGTGAATTCTAGTGTGATCACGGAAAATTTGGAAGTACCGCGTAAACGACAAAAAATCGGTCCTTTAACAGTTAATGAAAAAACATTAATATTTAATTGTTTTAAATCATTTACAGACAAACATTTATGTAAAAGTGTTGATGACACAGTGGAATTAGTTAGTAGTACGCTTGGTGTTGGGAAATCTACTACAGAGTTGTTAAAGAAGAGAAATGTGGCGAGTTTCAAACAGCACGTAAAGCTCCAGGAAAACCAAAATTTCAAATAGAAAATCATTTGAAAGAAAGACTTCGAAGGAAAGTGCATGCGTTCTTCTTTAGAAAAGAATTTCCGACAGTAGACAAAGTTCTTGCCACGGTTCGAGATGATAAGGATTACCCTGAAATGAGTCGAAGCACACTATGGAAACTTTTAAAAGAAATAGGTTTTCTATGGAAAAAGCATTCCAGAAAGTCTATTTTAATAGAAAGAAGCGATATTGTAGTATGGAGAAGAAATTACCTAAGGACTATAAAAGAAATGAGAAATCAAAGAAGAAATATATTTTATTTAGATGAAACATGGATTAACGAGGGACATACACCAAATAAATTTTGGCAAGATGAAACTGTTACAAGTCGAAGACAGGCTTTTTTAAATAATTTATCTACTGGTTTAAATCCACCATCAGGAAAGGAGCGCAGACTGATAATAGTACACATCGGTAGTTCAAACGGTTTTGTTAAAGGTGGTTTATTGACTTTTGAATCTACTCGTACCGGTGACTACCATGAGGACATGAATGCTGATGTCTTTAAAGAGTGGTTCGAACAAATGATAGATCTTCTTCCTCAGAACTGTATAATAGTAATGGATAATGCAAGTTATCACTCGAGACTTACAGAAAAAATGCCCACAACCAAGTGGTTAAAAAAAGATTTACAGAATTGGCTAAATTCAAAGAATATTAAGTTCCATCCCGGTTCTGTGAGAAGAGAACTGTATCATTTGTGTTCCCTTCATAAAGAGAAATTAAAAAAATATGAAATTGATGAAATTGCAAAAAATCGTGGGATGACGGTGGTTAGATCACCACCATATCATTGCGAAGTAAACCCGATTGAACTGATATGGGCACAGATAAAGGGAGAAGTTTCAGGAAAAAATAATTCTTTTAAAATGAGTGATGTTAAACAGTTGTTTTTGGAGGCTGTAAATAATGTGAAGCCTGAAAACTGGGAAAAGGCAGTAAATCATACGATTAAAGAAGAAGAGAAAATGTGGAAGTTGGACAATATTACTGATGAAATGATCCAGCCACTCATTGTAAATATTGGTTGCGACAGTTCATCTTCTGATTTCGATTCTGATTTGGATTTGTAGGTAAGAAGTAGTTTTTATATTAAAATTATTATTTATGAACGTAACGTTGTTTAAAAGTCAAAGTTTAAACCCTTATACCTACATAACCCGTTTGACACAATGTTCTTAACATACCTTGTGGAAAAATAAAATATTTTAGAAAAAATTGCACTTTTTTACCTTCAGCTGTTTAGAAGTTATAAGAAGGTTAGTTAGGTGAAAATATAAGTGTACACCCGATATATTTATTATATTTATACAAAGGTTATTTCATACGAAAATACTCGAGGTATAACTTCACAAAATATTTTAACTGTCTACTAAAAGAAGTGGTACGCCTATGGATTACGAACGCTTTATTATTTTAATACTCTCTCATACATAAAAATAGACTATAACAAGTTTGTTATTGTCATTAAGCGATAACATGGAATGCCATTAACGGGATTATTTTTGAAAAATATTTGGCGATAATATTAAGCAATAATGTGGATTAACATTAACAGGGGATTATTGAAAAATATTTGGGAACGAACTTACCTACACCCTTTTCACGTAGGGGGATTAAAAACTGACCGCGGGAGCGAAATAGGTTGCGGCCCAATTCAGCACTTAATGACTTAATACTTATCCCTTTAATTCTTGTTAATTTGAATCCGAGAATCATTTTATTCCCAACTCTTCGGCATATATCAAATTAGCTGATTATCAGATTGACAATTATATCTCAGAAGATTCCTTATTTCCACCAACAGTATGGGCTTCTAAAAGTAGCTCTCTACATTATACAACAAAGTTTTGTGAATCCTTTCAGTCGCACTTTTCTAAAAACTTTTACCATGCCCATCCGAATATTCATATCTTTGTAAAAACACTTGTTGAATTTCAGTGTTTAGTATATATTAAAATACAAAGTATTAATACGCCTGTCAGGATAATAACAAAGAAGTTAGAAAGGCAGAAACATTCACAAATAAAAAATTTTTAGAATTAAATAATGGAGAAATTACAGAATTTGAATATGTGAAATTAATCGCAAATAGATACAAATTATAATCAATCTATTTTAAGTTTATATTTTTATATAGATATTTCTTTTGTATATAAGTTTAATATATGTTATGTAAATCAAAATTTTATTTTATTTAATTTCCTTCAAAATATTTATAAAAAAACATTAGTTGCAAATGCACTCTTACAAATAAAATCAATTTTAACTGACGTATCATCATTAGGATTAAAGGATTAAGAAGATTTATTAAACCAGGTAAAAGTGCTCAGTTGAAGTATCTACTTTTATTGCCTTGAAGGGACGGTGCTCAGTCTACCCTACAAATTACGTCGAAGTAGGTACCACATTGTGATTTCTCGTTCCCAAAAACCCCGGTTCCAAATTTTTATGTATATACAGGGTGACCCATTATGAATGGGACATAGAACAACCGCAGATTTTCCAATTCAAAATAAAACGATTAAGCGAAATATGCTTAGATAAAATGTTACTCGTTTCCGAAATACGGGGTGTTGAAGTTGAAAACTGAAAAATTATTAATGGCCATAATTTTTTTAATACACCGTATAATTTTACTTAAATCGACACACTTGTTAAATATCATAAAATGCACCTAAGAGTAAAAAACAGTACAGTACGCTTTACCAGTGGCGTACGGCAGGAGTAAGTAATGCTTGGACCCCTTCTAAATGTTATGCCGCTGTCTAAATTTTAATTTTGACTATAATTTTAATTTTTTTGATATTTTCTAAGTCAATAATGTACACTTGTTAGTTTGTTGTAAAGTCGTCGTTTTTCGAGATATTCGCAGTTAAAGATAGATAGACGTACTTTTTATTGTACCCCTTCTAAAGGTTTGAGGTAGTCCTTAGCACATAAATCTTCTACCGGGCTTTTTTAATGGCTTTTTGTTTTATTTGGGTAGCATTACATGATTACGGCCAAGTGGTAGCCTAATTATAATTTAATCGTGCTTGCGAATAATGACATGAGAGAATTAATTCTTAAATGGTATTCTCAAAAGAAGGGCACCTACTAGAGAATAGGTTTTGATCACAGTTGCTCAAGTTAAATAAAAGTGTATTTACAACTGCTGATACACAAATCAAACATGTAATACTAATAGTACAGTAAAATTAGAATTGTAAATGGAAAAAATTAGGGGCAAGCTGAAATTTTGCAGGTTGTTTTTGGTCAAAGGGACGAACTCAAATCCAAGTTTTCGACCTTCAACCACTTGCAGAAGGGTAGTTTTTGGGGATGAGTTTGTTTTTTGCAAATTACTCCCTCATTTTTAATCTTACAAAAAAACTTTCAAGAGCAATTTTGTAGAGAATTACATTTGCAACAACTTTCAATTCTTGATTTTTTTCATAACTGTATTATTTTGTTTATAAAAATTGTTTAAAAAATTGAAAAAGTGGTTTTTTCGTTTTTTTCAGTTTTCAACTGATTTGATTGAAAAAAACTATACATTATATTTGTAGCTGTTTATATTCTCTACATTTTTTGCAGTAACTTTTCTGACAAGCCTCGTGCACCGTAACGTTGGAAACTTTCCGTAGAAAATCTGCATTTTCTTTAATGCCTATGGCGGTACTGGCTGCTAATAGCGAAGCAACCCCTCTCTCTTTCACTACTGCAGTTTTCCCTTCATTCAAAGATGATTTGCATAGTATACAATTGTCCATTTTCCATGTATCCAAAATGATAGTCGATACACACTCTGCACATGGCAGAAGGAAAAGTTTTTCCGCCTTGTCTCAATGACCAGATTGTTTTTTCAGGCGAATTTTTTTTTCGGAATGCAGAATAATGCGGTCTCGTTCAGTCTGGAAGTTTTTTTAAATCAAATCGGTGGAAAACTGAAAAAAAAACGAAAAAAACCACTTTTTCTATCTTTTAAACAATTATTATAAACAAAATAATGCAGTTATAAAAAAGTCAAAAATTGAAAGTTGTTGCAAATGTAATTCTCTACAAAATTGTTCTTGAAAGTTTTTTTGTAATATTAAAAATGAGGGAGTTATTTGCAAAAAACAAACTCACCCCCAAAAACCACCCTTCTGCAAGGGATTGAAGGTCGAAAACTTGGATTTGAGTTCCTCCCTTTGACCAAAAACTACCTGAAAAATTTCAGCTTGCACCTAATTTTTTCCATTTAGTCAATGGTAAATTGTCTCTATTTACTGTAGTATAAGTATACAATACTAATCAATTTAAATTGTTTAAGTTTGTTAATCATTTTCATGATATTAATTATATATATTAATTTATTCTTTATCCATAAAGATTATTCGATAATTTGTAATACCATTTATTTTCTGTATCAAACTTGTTACCGTAATACTGAAAATTAAAAATTAATACTCATTAAATAAATTTCACGTCTTATACGTAACCCACTTATAAAACACGAGTCCAGTATTATAAAAATTAGATAATTTTTATATAAATTCAATTCACTCGTATCGAGTAATAAAATGACTTTGCTTCCGCTGTTTTCCTATAGATAGCTTTAGCGGTAAGTAGTGGTCGAAATTGGGGCAAATTGGGTTCATTAGGTTAGCCCCAAGTGCAAAAATCATGGAGATATCCTGGCCACGTTTGCACGTCGGCAGACAAACCGAATATTCACGGCTTCCAGGTGCATGACCTGGGATCAGCTCGGCATAATATATTACGAGCTTTTAAACTGACTTAAACAATTACAGTCGATCATTATCTAATGTAATTAAATTGTTTGAGCCGATCACTGATGGACAAGCGGCCGCAATACAACCAGAGACACGATAAAGTGATTTTTCAGCGTGACAATCCTCGACCTCATGTTGCGAAAGTAGTCAAGACGTATTCTCCAGACTTTTTTTTGCGGAGGTGAAGAAAATCCTTTATGGTGAGGTTATGAGCCTAAAATCTCAAGGTCTACTGTGAGAATCTCCATTCCAGGCATACTCACTAAAAACTTCACCCCCTGGTTGGGCCCGTCTGACCGAAGCCTCCGGTGACACTTAGGCCTGTCGACCCATTGTATCATCCCTCTCTTTAATGTTTACAATACCCAATCCAGTACTTTAGTGCCTTATACAAGCTTGTTCAGGTCCTGTACTGGGTGTGAGTTGTACAGTTCTGGTTCACCTAATGGCTGCCCAAAAATTTTCTGCCTTTTGCGGTCCAGTCCCTCGCATCTACACAGTATATGTGTCACTGTTTCTGTTTCGTTACCGTACAGTCTGCAAGTAAGGTCACCATTGTACAGTCCCATCTTGTTTAGGTGCCTCTTTACTGACGCATGACCAGTAAAGACTCCTGTAACGATTTTTAGCTGGCTCCTGTTCATCTTTAACAGGTCTGCCGCTCTTTTGTGGCACGGTCCTTTGATGTACTCTTTCCCGTGTTTGTTTCCTGGGACGTTTTCCCAGTAATCTTTGTGTTTGTCCCAAATCCAATTTATTACAGACACTCTCGCTGTGTACGATTTGGTACTTCTAGTGTCTGCCTTTGGTTTGGGGGGTTTTCCGAGCCTCTTCTTGCGAGTTCGTCTACTTTCTCGTTACCTGCAATTCCCCGATGCCCCGGCAGCGATATCAGTTTGACGTGATCACGGTCTGCCAGCGATCTCAGTTCCTCTTTGCAGTCCCCTACCAGTCTGGACGTCACTTCCTTGCTGCACAAGTGCCGCTTGAGTGTCTGATCGAATATTAATTTGCGCTTCATTTCGGAAGCTTATTGTGGTTTGTATTTTAATTTCTCTCTCTTTCCACTGGATTAAAACCACTTAAAAAAAAAACTAAGTGGTTTTAATCCAGTGGAAAGAGAGAGAAATTAATTTGCGCGTTCACTATGTTTCTCCTGTTATTCTCCCTCGCGCATTGGAGAATAGCATATACCTCTGCCTGAAAGACAGAAGTGTGAGTGCCCAATGAGTAGCTGATGCCAGTCTGCGGGTTCCTGGAGAACACACCCGAGCCCGCTCCATTCTCAGTCTTGGATCCATCTGTGTACCAGATTTTCCCCTGTAGAATGTTCCTGGGCTGTGAGTCGTTCAGTTCTATCTGGCACCACCACTCTGATTGGGTTGTTGAAGTCGTACCGTTTCGGAATATGATCGGTTCTCGTTCCTAGTGCGTCCCCGGTCATTATTCTGACGATACTCATTTGTCCAGTCCCAACATTCATATTGATTTGTGTGTTCTGTAGTCTGAGAGTACCACAAAGTGGAGAGGCGGCTATCCCAATAGGGTCTCCATGGCTAGAGTAGACGTTGACTTTATTGCCCCCGTGATTCCAAGACTTGCAAGCCTTTGCACCTTGCTTAGTCGTGTAATGGCTCCTCTTTGATGTGTCTTTGGCTACCACACCAGAGAGGCGTAGGTAATGGATGGCATAACCACCTTGTTGTACAACCAGTGCAACATATGTGGTCTTAGTCCCCATTTTTCCCAAAAGAGCGTCTGGCTAGTGCAGTCATCGCCTTTTTGGTTGTTTTTTTCCAAATGCTGGTTCCACGTCAACTTAGAGTCAAGAACTACTCCGAGGTATTTGACTTCTCCCTTGAGCTGTATGTCTTCCCCTCGAAGTCTTATAGGTCCGTCCATCTTATCGCCAGGTTAAGAGCCTCCTGCATGCGATCTCTAACCGTCGTGTTATATTTTCCTTGTACAAGGACTACTATGTCATCAGCATATCCGAGGGCTCGATCACCTGCCTCTTTTAGTGTACCCAGCAGCCCGTCCGCGATCAGATTCCACAGGAGTGGGGATAAAATCACACCCTGCGGACATCCTCTAGTCGTTCTGGCTACTAAGGTCTCTACCAAAATTGTTATATGAAGTCTGTTCCTTAACATGGAGTCCATCCAGGCCACACACGGTTCCTCGATTTCTCTATGTTTAAGAGCTCTCGTGATTGAATTTATTGAAGCATTGTGACCAGCACTTACGGTCTTATGAAGAAATGAGAAATTCGTGAATCGCTTCAAAAGGTGACCAGTTTTTTCAACGCGAAATTCGTACGATGCCTGAAATATGGGAGAAAGTAGTGGCCAGCGATATACTTTGAATCATAAATCTATAACCATTTTTTTACAATGAAGCCTCGAATTTCGAAAAAAAACGACGGAAGCAGAAGTTGTACACCTCAGAAGTTGTACACCTAATAGTAATTTTTAATATGCTGAAGTTTAAAATATATAATTTTGGCTAAAATCTATAAATATCATTCCAAAGGTTTAGTTTCTATTATCATACTTTTTTAATTTTAGAGGATGCAGCTTATTAGTTATTTGTTTAATCATTATTTCAACTTTGATAGATTATCTTATACTAAATTCCGATGAGAGTTCAAATATGAAAAATTACCAACAAAATAATTTGGAGAATCACAACGGAATAAATAACAATGGTTTAAAATATATTAGTACCATAAGCAATATTGTTACAGCAAATGGAAGCACAGATAATGAAATATCAAAAAAGAGAAAAACGAAAAAAAATGGTAAGATATTCAAAATTTAATAAATAATATTAAATTCGTCTGTAAAGTAAATAGAGAACTAGTAAGGCGGAGTACACACGGAGCTACTCAAAACAAACGTGATTCTGACGCAAATCACCAACTAGTCCGCGATGAGTCGCAGCCATTGTAATTGAATGGAACACCGCAGACGGCTACAACTCGATATGGTGACTCAATTTTGACTTGAATCACGCAGTTTCTAATTTTCATCTGTAAAGTGTGTCAAATATTATTTATTTTCTTTCAAAATATTTTTTTTCACAATGAATGATCAACTAATAAATATAAAATTATTGGAAGAAGTTCAAAAATCTCCGTATTGTATAGTTTTAAGCTCCTAGGCTACTCCAAGAGGGAAGAAACTGATCATGCTTGGTGTGAAATAGCAAAAGAATAATAATAAAAGAGTAATAAAGTAAGATGGATTCATCATCACTCGAATCGGTATTCATTTTTAGTCAGATTGTGAATAATTGATGTTTTCTACCACATCTGTAATCAGAGACTACTGATTTAGATTACTATTGAGTAGACCGTGTGTGCGGATATAGCATCACTAATCAGTTCGTAACTGGTTAGTAATTTCAGTTTCAGTTTCTTTTGAGTAGCTCCATGTGTACTCCGCCTAAGACTTTACCAAAACTGAATAATTTACGGTTGACGTACGTTTCGCTGATGCCCAAAGCCACGATGACCCATCTAGCCTGAGAAAATTTCAGCTTTTATAAAATAATATTTTCTTTTTCAATGTATTAAAGTTGCTTGTGAACGATGTGACAGAGTCGCAGTTGCTACCCGACAGTGACAAATCCAGTAATATTGTTTTTTTTTTCAGATATGCCTTTGAAATTGCTCTTGTCATTTTCGGCTATCGCAAATGGCAGGAAAATTTTGTCCGTAGAGAAAGTTTCTATGGAATCAATAAAATGTATTCATGGATTGCGATTTTTTTCTATAGCTTGGATAATATTGGTACACAGCTATTTAGAAATATTTGCTATTAGTGACAATAAAAATTTAAGAATCGTCACTGAAAGGGGATTTTTATATCAGACTATCTCGAATGCCACATTTTCAGTAGATACTTTTTTCTTTATAAGGTAAGTATTAGTATTGTTGGATTAATTTACAAAATTAATTCTTTAAAGAAAATATACCGTGAAACAAATAAATGAAGTCCAGAAGTCAGTTCTGACAACTAAACAAAGTAACTTCCGTTATAAAAACTTCCGGAAAAATAAATTTGGAATTTTCGCTTCTGGGATTTATTTATACGTTTTGCTGATAGATGGTAGAGCGATTGCGTAGTTTATCTTTTAGCTGAACTAGCTAGCGTGTTTCTGGAATTTGATTTATTGGAAACGAAAGCCCAACTGAAAAAGTCGAAAGGCACGAATCGAATAAATTGAATTCCGAACTTGTTTACTTGAAGGGATACCAGACCAAACCAGAATCGGATATAAACTTTGTTACGCACAATTGATGTCTGTCGATGGCTCCCAGTGCGCAACCCTTCCTGCTCGATATCAGGGCCCCGATGTTTGAAATCTGTGAGTACAACTCGTCTGCGAGAATGTACCACGTGACCATCTCGAAATAGGTCAACGTTGCCAAATTTAAATTTAGACAGTTCAACAAAAAGTAGAGCAAAACATATATTTTAATTCACTTGAAACCTTCGTGCAAGAAGAAATAGATTAGGACAGACAGCCAAATTATTGGATTTAGACCAATTATAAGCTCTTTAGATCCGTTATGAAAATATTAATTCAAAATATAAAACATTTTTCAGAAAAATTATCAAAAATTAAAATGACAATTTTTCAAAGGAAAACATTTATTTTTCACAGTTATACGAATTTAAATTAAGAAAAAGCTTAATTTTCAATCGAAAAAATTAGTTTATACATTTTCAATTTATAATTTTATCCAGAGCTCATTTGTTAATTATCTAATGGTATATGACTACGTAACTGCCTATCCTTAAAAATCAAATAACTCACTTATTTTTCATCTAAACTTCAACATATTATACATTTTCGGAAAGGGAAAGAGTTCACCTTTCAGATAGAATAAAAATATATAGGGTGTGTCGTTAAAAAAATTTTAAAACACCCTATATAAGATTTTACTAAATAAACATTTATACTGAAAAAAACTTTATATAAAAAGAAACTGTTCAGTGAAAACCGCACCTTCCTATCGTTTCTAAGCTCCGAGATATTTGCAGTTAAAATGGGTCAGAAACTTCTGGGACACCCGGTATTTCAAAAATAAAGGTACTTTATTCCTGAGTAAATTTCATATTTTTTGGCAAATTTCGTATACGACTGAAAAAATTTGATATGAGATGGTTGCATTTTAGGTTTTTAAATAAAAGTCTTTTTAATATAATAATAATATAAGAGTATTTTTTTGTATGAACTTTCTGGTTACCTGTTTTGATATCTGAAATTTCATCAGAATTGATCATAAAAGTATATTAGAGGAAATCTTTGAATATGTTGGCAAAAGTACATTCAAATCTGTTTAGGATTATAATAAATAGGACCTTTTGAAATTTGTTTTAGGGTAAATCGGCATTAGTCTAGCCATATCTGTATACACGGAAATTAGTAAATTAGTATAATAAAAATAGTCCTGGTTTCCCCTACTTTAAGGGAAAGAAATCTGTAAATTCTCTTTTCCAATAAATATTTTATTTATTCCTAAAACAAATAGTGTTTAGTGAAGTTCGCAGCCAATATAAATATATTTTTTTGTGTTTACCTGGTAAGTTTTAATAGATTTTTTATTTGGTGTTTGTTTTTCAAATAGAACTTTTTCATTTTATAGATTTTATTAATTTTAAATATTAATTAATATTTTCAAACAACAATAAGCAAATCAGCAAAATAAACAGCTAATGATTGAAACGAGTCATAACGAAATATACACAAACACTCTAAACAGAAAACTATAAATCACATACCAAACTATTAATATCAAAGATATAGGTTATAATTAAATTAAATTTGACTTGACAGTCTCTACACTTAACCAGCGTTGCCAAACTGCGGGGAATCTCAAGATGATTGGGGATTTATTGGGGATTGGCATTATGCGGGGATTTTGAAATCTCATCGTTAAACAATATAATAAATAATCAGCAGGAATTAAAATAAAAAAACAGTTCAGATTGGGCATAGAACTCAAGACCATTTGCACAGCAGCAAATCATTTGTCCATTGTACCTACTTTTGTTATAATAAATCATATTATAATCGGGTAAGTTCGTTCATCTCCGCGCGGTGCGAACGCGAACACATAGAGAAAACCTTTCTGTGATTCCCTTAGTTTTAGACGCTTCTAATTGCTAGCTTTGCTTTAGATAAGTTAATTTTGTATTCTGTCGCGAAATAACGATACGATTTTGTGCAAATATGGATAAATGGTTAATAAAAGGTCAAAATAAAGAAGATAATCCTAAGGTAAGGTACTTAACCTATTGAGGGGAATTTTTGGGGAATCAGCAGATTTTTGTCCCCAAATTTTGGGAATTTTACTTGGGATATTGGGGAATATGATAAATTGGCATCGGCAACACTGCACTTAACGCCTTCACGGCGCTATTGCGCATGTTTACTCTCTTACTAAACTCAACTCTACTGGTACAACCCAGTAGAGCACTTCTATGCGAACTTGTAGAAGATTTCTCTTGGTTTCAAACATACCGATTTTGTGACGCTGAGAGAGTGAGGAGTGATCACGTGGTACATTCTCGCACACGAATTGAAAATTTGTAAACTAACTTTTTCGATTGAAAATTGCTTGTTCTTAATTTAAATTCGTATAAATTTGAAAATTAAATATTTTGCTTTGAAAAAATAACTACTTTAATACACAAAAAAGAACGTTTTCACCAGAGGTTTCATAAAAAAATTATTTTTGCAAGAGTTAAAAATTAAAAACGAAAAACATGGTTTTATCGTATTTGTATTTTCTTTTCTAAAGGCTGATGTTTTAAAACAAATTGTTATTGATGTTTATTAGTACATCAAGAAATAGTAATTTTTTTATATTTTCAATTTCATTTGTAATTTTAATGTTATATAACTTGTCTACTTTTTTCTCATAAGATTAAGAGACTTATATTTATCGACAGGAACATTTGGAAATTTCTTTTTTGTGTTTTAAATAACCTGTAATTTTGCCAAGACAAAATATTGAATTTTCGATTTTATATTAAAAAAAAATATTATAATTATTATACTTTTTTTAAACAATATATATTTAAGAATTTTAAACTTCAAACTATAACACAATTTAATTTACTTCTTATAGAGTTTACCAGTCTGCATGGTGCTTACCTGTGCTGTAATCCAATCAGACAAAGTTTCTTGAAATACAGCGATAACCAAGGAAGAAAATGAGCTCTGATAAAATTATAAAATGAAAATTTATAAACTAACTTTTTTTTCGATTGAAAATTAGGCTTTTTCTTCTTATAACTTAAAAATAGATATTTTGCTTTGAAAAATTGTCATTTTAATTTTTGATAATTTTTCTAAAAAATGTTTTGTATTTTTAATAAAACAATTAATATTTCCATAACGGATCTAAAGAGCTTATAATTGGTCTGAATCCAATAATTTGGCTGTCTGTCCTAATCACTTCTTCTATTTCTTCTTGTACGAAGGTTTCAAGTGAACTAAAATATATGTTTTGCTCTACTTTTTGTTGAACTGTCTAAATTTAAATTTGGCAACGTTGACCGATTTCGAGATGGTCACGAGGTACATTCTCGCAGACGAGTTGTACTCATACATTTCAAACATCGGGGCCCTGTGCGGTTGGGATGGGTTGGTATTTAATGGAAAAGAATTTGATGTTAATAAAATTGGGCGCCACTAGTTAACTTTTCCTTGAGCCGGTCCTAGCTAGAAGACCGCCGCGATAATCGGGATCGACAGATACCTACTAAATGGAAACACGCTAGAAATATAAACAATATATACAGGGTGTGCCACGACGTACTGTACACAGTCCAACCATAAGTACTATGGACAGAGGCCATTTCATATCTGGTATTACAAAATGGCTTGTTGCGTTTTTGACGGATATACAGGGTGATATTTGAAAATATGTGAATTATTCTACGTTAAGTATATCTAAAAGTAAAAATCTCAGACCAATCAAATTTGGCACACTTAGTGTGCTCCCTGAGCTCAATAAAATAGATTTTAAAAAAATTTTAATTTCAGGTCCCGACTTAGTTTTTTTTAGACTTTTATTGGTTTTTTGAAAACAACACCCTGTAAGCCAGATCAGACAATTTTTATTTTTCTCACTTTAAAGCTTAAGGATGATACTAAGCAACAGGTAAAAAAAATTGAACGCGCAACTTTTTGTTTTCTGCAGAAAAAAATAAAACTTTAAAAAATAGTATAATTTTAATTGATTCACATTCTTCTTATGACTGATGCGGCACTACATTGATAGCACATCATCATTTTTCAACAAAAATCATAAGGACAGTTCATTTTACTCGATATAAAGTATTATTCAATCAACCGTTGAAATTCCAGGGCCGTATTTATTTTTGCAGTCTCTGTACCAGTTGGGGGTGATATGGATGGAGGAGACCTTTCTTTAACGTCCTGATAACTGTGGACTTAGAAATATTCAAAATACTGGATATTCGCCGGGTACTTAGCTTCTCATTTTGATTTACCATTTCCAAAATACCCTCTTTCTGGTCTTCTGTCAGTCGCTCACCACGTTCTTTCACAAACTGTCAAAATGGACGTCAAAGCGAATTCAAAGCCTACTTGCATTTGCAAAATAATCAAAAGTAATAGTTTTTTCTTTGACGTTACAGAAAGAAAATTTGTAAAACTCGTTTTACAGGGTGTTGTTTTTACAGGATCAATAAAAACTTTAAAAAAATTAATACGGCCCTGGAATTTCAACGGTTGATTGAATAATACTTTATATCGAGTAAAATGAACTGCATTTATGATTTTTGTTGAAAAATGATGATGTGCTATCAATGTAGTGCCGCATCAGTCATAAGAAGAATGTGAATCCTTTAAAATTATACTATTTTTCAAGTTTTATTTCTTTCTGCAGAAAACAAAAAGTTGCGCATTCAATTTTTTTTGACTGTTGCTTAGTATCATCCTTAAGCTTTAAAGTGAGAAAAATAAAAATTGTCTGATCTGGCTTACAGGGTGTTGTTTTCAAAAAACCAATAAAAATCTAAAAAAACTAAGTCCGGACCAGAAATTAAAATTTTTTTAAAACCTATTTTATTGAGCTCAGGGAGCACACTCAGTGTGCCAAATTTGATTGGTCTGAGATTTTTACTTTCAGATATACTTAAGGGCGCGGTCTTCCTGTGTATAAAATCCTATGCTGCAGACCAAAAGTTAAATCGACTGATTTCCGAATGTAATGGGATTTAAAATATAATTTTCAGACAAATTAAAGATAAAGGTCTAACTTAGGTAGTCTTACTATTTTAAATCGATAAATTTATTATTTTCTATGAAAACGACAGCTTTAAAATCATACAATTTTTTTAACCTTAAAAGTGGCATTTAACAATCTATATATCCTCGATTCTGAAAAAATAAGAAAAATAAACATTAACTTGACCTAAGTTAGACCTTTATCTACAATGTGGTTTAATCAGAATACATCAAAATACTTTAATTTATGAAATCAGTCGATTTGAAATTTTGAAGTAATTTCAAATTAATTTGAAAGTTTTGTCAAACAATGGCGTCTAAAAATTCTTTACCCATAGGTATTCAGTATATATATATATATATAGATCATATAGGTTTTAACACTGTAAGAAAGATGGTGCCCGAAGCAAATCAAATTTGCAATGGATGCCAACCCATCAGCTGAGATATTTAGCGGGGTGATACCATAATTAGCCCAGTTGTGAGAGACTTTGACCTCTCATAAAATGTGATATCGCTTTAAAAGGTGTAGAAAACGATAAAAAAATCTTTGCGGCTCTAAAGTGTATGCTAAATTCGAAAAACTAATAGCACAACCACGTGAAACAGCAAAAAATTTTACTATTATTTATATTTCAGATAACATTTGTTCACTTTAAATTTTATTTTAATGTAATATACTTAAATGTTTCTTTTCAAATTATATTGCTAATTTTATATTTTGTTTGTTAACTGTTTCATTTTATTCATTGAATTGTTTTCATTATTCTACAATAAATTATTGATATTTTGTAAACTATAAACGTCACTTATAGCAAATTTTATCTCAAACTATAAAAATGCCATTTTTGGTTTTACTGTACAACTCAAGAAAATCAATAAACTCTGTAGATTTTTTTTATCTCTAATTTTTTCCAAAAATTCAATTTTTTTCCCATTTCATCGTATTCCTATCTGTTATGGTTTAGAATATAGCAATGTTGGCACATAATAAAAGAAACATGCACTAAAAACACAAAAAGAACGCTGCAATTGTATTTATTGTCTTTGTAAATAAAGTAAAGTAAAATTTTTGCTCTCCAAACATTTAAAAAAACTTTAATCAGAAAGGAACATTCTAAGTACGCCGAATATAATAATATATCATGAATTTAAATTTTCGCAGGAACTCACAGCTGTTGTTGATAAGTTCATTTGGCAACGTCGAATCAGTGGTTAGGCAACGTTTTGTCTCAAAGTTGACGAGATTTTAGAGTATTTATAGATATATTTTTTATTACTCGAGGACGAGATGCTTTTTGCGCATGTCGTTTAACTGTCATAACGCGGGAATTTTTAAAAAGAATTCAAAATTATTTGTGTTATGCATTAGAATAAAAATATAGAAAGTATTTTAGAAAAGAATTAGGGAATATTATAAAGTAGAAGATAAGAATATATTCAAAATAACTGATATGTTGTATGACTTTCATAATAAATTAATTTTTACTTTTTAATAGTTAGTATGTGTCGGAATCATGATTTTTCTTTTTTAATCAGTTATAATAACTATTAAATTGTCAATGTGTCAAATTATTACTTTCCATGGAACTCTAATTTATCAAATTAAAAAAAATGTAATAATTTTGTGCATAGGCATAGAAATGTAAATTTTCACTTCTGTTTTGTTTTCAAACATCAACTTCCTGTTGTCAAATTGGTTAAAAAAAAGTTCTGATTTTGGTAGATGTCGATCAATATGTAATCTTTCATATTTTATATTCAAATTCATTAATCTGAAAATTATAGAGATATATTTATTTTCAAATTGTTTGGGACTTCTAAATATCTTTGAAATGTTCACCTAAATCGTAATTCATCGTTCGCGCGGTTAATTTTTCTTTCGTTTCTCACACTTCATAACGAAGAACAAAATCACTTTATACGGGGTAATTCATTGAGAAATGCGCATACAGAAAGGGTAGATGGAGAACACCGAGGTGCTTCTAAATAACCTATGGGTCTATAGTTCTTTATAACCAAGATACAGGGCGATTTATTAATTTTCCCCATTTTTTCAATTAATCATAACTTATGAACGACCCTATACGTTTTTGTAATATTTGGTTCGTATGTTCTTTGTCTACAGTGGTGTCGATTAACATATTCCAAGTCCGGCCTTAAAAAGTTAATGAGTAGGTTTCGAATCGAAACAATACCCAGTATATTAATATTTTAAAATTTTATTTGGAAAGAGCAGAAAAAAATAAGTAAGACTAAATATATTTGGTGCTTCCGCTTACAACTTTTTTACTTATTAACTTGACTTAAATCTAGATGTTTCGATAATGAGGTGGCACAAAAATAAAAAAAAATTCTTCCCCAAATGGTACTTTTCTAGCTTTAATCCATAAAATCATCAACTATTTCTTATTCTCCTAATTTCTGGATCCCAACCTTATTGAAAAATCAAGAAAAAATATTATAAAGTATATATTTGTAAATTTATTTTAAAATTATTCATTTATCTGTTTAAGAATTTATTAATAAACAAATTCATTGATAAAACATATAATTTTTGTTTTCTTCTGTGTTTTTAGTACAATGCTTTTTGTGATCATTGTAGGCCCTTTCACTATTTATTTTTTATTATCCGATCGCTGGATTATAGCGATTACTTAAACTATAATCGCGATATGCCGGTACGTTAGAAGTTTTTTTGGTAGCAACAAAGGCGCCGCTTTAAAACTGTTAAATTGGGGCAACTTTATATATTACACGAACTATACGCGTATTGCATTTGCCTTAGCGACCCGAGTTAAATAACGCCGGCGCCGTCCGATTGTTCGCGAAATCTCTTTCGACATAACCTATTACCGTGATTTAATTGGGGATTTGACATTTTTTAATTTTTTACAGTTTGTACTTTCATTCTTGGTTTTTATAGTTAAGCATTTTGATAAAACTAAACATACAAATAGAATTGCTATAATTTTAAAATTAATATTTCTTCAAAACACAAAAATAAAGTAGATCATAAACGCACTTTTTATTATATAAAATCAAGGATCTCGGGTTTAAATAGTCTTCAAGAAAAGTTCGGTGAAAAAAGATGCAATTGTCTAGGAGTCTAGGGCCACCGTGAGCTGAACCAAAGTTCAAACGATGCCTGCCCGCCTTGACTTAAAAAAGCGATTCTTTGATCTACAAAGAAGCGCCGACGCAACTTGACACGTGTCGATTCTGGAATAGTTGTCATAGCTATATACTAACTTTGAAATGAGCAATAACATCACTCTGTATACATTTGAAAGGGGCATTTTATTTCGAAAATTTAATACCAATTATACCCTAGTAAAAAATTGTTTCCTACTTGTAAATATCTTTGACATGTTTAGCTAAATCGTAATTCATCGTAATAAATAAATAAATAAATCGTTTGCGTGGTAAATTTTTCTTTCGTTTCTCATATACTTCATAACGAGGAACAAAATCACTTCATATAAATAACTGAAAAGAAAATGTTATTTTGATATTATCAATGCCTCAGTAACAAATTATTTTAATTTTAAGAATTAAAAGAAAGATTTTATGGATGAATAGTTTTCATTGAAAGGCTCTGTATAAATAATATATACCTACAAAGAAAATAAATGAATAATTATTTATCATTATGTTCTTTATTGTTAGTTAACCACTTACAAAGAGCTATAGACCGAGGTCCTTCTGCCCATAAATGAATAATAAAAAGTTAAGATTATACATTTTGGTAATACTAAATATTGTTCTCCCCTTGTATTAAATATAGCAGACAATGAATTTCTCGAATGGTTTCTGTAATGAGAAAATTTCAAAGGAAGGTTTCTGTAACTACTTTGTTTAATTTAAGCATTTATCACGAGATACCAGCACCTCCCGGACAGCACCTTATTTGACATAATTTCGCTGACTTTTGACGTACAAGACCGCGCCCTTAACGTAGAATAATTCACATATTTTCAAATATCACCCTGTATATCCGTCAAAAACGCAACAAGGCATTTTTTAATACCAGATATGAAATGGCCTCGGTCCATAGTACTTATGGTTGGACTGTGTACAGTATGTCGTGGGACACCCTGTATAGTCGAGGCAATGAAGCACTAAAAATACCCGAACCGGGGAAAAATTTCGGAGTGAACGGTTTGGAATGCGGTTTATTGCATTGTCTTCCAAAATTTATTTGTAAAAAATGTGGCGACTTGGATTCCATGACAAATCGGAAATTGCATTACTGCAGCTAAAAACGCATCCAAAAAATGCATTATTTGAGAGGCCTTTTGGCAAATTTATGATTATGATGTTCAAATTGGTCCCACGAACACCTGGAGCTCAGGAACACCGATAAACGTCATCTTCGGGGGACTATCTCAAAATTCAAGCGGGGAAGTAGAGAAACTCGGCGCCCGGGGGTTTTTTGGGTCGCCCGAACACCTGGTGCACCTGAACCTGGACGTGGATGTCATCCCCGAGAATTTTCCAGAAAATATTGACAAAAGCAAACCGAAAATCTCTATGGGGGCGTTTTGTGGGGTGCTAGATCCAAATGTCACGTCGAAAACGACCCTCGAACACCTGGTGCACCAGAACCTGGCCCTAAACGTCGTCTCCGAGGTTTTTCCAGACATAATCGAAAAAGATGAATCGAACATCGTGAAGGGGGTTTTTTGAGGCGCTGAATCCGAATTTCGTGTCGAAAACGACCCCCCGAGCACCTGGTGCATAAGAACCTGGCCCTAAACGTCGTCTTCGAGGTTTTTCCAGACATAATCGAAAAAGATGAATCGAACATCGTGAAGGGGGTTTTTTGAGGCGCTGAATCCGAATTTCGTGTCGAAAACGACCCCCCGAGCACCTGGTGCATAAGAACCTGGCCCTAAACGTCGTCTTCGAGGTTTTTCCAGGCATAATCCAAAAAGATGAATCGAACATCGTGAAGTGGGGTTTTTTGAGGCGCTGAATACGAATTTCGTGTCGAAAACGATCCCCCCCGAGCACCTGGTGCACCTGAACCTGGCCCTGAACGTCATCTTCCTGAAAATATCGACAAAAACGAACTGAAAATCGTTGAGGAGAGTTTTTGGGTCGCTGAAACCGAATTTCGTGGCGCCCAACAATATTCTGGAACTAATATTCTGTGGATGCAAAGGAGATTGTAATCTGAACACCTGTAGTTGCAGGAAGCAGGGCCTCCCTTGCAATCTTGCCTGCAAAATTTGTGAAGGCTCAACTTGCAACAATACTGACAGTTATTCAGTTGAAAATGTTATTGCGGGATAGAGAGAGACCTTAGATGAAGAAGATGATCTACATAGGAATGAGTCAGTTGATGACGAAGAAAATGAACAAACTGGCGATGTGTCACTTGAGGGAGAATTTGATATTTAGTAACGTATTTAAAAAGTGGAGTTATTAATCTATGATGTAAAGTTAAGTTACAGGTAGATTGAATTGGATGTGAGTTCAATAAAAAGTCTTTAAACGACAATTACATAAATATTGGCTTTCTATTCATTCTATTTCTTTCCTCGCATAATTTAACGACAATCACCAATTCCACATAGCTATTGTAGTATTGACGTCGGTCTCTAAGACATCAGGGTTGGTTGACATTCATGAAAATGACATCGATGTCAAGATAAAAGCATCCGTGCATCAGGTGCTGGGAAGGTAGTTTTCGACGTGAAATTTCGCTTAAGCGGCCCAGAAACACCCCTACAATGGTTTTTTTTGTTAGGAAAATTCTCGGAGATAACATCCGGGTTCGGGTGCATCAGGTGCCAGGGGGCTATTCGCCGATGCCACATTCGGATTCAGAGCCTCAAAAAGATCGTGTCAGGAAAACCCTCGGAGACAACATTCCGGACCGTGTCCAGGTGCACCAAAAACTCGGGGGGTCGTTTTTGATAAGAAATTCGGATTCAGCGCCCCAAAAAACCCCAACAACGATTTTCAGTTCGTTTTTGTAAATATTTTCAGGAAAAGCCACGAAGATGACGTTCAGGGCCAGGTTCAGGTGCAACAGGTGCTCGGGGGTCGTTTTCGACACGAAATTCGGATCCAGGGCCTCAAAAACCCCCCTCAACGATTTTCAGTTCGTTTTTGTCGATATTTTCAGGAAAAGCCGCGAAGATGACGTTCAGAGCCAGGTTCAGGTGCACCAGGTGCTTGTTTTCGACACGAAATTCGGATTCAGCGCCTCAAAAAACCCCCTTCACGATGTTCGATTCATCTTTTTCGATTATGTCTGGAAAAACCTCGGAGACGACGTTTAGGGCCAGGTTCTGGTGCACCAAGTGTTCGGGGGTCGTTTTGGACGTGACATTTGGATCTAGCACCCCAAAAAACGCACCCATAGAGATTTTCGGTTTGCTTTTCTCAATATTTTCTGGAAAATTCTCGGGGATGACGTCCACGTCCAGGTTCAGGTGCACCAGGTGTTCGGGGGTGTTCGCCGATGCCGTATTTGGATTCAGCGACCCAAAAAACCCCCGGGCACCGAGTTTCTCTACTTCCCCGCTTGCATTTTGAGATAGTCCCCCGAAGATTACGTTTATCGGGGTTCCTGAGCTCCAGGTATTCGTGGGACCAATTTGAACATCATAATCGTGATCAGCGACCTCAAAAACCCCTGGATACCCGACTTGGGCCAATTCTGACTCTTATTTACAAAGTTATTAAATTTGCCAAAAGGCCTCTCAAATAATGCATTTTTTGGATGCATTTTTGGCTGCAGTAATGCAATTTCCGATTTGTCATGGAATCCAAGTCGCCACATTTTTTACAAATAAATTTTGGAAGACAATGCAAAAAACCGCAAAAAACCACCGTTCACTCCGAAATTTTTCCCCGGTATTTTGCTTCATTGCCTCGACTAATATTAAAATATGGAACAACACTTAGACTACGCGCCGCTGTGACGTCACGGGCCGCTCACAAATACTAATTAAAACAAATAAACAATTTAGAACAAACAACACAATAAATATAAAATACTAAATAAAGAAGAACTTGAAAGATTCTTGTTAGGAAAGGGGTTGGTTATATGTTGGATGGCTGAACACTGGAACCCTATAAATTTATAAATATTAGAATTTAGAATAACTTACCGAATCTCTTTTAAAATTATTTTACCTCCTTCGAGGGTACACAAACTAATGTTTCAACTACTCCCCTGCCTCTCAATTTCCAAATTATTCCCGAAACTCCACAGCCTCATTCTCCGCTCTCTCTGTGAACGATTCCAAATCAAACTCTAAAATTACGGCCACACCAAAAAAAATGACGTTTTTCCCGTCAAAAATAATTTTCCAGAGAGCCTGATAGATATCCTATATAAAGGGCGATAAAAGTTCAATGTGGCGGGTGAGTGGCCAAATCAACCCGTAACAACTTTGCAACTAAAAATGCTAATTGAGAATTTTTGCTTTGCTAATTTGTCAAATTCATATATCAGCCACGCTGATTACAAAACAATTAATACAAAATAAAAATAAGCAGAATTTTGTTAAAAAAATTTAAAATCAACATTAAAATTCTTAAAGATTAAATTGAAATATAAAAATTAAATGTCACTTATACAGCGACTTTTGTTGCTGTATCTTGGATGACAAATTTAATGTGCCAGAGAATTTTTAGATACATTTGGCACGCGTGAAAATTTTAAATGCGTATTTGCATAAACTTTAAAATGCAATCTCAGCTTCCCGTGGACCGATTGTCAACTATGAAATATACTATACGAAAATGGCGATTTCTTAAGATTTTGCGTTTTCGGACTGTTTTTTGAAAATTTTAAATGCGTTTTTAAGGCACTTCCGATCGAGCTAGATCAAAAAATTTTACATTTTTGGAATCTACGCTTCAAGGACTATAACATGGCATAAAAAACATAAAAAATTTCTAAATTTGAAAGCCTTTTTGAGGCACTTCCGTTAGAGCTAGACCAAAAAGCTGGACATTTTTGAAATCTACGGACCAAAATCTATAAGATAACATCAAAAACAGACATCGAAATTTTTTAAAATTTTTCAATTTTACAGGGAGGTGCCGAGGACGATTTAGGTCATTTTTTGAACGCCTATTTCTCGACTATCCGAAGAGATAGCTCAAAAATTAAAAAAGATTCGGAATCTGCTCGTTCCAAATCTACAAAATGCCCTTTAATACCATTCGATATCGTTAATAATAAAGGAGATACGACATATGGATTTTTTAGAAAATCACTCAAAAATCCATATAACTCCCCTAAAATCGGCAGAATTTAAATTTCGAGATATATAATGAATTAGTACTTCTATTTACTACATTTTGGCCGAGGTAAATTTCGGTGAAATAATTATTATTCATTATATTTAGTGAATGTCATTGCTGCTTTGTGTTATAAATTTTATTAATAGATTAGAATAGAATAGAATCTTTATTTTCACCGAACAAATTGTTCGGTATCTGAATTCGATCTGTGTGTATGTATGTGTTGATTCTTTGTCTTTATGAATTTTAAAATTCTGACTTCAGATTTTAATCATCAAAAAGTAAGCTTAGGGTTTGATGTGCCCCTCTGTACCGCTTCGGGGACTCTTTCAAAATGGGGTGCAAAATATGAAAATTTTGAAGTTTAAAATGACATTGCATTTAAAGTAGACGCATAGTGAATGACTGTTTTGGTAAAAGTGAGTAAACTGTGACTGTTGGCTGTGTTGATTAGAATGAGAACTGAGAACTGTCAATCCAAAATTTTATTAATAATGTCATTACAATCTGTTCGGTTTATGGCACTGATAGAAGAGCATTCTCAAATGGTTTAATATTAGTCCAGTAACTGAAGGGTCAAACCTGTGAATAAGTCTGGCATGAGTTCCCACATAGCGCATCTTGTAGGTCACCGCAGGTGTTTTAACATGAGAAAATCCTTAATGCGTTGTGGTCAAGGGGAGGGGCTGAAAATTGGCCACAAAACCTGGAAAATGGGTTTCCCGCTAATATCTGGCTAAATATGCCAATTAGAGAATTTTTGTTCATACAAAAAATGGAGATCAGCTCATTCTCTACAAAAATGGTCCTTATCATTTTCTTCGAAAATTCAATAGTTTTCGAGATAATGGCACTCAAAAGTCCCCTCATTTCAGCTGCTGCTCTACCTTCAGGAATTCTGCTTTCTATGAATTAACGCGTAACCGGGCGGACGAATTGTTCAATATCTCGGGAAAAAATTAATATTTTTCGATGATTCAAAGTTCATCGGAATGGGAAAACCCGTAGCTACAATTCCATGTGACTTGAAGTCAGTTCGTATTTACCAAAAATATTTAAAAAAGCGGTCAAAGTTTTTTTCAACAATATTTAGAGGCTGCTTCATTAATTTATTCATATTTTCTTTAAAAATAGTCATTTATTCTAATTTTGCCTTAATAATGGGGGGTCTTGAATGACCTCAGAAATTTTTTTGCAATACTTTTCTGGCGTTCTAATATACAATTGATTTGTTTATTTGTATATTTTAGCCGATTTCGGAGTTCCAGAGAATCTTCGGAACAAGCGCGAATTATAATCTTATGATCCGTTATATTGATTTCCAATGCACATCATTTCAAAGCTTAGATGGTCTACTTTTCAAATATATTTTTTTATTTTTAATAGAGTCTAATAATTTTCGAGAAATGAGGAAAATTGGTCACACGAGTCAAAACCGGCCTTTTTTTGTTTATCCATTTCTTGTTCCCCGCTCTTTATTTCTTGAGGATTAATAATTAGATGAAAGTAAATTTCTGAGGTCATTCAAGACCCCCTAAGGTTCCATTATCAAGGCAAAATTAGAATAAATGACTATTTTTAAAGAAAATATGAATAAATTAATGAAGCAGCCTCTAAATATTGTTGAAAAAAACTTTGACCGCTTTTTTTAAATATTTTCGGTAAATACGAACTGACTTCAAGTCACATGGAATTGTAGCTACGTGTTTTCCCATTCCGATGAACTTTGAATCATCGAAAAATATTAATTTTTTCCCGAGATATTGAACAATTCGTCCGCCCGGTTACGCGTTAATTCATAGAAAGCGGAATTCCTGAAGGTAGAGCAGCAGCTGAAATGAGGGGACTTTTGAGTGCCATTATCTCGAAAACTATTGAATTTTCGAAGAAAATGATAAGGACCATTTTTGTAGAGAATGAGCTGGTCTCCATTTTTTGTCTGGCATATTTAGCCAGATATTAGCGGGAAACCCATTTTCCAGGTTTTGGGGCCAATTTTCAGCCCCTCCCCTTGACCACAACGCGTTAAGGATTTTCTCATGTTAAAACACCTGCGATGACCTACAAATTGCGCTATGTGGGAACTCATGCCCGACTTATTCCCAGCTTTCGATCTATTCAGTCCTTCATTTACTGGACTATATAGGAAGTCCTAATACATAGTAGTTTAAAAAAATATTACATATCAAATTCAGTTGAATAAATAAAATAAAATATTGATAAAATTAGTAATAAAAGTAAGAAGTTTTAGTACTAAAGGTAAAATAAATACATCTTAAAGTAAACATACGAAGTTACAAAGTTAATTTACGGACTGGAAATAAATTGTACCAAATATTTTTTAAACTGAGGTAGAGGGGTACTCGTTTTAATTTCAGTAGGTAAAGCATTAAATTCACGTAATCCGCATATAAAAATAGATTTTGTTGCTATAGCTAGTTTTATTTGTGGTATATAGAAATTATTACCAGATCTTCTATTGTAGTTTTGTATTTCATTATTATAGATGATAAAATCGATCAGAGATAAAATAATCTATGTACCACAGGAATTAATGAGTGACCAGAGGCCCTCCGGACGCGAACCTTGCCTTCGGGAATTAAGGTCCCTTGATACTTAAATTACTATAATAAATATTTACTGAATTAAATAAAGGGAAAAGAACAATTGGACTTAAATGTGACCATTTAATACAACATTAAATAAATTCTGAAAATCAGTACCACAAGAACTTCCGAAAAATTTAATGGAAACAGGTTGGAGCAGTCTATAAATCAAACAACTACTCCTAGACTCGTGTTGACCCGAGCACTGTTGAGACGTTAACATTGTGATTCTTTTATTAGAGGAGCAACTCATTTCTATACCAGTGGACTCGGCTGATATCTTTAAATCAGACTATATATGGAAAAAAGGTTTCTTTAAATCAAATCCTAATGAAAGGATTAGATAAAACAAAGGAAGTCTAACACCGCTATCTATACCCTAAAGACAGAATCAGAATTGGAGGGTATAAATCAAATAAAGGGAAAAGATATCAAAATTAATACCACATCTGGTCCTAGCTATTTCGACAGTGCTCGGGTCAATACGAGTCTTGAATAATGTAATCCAATACTATTAGGGGCTTTTGTCCTAGGAGTAGTTGTTTGGTTTTTAGACTCCGCGCAACCAGTTTCATTTGATTTTTCAAAGATTTTTGTGCTACTGATTTTGAGAATTTATCTAATGTAATACCGAATTATGGTCTATTTTTATGTATGAGAGAGTAATAAAACAGCATTTCTAATGCAAAACTTAGTACGGTCATTTTAAATATTTTTACGGAATAATCTAAATATTTCCTAAAATTGTCATAAATGTACCTGAGCTAATACAAGTTTTGGGTCTTTTATTGGTCTTTTATAACCATAAGCTGTACAGAACAATAGAAAAAGGTTTGGACAGGCCAAAAGCCCTGTGTATTAAAGATAACATAGCCGTATCTTAAGATTATTTTCAATAAGTACCTATTTGCCAATTTTGTTTTATTTTAATTCCAAGAATTTCTTACAGTAATCGAATTATAAGTAGATAAATCCCTTACCAACAAATTTCACCGAAAATGCGATTGTAGGTTTTCCATTTAGTAAGGAGGTCCAGTTGTGTATTCTTGACAGCTTACTAAATGTCGTTTAGTTGCAGCATGCAAGGTGCAGTGTGCAATATATTGTGAATTCTAGTGTGATCATGGAAAATTTGGAAGTACCGCGTAAACGACAAAAAATCGGTCCTTTAACAGTGAATGAAAAAACATTAATATTTAATTGTTTTAAATCATTTACAGACAAACATTTATGTAAAAGTGTTGATGACACAGTGGAATTAGTTAGTAGTACGCTTGGTGTTGGGAAATCTACGATTTACAGAGTTGTTAAAGAAGAGAAATGTGGCGAGTTTCAAATAGAAAATCATTTGAAAGAAAGACTTCGAAGGAAAGTGCATGCGTTCTTCTTTAGAAAAGAATTTCCGATAGTAGACAAAGTTCTTGCCACGGTTCGAGATGATAAGGATTACCCTGAAATGACTCGAAGCACACTATGGAAACTTTTAAAAGAAATAGGTTTTCTATGGAAAAAGCATTCCAGAAAGTCTACTTTAATAGAAAGAAGCGATATTGTAGTATGGAGAAGAAATTACCTAAGGACTATAAAAGAAATGAGAAACCAAAGAAGAAATATATTTTATTTAAATGAAACATGGATCAACGAGGGACATACACCAAATAAATTTTGGCAAGATGAAACTGTTACAAGTCGAAGACAGGCTTTTTTAAATAATTTATCTACTGGTTTAAATCCACCATTAGGAAAGGGGCGCAGACTGATAATAGTACACTTTGTTAGTTCAAACTGTTTTGTTAAAGGTGGTTTATTGACTTTTGAATCTACTCGTACCGGTGACTACCATGAGGACATGAATGCTGATGTCTTTAAAGAGTGGTTCGAACAAATGATAGATCTTCTTCCTCAGAACTATATAATAGTAATGAATAATGCAAGTTATCACTCGAGACTTACAGAAAAAATGCCCACAACCAAGTGGTTAAAAAAAGATTTACAGAATTGGCTAAAATCCAAGAATATTAAGTTCCATCCCGGTTCTGTGAGAAGAGAAATTAAAAAAATATGAAATTAATGAAATTGCAAAAAATCGTGGGATGACGGTGGTTAGATCACCACCATATGATTGCGAAGTAAACCCGATTGAACTGATATGGGCACAGATAAAGGGAGAAGTTTCAAGAAAAAATAATTCTTTTAAAATGAGTGATGTTAAACAGTTGTTTTTGGAGGCTGTAAATAATGTGAAGCCTGAAAACTGGGAAAAGGCAGTAAATCATACGATTAAAGAAGAAGAGAAAATGTGGAAGTTGGACAATATTACTGATGAAATGATCGAGCCACTCATTGTAAATATTGGTTGCGACAGTTCATCTTCTGATTTCGATTCTGATTTGGATTTGTAGGTAAGAAGTAGTTTTTATATTAAAATTATTATTTATGAACGTAACGTTGTTTAAAAGTCAAAGTTTAAACCCTTATACCTACATAGCCCGTTTGACACAATGTTCTTAACATACCTTGTTAAGCAGGTTAATTAGGTGAAAATATAAGTGTACACCCGATATATTTATTATATTTATACAAAGGTTATTTCATACGAAAATACTCGAGGTATAACTTCACAAAATATTTTAACTGTCTACTAAAAGAAGTGGTACGCCTATGGATTACGAACGCTTTATTATTTTAATACTCTCTCATACATAAAAATAGACTATAGTTTGATAAACTTTTCGAAAAGGAAATAGTTTATTTATTCATTTATTTCATTTTTTGACTTTCTATCGACAATGTAACAAAATTAAATTTTTCCACATAGGTAACGTAATTAATTTATTTTTCAGTGGTCTTCTGGTAACTCTCACTTTCTTCCGAACAGAAGTAAAAAAACAAAAATCACTAGAAACCGAAAACATATGTAGAGCAGTAAAAAAGAGCACTGGCAGCTTCTTTATGATGATTTTCTACAGATTTTTCAGATTAACTCCAGCCTACCTCTTTGTTCTTGGACTCAATGAGATAATAATGAGATATTTACACTCGAATTCTGTTTTTTCTCCTGCCATTATTGATCATATAAGTTGTAACAATTATTGGTGGAGAAATATTTTGTACATAAATAATTTTTACCCACAGCATGAATTTTGTATGTTGTGGTCATGGTACATGGCTAATGATACTCAGTTTTATATTATCGCAACAATTTTGTTGTTAATCGGTACAAGGTAAGGTTATAATATTAACAAAATTCTCAAAGAACTCCTTTGATTAAACTCATTTGTGCAACACTTACTTCTAGAATATTCTAAGTTTTGTTCACGTTATTCATAAATAAGTCAATCTTAAGTAGGAAAGTTTAAATACTATTAAATTTGTGTTTGTACAGAAAAAATTTAAACAAAAGAAAAATAAGCCGTTTAATAATTTAAAGCACTTCATATTTAGTAATCATTATTAGATATAACTGTTAACTTTTACGCATGACCCTTGCTCTAATAAATGGCTTGAACTTACTGTAAAATTAAATTCGCTAACTTTGTTTTAGCAAAATTGAAAATCGTCTAAACAGAAACTATTCTCTTGTTTTATTTTATTTAGAATTAATTTTAAATTATTGTCAGAGAGTTTATATTTTAAAACATGCATCAATTTAATAGTAACAAAATTAAATTTTTTAAACAGTTATTTGTATTGCAGAAAACATTTGTATCATGCATTAAGAATATATTTACGCTAGTATCTAGATCAACAAACAAATCAAGAAACACTGCACACTGGAATCTAAAAAAAACCTTTTACGTATAGTTTATGCATTTTTCAATTGCAGAAATATAAAAACAAAATTTCCAGATGTGCAGACAAGTTGCTTTGATCGGTATTGGCATTTGTTTTGCAATTGAAAATAGATAAACTGTTAATGGAAGAGATCGACATTTTTATAAAAATATTTAGTGGAAGAGAGACAATTCTTTAATATTAGGCTTTTGTAAGTGTAATTGTATCAAAGGACCCCACGCCATTTAAATGTAAAAAACGTCCCGGTCAAATTGGCTGAAAATTTCGTGAAAAATTCTTCAAACTTTTCTGATTAAAGAATATGAAGTCCGAATAAGAACCTATGACTCAATTTTTTGTTATAAGCATCAGAAACTTTCGAAAAATGGGAAAAAAGCACAAATTCCTAATTTTCAACTTTAACAACTTTGGGAATCTAAAACTATGAAATTGGGGACTCAGAAAATCTTTCTGAAATCAAAATCCGACAGTTGGAGGTCCATTACTCCATGCCTCTCTGCCTGTTATGATGGTTTTGAAGTTTTTTCCGGAGCTATACTTCGGAAGCTTCTCGTCCGATGGCATTCCCATTATGGGGTCGATTTCCAACTCTTTGTATAGCTCGTTGTACATCTTACCGTGCAGTCTACTTGTGGGCGCTTGCCGTCTGGTCAGCCTACTAGTGACTGACCTGGCTTCGCCTTGGATGTGGACTTGTAGTGGTGATAGGTTCAACAAGATTTCTAAGGCGGCTGTTGGGGTTGTCCTCATAGCTCCCGTGGCAGCCAAGCAAGCTTGCCTTTGGATGCCACTTAACCTACGGATCGCCTCAGCCTGCTGATTCTTTGGCCACCATACCACCGAACCATATACTAACATGAGTCTGATGACTATAGCCATATGATTATTTTTGGTTGTAGCCCCCAATTTTTCCCGCATATTCTTCTGCACATGTTGAGGGCTATTGTGCTTTTTTGGATTATTTTCTATAGGTGTTGATTCCACGTCAACTTGTGGTCAAAGATGACTCCCAAGTATTTTGCCTCTTGTGCAATTGGAATTTTGCATCTTAGTCACATACAAGAAGAAAACAAAACGAAACCTGCTACCACCATTTGATGCAACTTACGATGTACTACTTAGGTTACTGGATTAAATATGTACAACCAATAATATTCTTTACACATTCTACTAAATGACGATATGCCACTGGTTGATTACTGTGATTATTACAAATTTTGGATTGCCTCCATAATAGAAAAATTATACGAAATTATTTAAATCGGTAATTTTCGTCCGATCCTCTAACATTGCTCAAAAAATTTTTCAGAGTATGTCACGCAATCTAAATTTAATTTCAAGGGCTGTTTTAAAGTATGTTTTGAATTAAAGTGCAGTGCATAAAATTTAACAGTTATATTTAATGATTAATAAATAAAAAATGATGTTAGATAAAATGCAACAAGCTAATTTTATTTTGAAAAGTTCAGTTATTTTCTAAAATGCTTCATAACGAATAAATATACAGGGTGTTTCATAGTGAAACCGACATACGTTAACTGTAAATAGAGGGTACTTAAGTGATTCCAAATAACCTTGGTTACTGGGTCTAACCGCCTTTAATAACCGAGATACGGGGTATTTCATCCATATTAAAGTGAAAAAAATTTTTTGTGCACATCCCATTCTACTACTGGAGTTTTAACGTCAACTTACATCAAATGCATTTTTTTTATTTTTACAAGCAGTAACTTTCGAAATACCTGGTAGATTTCTTTCATATTTGGTACAGGTATCATTTTGTAGTAGCCCAATCGTATAATGTAAGGACTACATTACAGTTCAAATCCAGATACGGATTAAGAAACTTTTGTAAAATTTGAAAATCCCCAGAGCAACACGCTGTAGGGGAGAAGGTGGATGGTTTGAACATGAGGAGGTTTTGAACAATCAAAATATTTTCTACTAAAATATGTTCTTGTCGTCTGCGAAATTAAAAATGCACTGTCAACAATGTTCCCTTGGCCTATCAATAGGGATGCATATTAACCAAATGATATTTAGTCGTTGTTAGTGTAAATTATATTTTCGCTGAACTTACCTTTATTAACAAATAAATTAATCTGTTGCAACCCAAGCAGACTAAGTTGCTTGAAATAATTTTTATTTTTTTTAATTTTTTTTTTAATTTAATTTACAATTAATTTTAATTTACAATTACTATTACAATTGGTTACAATTTAGTTTGCATATAACTTACAATTTACAGATTTACACACACACATTCCTCCTTAGCTATTTGTATGTAAACAGGGTAATGATCAGTTATGTTATTATTAATTACAGCCGGAAGGAAGTGCAGGTTTGTATTTAGATTTTTTCTCACAAAAATATGATCAAGACAGCTCCTAGATGTGGGAGTAACTCTCGTATAGGTGTTAATATAAGATTGAAAGCCAAACGACAGGAGCATTGATAGGTAGCTGTTGCTGATTGATGTGTCACTTAGTATGTCATAGTTGAAATCTCCGATTAACACGTCAGTATTACCTCTTGGGGTTTCGGTTAAATGCTTTTCTAAATCATCTACAAAATCCTTATCCGAGACAGATGGTGACCTATAGCATGGCATAATATTGTAGTTGACATTGTGAATTTTGAATCTAATGTTTGACACAGTTATACTGCCGTCCTATGGAAGAACAACGTAACTACACTTTTTGTCGAAAGTGAGATTTTTATATATTCAGAATCTCCATAAAATTACCTTTCGAAAACACTTTATGTTATTTAATTTTTTTAACTTTAAATATTTAAAATTTTAATTTAAAAAACAAAAAAAAAATACGGTTAATTCTTCTAAATAAATTTAAAAAAAATGCTAGTCATGAATAACGTAATTTTCAAAAAAGTTAGCATGAATAACGTAAGACTAGTACAACTTAGTTTGATGCTAGACATAAAGATCGCATGAAACCTGGGAGTAAATATAACCTCTTTAAATGTTTCCAATCGCGGCAACATTATAACCTTTTGTAAATCTGCTGAATAATATATTGTATCGCTATCTGCTTTACTCTTTGACTTAGAAGCATCCTGTCTGTATTCTGCTCTGGAACTGTTAGCTGTGTCTATGTGTTTCTTATAATGACTGCAGCTTTCACAGGAAGGTTCTAAATTATCGTTTTTGTGAGGATCATGCAAATTAAATAATTCACATTTCTCACACTCTTCGTGGCCGAGTTTAGTAAAAGAAATATTTAGGTCTTGGGTTACAATTTTTCTATAAAATTCATATGATATCTTAATGTCATTATGTGTTTGTTGGAAGTGTTCAAACATTTTTGTAATTGTAATGTCACTTGGCAAATATAATTTATTTGGAGCGTGTTCCCTTCTGTAGTGAGAAACGCTTGGAGAAAATGACTTAATGTGTCCAAAAATTATTTCCCTATCAATCTTCTTTCGGATATATTTACCCCTGCGATCTTCAGGGGAATTATTAATATTCCTTAATATTGCATCATTATTAGAAGCGTAACCTAAAGTTCCCAGGAAAAATTTTTTACATACTCTAACTCGTATTCCCTCAACACCTTTTAAAAAGTAACACATTGTTACATTTCTCTTTTTCTTACTTTCCGGAGTCGTCATTTCTTGGTCAGAACTTTTTGTTCTTCTTTTAGGTTCAACGAATTCACAATGATTGAATACAAAAGTTTTTTGTTCCTTGAAATTGTATCTCCAATATTTTTTGTTAATCGATAACCTTATTTCGTTGGTAAAATGTTTCATACAGTTTTTTTTACAGTAGCAAGGAATTTTAACGTCATGTTTCATTAGTTGGTTATTTTTTAAAAAGAACGTCCTTTCCTGTTTTGAGGAAACAAATTTTTTTCGTTTTCTTTCTGAACCACTTTTTGTACAATCTTCCCTAACTTTAAATAAGTCTGTTTCAGAATTAGGGTTGGTACTTATTTCCAAATGTGGTATTTGCCGCGGAGAATTATGTATTGAACTAGAAGATGTATTTATCAAATGTTTATCGTTTTCTGTCATTTCAACAAATTCAATAAAGACATTTTCAGTAACGTTCAGATTTAAACCATTATTTTCATTCTGATATTCAATGGTTTGAAAGAACGAATCCGATAATTAAGTGTTTGGTAAATCTGAAGTAACACTATCAACATTTTCGAGAATATTATTTAATGATAATAAATCATGATTTAAAATTACTACAGAAATATCAGAAATGGAAAGAGTACCCTCTTCTAGTAATAATTTTTGTTTTAATAAAGTTATATCTATATCACTAGTAGTATTGCTGTAATATTTTGTGTTTGTTTGATTATCTAAATAAATATCAAATATTTTTTTAGTCCAGTCTTCCCTAACTAACTTGTCTAACTTCTTACCCAAATCTTCTACACTAGAAGCTTCCGCATCAGAAAATTGTTTTTGAATTCCGTCTCCAACTAATTCGCCGGATAATTCCTCATTTTCTACAAATCCTTCTCCTGGACTACGTTCTGAATTACAGCCAAGTCTTTGAGACCAGTCTTTTTTAACTAAATTATTTTCATTTTCTGATTTTTCACCCGTACTATAACAGACTAACTTTTTTGTCTCTTTACTATTCCCGCCATCAGTATATTTTTCTTTATTTTTAACCATTAGGGCCATTATTTTTTTACTCCTCGAAAATTTCTCCATACTAAAAGTATATTAAGAATATCAATAAAACGAATAACATAGTTTTATAGATAAAAAAAGGAAACATTAGTTTTATCATTGTTTAAAGATGGTTTTATTCTTACCTTCTTTATTTGTTTACGCACACAAAAACAAACAAGTCAACCCTAATTACTTGCTGGTTTGACACTGAAAAACAGGAGCTTCTCAAATTACGACGAACGCCTCCGACAGTTTTCAATATATTTGCTACACATTAAAGACGTGTGTACATGCTTTACGATTGTACTTTTGGCGGGAATAGCATTTACCGCATTTTACTAGACATAAATAACGTAAATTTACAAATACGTTCTTTATGGCTAGTATCCCGTGAATTATTTGGTAACTTACGTGTTTAATGCTAATTATTTTTGTAAATACGAAATTTATCTCTAGTTTTTTTTTAAAATCATAGTTAGCATTACAACAAGAATACAGAAAACTTTAAATATTTTAATAAAATATGCAATTACATTGATGTAAACCATTGAGAAATGATAAATAATAAGTAATTTACTAAATGTAACAAAAATTATCATAATAAAGGCAGTTAGTTGCAGTATTTCTCAATTTAAGCAATGAAAACTTTTGAACGCGGTTTACTCGAAATCGTGTTTAGTGTAATTACGTTGTTCTTCCATAGGAGGGCCGTATAGATGTTAAGGGTAAAATGCTATGTTTAACTTCATAGTTGATTCGATTATTTACATATTACAAGACCATCATTCTGATTAATAGCGCTGTTATTAAAGATTGCAGTGAAACCAGGTATATAAATTTGTTCGAGTGTAAAGTTATTTCTGGTCTCATTATGAAATATTATGAAAACTACACGACTCCAAGAAAATTAAGAGTTCATCGAAATGCTTAGTAATACTACATATATTAAAATGCAAAATTTATATTTTATCATTATTATTACTAACCTTTTTTATGAATTCCTCAACATCATCCACTTCCATTTTACGTTCTATATTCATTTCAGTTTCTAAATCATTTAGAATATCTACTTCCAATCGATCCATAAAGTATTCAATTCAATAGGTGAAAAAGAGAGAAAAAAAAAGAAAATATGATTAGGAGGACTTCAAGCATATACATATTATTTGGCAGTATAGTCGATTGTGTTTTTCAGCCTCTGGAGATGATATTTGAAAGTTGGACAGTCGCGGTTATTTGCTTCGTGATTAGTGTCATAGTTCAGATGATTGTATTTCATGTTAGATCTCAGACAATTACAACACTGTTTTGCACTCTTGGGACATTCACTCATTTTATGTTCTCCAGCACAAATTGGGCAGGTTAGTTTAGTATTGCAGTTAATTTCTTTGTGTTCATAGGAGTTGCATCGTTTACATTTCGTCATCATTAGGTCTTCATAAACAGGGCATCTCTCCCAGCCTATATATACCTTTTTTCCACCATGAGCTTTCTGAAAAGTTCTCCGGAACATTCAGCCTGAACGATTTTTTGTTGTATATGTTATTTTAAGATAATCTTCTGCCGCTATAATTTTGTTTTCATTCCTTAATCCTTCTTCAATTTCCTCTTGACTTCCAATTTCTGTTGTTGCAATGATTTTTATTTTCGGTTTTCTCATTTGTGACAATTGTATTTATTATTTAGTGGTTGTTTATTTGTTACTTCAATAAATTGTTTGACTAGATTTCATTTTTTGTTACTATTGCATTTTTAGGCTTAATTGGCTTTATGATTACTGCAGGGATGTTTTTCGGAGGTTGTCGAATGGTCTGTTGTTGAGTGGTGGTTGTCACATTTGCGTATAACTTTACAGCTTGGACTTCCAATATTTTAATTTTTTCCTGTAGCATTTGTATTATAGTAAGTTTGTCCTCTATAATAATTTCTTTATCCTTTATGGTGTTCTTTAGACTTTTACTAAGATCATTATCTTCACATTTTGTGCAGTAAAACTTCAGGATACGTTGTTCTGTTAGTTGGATACATTGTATTTCCTTGCAGATAAATCAGCACAATCACTGCAGTAATGATCAGAACAAGAATCACTCCTTATTTATTTCGATCATCCTTTCAACTCATATTTTAAAAAAGCTGACTGTCGTTTTTAATTGTTCTATATTTCGTGCTTATCACTATATTTTTGAGGTAAGTTTACAACACAACTGTATTTAAAAACTCAAAAATAAAAAGGTTATTCAATTTTTTCTGCCAAAACGTGCCATCGGGAGGATTTGAACAAGCAGCTTGGGGAGACTTTGAACATTGTTCAAAGCCTGAGAGACCTGAGGGGCGCGGGCGCCGTCGTGTGTAAAATAAATAGTTTATGAGTTTCTAGTCTAATTCTATTTATAAGCACTTAGAGGACTTTATTGGTCTCTTTGTTATACAATAGATGCCTATAGGTGGTGGATAATAGAGTGGCTCTAAAGAGATAGGGTTTCTTGTATTTTTCTGTTCAAAGGCACCCCAACCAGAGGAGAAATTGAACAAATGTAGTGGGGTTCTTTAGATAATTATTTTAAAAATTCCGAAAAAGTTTATCATGTTTTAATAATAAATGTATGTATACTAAAGACCAATGCATGACCTAAAACACACAGACTTAATAAAATGTGTTTAAGAGAAAAGTTATATACAAAACACAAAAAAGTGTTCAAACCCTCCATCAGATTTTTTTTTTAAATTGGATCAAACATTCGAAACGAATGGAAAACACTGAGAAATTCTGACATATTTTTATAAATGCACATCTTGTTCTACATATTCAATTAATGCAATACTTATTGTCATTTTCATAAACCTTAATTTTGGAAACACCCTGTAGATTTCTTTCATATTTGGTACAGATAGATTGTTTAAATAGCCCAATCGTACAATACACGAAATGCAGTTAAAATCCAGATCCAGATTAAGAAAAATTTGTAAAAGTTGATAATCTCTAAAATAGCACCCTGTATATCAGATTCTTTAAAATGTAATCGGATACCTATTTGAAAAAAGAAAAAACAAGATAAAAGATGAGTAATTGCCAAAGCCTACTTGATAGTTTAATGAGTTTTGTATCCGAAATTAATCCGAAAAATTAAATGTTTTTTTTTTGTACTTATAAAATATTTCAACACATTATAACACATCTTTTTTCTTTTCTTTTTCTTTTTTTAAATATGTATCCGATTACATTTAAAAAAACTGATATACAGGATACTTTTACAAATTTTTCTTAATCCGGATCTGGATTTTAGCTTTAGTTCATGTATTGTACGATTGCGCTATTTAAACTATCTACCTGTACCAAATATGAAAGAAATCTACAGGGTGTTTCCAAAGTTATGGCTTATGAAAATGACAATTAAGCATTGCATTAATTGAATTTTAATTTGAAAGTTTAGTAATATGTAGAACGAGATGTGCATTTATCAAAATATGTCAGTTTTTTTCATTCGTTTCGAATGTCTGATCCAATTTAAAAAAAATCTGATGTACAGCGTGTTGCTCTGGGGATTTTCAAATTTTACAAATTTCTCTTAATCCGCATCTGGATTTTAACTGTAGTATAGTCCTTACATTATACCATTGGGCTACTAAAAAGTGATACCTGTACCAAATATGAAAGAAATCTGCCAGGTATTTCGAAAGATACTGCTTGTGAAAATTAAAAAAATTCATTTGATGTAATTTGACGTTAAAACTCCAGTAGTAGAATGGGATGTACACTTAAAAATTTTTTTCACTTTAACTCACTTTTTTCGTTCTTTTCAAATATCCATTCAAATTTTAAATAATCTGATATACAGGGTGTTGTTTTGGGGATTTTCAAATTTTACAAATTTTTCTTAATCCGTATCTGGATTTTAATTGTAGTATAGTCCTTACATTATTCGATTGGGCTACTAAAAAATGATACCTGTACCAAATATGAAAGAAATCTACCAGGTATTTCGAAAGTTACTACTTGTGAAAATTAAAAAAATGCATTTGATGTAATTTGACGTTAGAACTCCAGTAGTAGAATGGTATGTGCACTTAAAAATTTTTTTCACTTTAACTCATTTTTTTCCATTCTTTTCAACTATCCATTCAAATTTTAAATAATCTGATACAGGGTGTTGTTTTGGGGATTTTCAAATTTTACAAATTTTTCTTAATCCGGATCTGGATTTTAATTGTAGTTCTTATACTATAGGATTGGGCTATTAACACACTATACCTGTACCAAGTATGAGAGAAATCAACAGGGTGGTTCTAAAGTTACGGATTATCAAAATATTGGCCGAAATGTATGAATCACCCCGTATCTCAGTTATTAAAGGCGTTAGACCCAGTAACAAAGGTTATTTGGAATCACCTAAGTACCCTCTATTTACAGTTAACGTATGTCGGTTTAATTATGAAACACCCTGCATATCTAAACATGGTGGTAAAGCTGATAATAATAGTTCGAAAAGTTGCAGTGTGGAGGTTAAGTTGTACAAATCAATTAAGGTGGCTCTGAAAAAATTATATTCTATCAATTTCTTAGGAAACCGTTGAATATGAATGAACAACATTTTTATTTATTACCACAAACAAAATTTATATTTTGTATAAAACTACACAAAAAGTTCGCTTGTTAAATTTCCATTGAATTTATGGTTTACAGAAAAAAAACATTGTCCTTTTAGAAGTTCGAAACACATAAAATTCGTTGGAATGATCATAGTCATCTTCATGGGTGCTTCCTGGATAACAACATTTATCATCGCAATGAAATGGGACTATGTAGCTAGGGTGGAAGAACCTTTTGCTCTATTTGATCAACTCTACGATAAACCTTGGCTGAGAATAGGACCTTATCTTGTAGGAATAGTAGCTGGATATTTCTTATTTAAAATGGATTGCAAAATGAAAATGTCATGTGGAGTTGTCGCACTAGGGTGGTTTTTGTCTTTGGGATGTTTGGGCAGCTTGGTCTATGGTCTTGGAAAACAAGGATTGATAATTCCGGCTTCTGCTTTTTATGTAAGTTTTTTATATTAAGGTAAGTTGACCCAATATTGGGTGAAACATTGACATATCATTGCAAAAGTATACTTACTTGATTTATTTAAACGTCAAGAATAATTTTGGTAAAATATCAAAAATTCCCACATTTAAGACAATGCGTTAATAAACAGTTGCAACATCTGACGATACTTTATTTCGTAATAGTTTACCGCCTTTGTCAACATTTGTTTAGTGTGTGCCGTTTTTGTAGTATAGAAACTTCCAGAACAAAGTGCTTTTTAAAGTGTAACTGTTTTCAAGAAATTAAGGTAAGTAAATTTAATGATATTTTAGTGTCATAAAAATACTATTTTTGAGTTAAATTATTAGTTTGTATATATTTTCGTTGTAAGGTTATGATTGACAGTCAATGTTAAGGTTGCGACTAAGATTGTCAGTGTCAAGTTACTTTAAAACAATTATGTATAGGTATTACTTAGTAGTAGTAGTAGTTGTGAATGGTGAACACGTTTAAAAATTATCTCCGATAAATATTCAAATTTAAGTGTAAAAATACGAGTTCAAACGTCGTTAAAAAACGTACAAGTGCCATTTCAAAAATCCCTTCTTAGGAAGTAGTTTTAAACGAAGGGAGCATTACCAGTCATTGTCAATTGCAATATATTTGCATTTATTTATTCATTTATCAAAAATTCAAAGGCTATTCTTATCGAGAACCAGTTTTTATGGAGTTCAGAGTACCATTGGCGTACCTATAAGTTGAAGCAAGAAAATGGAAAAAGCAAATTATGATATATCAAACAACGAACTTTATGACAAATTGCTACTTGGTTTTCAAAATGAAATCAAAACTGTAAAAGAAGAAATAAAGAAAAACACCATAGAAGAAAACAAAAAATTATTGGATAAGATTGATTTACAAACAGGAAAAATTAAGCTATTGGAAAAATTAAACACCGAACTTCAAACTAAAATTTTATATCTCGAAAGGATTCAAAGAAAGAATAATATAGTTGTGTTTGGTTTAAAGTATAGTGAAGATGATCTACTCACCTCAGTCATAAATAAACTTAATCAGTTGCTTCAAATTAATATAAAAATATCTGATGTGAATAATATTTACACATTGAAATCTGAAAAAGGTAATCCTGTTAAATTAGAGTTTACATCTTATCTTATCAAACAAGAAATTTTCAAAAATATTGCATCTTTAAAAAATCTTGGTGAAAAAATTTTCATTGCCAACGATCTATGTTACCAAGACAGACACAATCAGAAAATTTTGAATAAGCATCTAAAGGCAGCTAAGGTGTTGGGGAAGGAAGCAAAAATTAAGCGCAATACCTTATTTGTTGACGGAGCCTCTTACACAGTAAGCGATTTGAAAGAAACAGAAGGTGAGTTCGATAAAGTGAGAAACGAAGTAGAAAGTGAAAGTGATGTAACCACTACTGATAACGAAGCCGAAAACGATCCTAAAAATAAAGATCTGTCGCCAAAAGAACTGCCTCCAGCGAAAAGAACTAGAAGGCAACATAATAAAAATCAATAAGCAAAATAATTTGTGGTCCGCCTATGGTTCTCCAAGTGTGTTGCTCGAACCAAATTGAACTGACCATTATTAGGTATATCTTATAATTCCTTTTTGTTTTTGTTTTAAAATTATTAAGTACTAAAATTTAATACTTCTGTTTATTTTGATTGTTTGTTTACTTGATGAAATGAAATATTTTTCTTTTGCATTCTATAATGCTCGATCTCTTACTAAAAATTTTATAGGGTTTAAAGAACATGTTTTGAGAGAAAAATATGTTGTAGTTGGAGTTTCAGAAACATGGCTGACAAATTTAATTTATGACATTAATGTGTTAATTCCAGGATACAATATAATAAGATGTGACAGAGAAAGGCAAGTGGGTGGTGGGGTATGTATGTATATACGAGCAGACGTCAAATATGAGATCTTAAATATAAAAACAAATGAAAATGTTGAACAATTATGGATCGGAGTCCTATTTGATAAATATACATTTGCAATGGGAGTTTATTACAGACCGCCTAAAAAAAATATTCTCAACTTTTTAAATAACCTTGAAGAAAATGTAGCAGATTTAATTTCAAGCTATTCAAAAATAGTTATTGGTGGTGATATAAATATTAATCTTTTAGAAACATCAGATAATAAAGTAATAAAATTCTATGACACTATAAGCTTATTCAATTTTAAACAAATTATTGATAAACCTACTCGCATTACAAGAACATCGGAATCTCTTTTAGATGTTATTATCGTTTCAGATGATCTAGAAGTAAATCAATTCGGTAATATTGAATTGCACGACACTGACCATCAACTAGTATTTGGTCAACTTAATTTGAGTTTGCCTGAAATCACTACAAAAGTAATGAAGACCAGAAATTTAACAAATATTAACAAAGAGTTGTTGTATTGTCGCTTACAATCGGAAGATTTTAATAATATTTTTTATTTAGAGAATGTAAATGAAATGGTAACATATTTTACAAATACGTTGCTAAAGATATTTGATGATCTGGCACCGCTTAGGGATTTTAAAACAAAAAAACCTAAACCTCCTTGGCTTACCGACAATATTAAACTTATGATTAAATTACGCAATAAAGCATTTAAAAAATTCAAAAAAACAAAAAACCCTCATCATTGGGATTACTATAAAAATCTAAGGAATTTTACTAACACTGCAATCAGTAATGAAAAAAAGGGATATCTTCAATTTCTTGCCACTAATAGTAGAGGAAATAATTTGTGGAAAAAATTAAACGATCTCAATATTTATAGCAAAAACAATACCCTTCCTGATAATCTGAACAAACCGAATGATATTAATGATCATTTTTTATTGCCCTCTGCAAATGTACAGTTACCAGATAATGAATTATTACATTTCTATCATACAAATATGAAAGCTAATATTACGGATTTATTTGAATTTGAATTAATAGATGAAAATATTGTATATAAATATTTGCTGGATATTAAGTCTAATGCTGTGGGTCCTGATCATGTGCAACTAAAAATGTTATTATTATGTTGTCCTTATATACTGCCTTACATGACACATATTATAAATTTTTGTTTAGAGAACAGTACCTTTCCAAAACAATGGAAATCTTCTAAAGTTATACCTGTACCTAAAAAGAAAAATATAAGCAGTTTCAATGAATTAAGACCCATTGCCATCCTACCTGTATTATCAAAAACTATTGAAAAAATTATTAAGTTTCAAATTAATCTACATATAAATAAATATAAAATTTTACCATCACATCAGTCAGGATTCCGCCAAGGTTACAGCTGCAACACAGCTTTGCTAGATATTACTGACGATATATTTAGAGGTATAGATCATGGAAAGACAATAGTTTTGACTTTAATAGACTACTCGAAAGCATTTGATACTATCAATCACCACATTTTGTTAGCTATTTTAAAGTACATAGGTTTTTCTAACAATGTCACAAATTTTTTTAGAAGTTATCTATGTGGTAGGTGTCAGTTTGTCGAGACTAGTGTAGGTAGGTCGGATAATAAATCTATTTCCTGTGGAGTGCCACAAGGGTCAATTTTGGGACCAATACTGTTTTCACTGTATACTTGTAGCATTCATAATGTCCTAAGTCATTGCAAGTCTTACATGTATGCAGATGACACACAGTTGAAATACTCTTTTTTGAGTTCAGAGATACATCATGCCAATCTAATGATTAATAGTGACCTTACCAAACTGTCCATTGAATCAAAAAGACATTTTCTCTCAATTAATCCATCTAAATCTATAGTTTTAGTATTTGGCAAACATAAAAATAAAGTAGAAAATGAACTGCAAATAAAAATAGAAGATACAATTTTGCCGTTTGCTAAAGTTGCTAGAAACTTAGGTATCGAACTAGATAGTGAGCTTAGATTCAAACAGCATGTTACAAAGTGTATACAAAGATCGTATGCTAATTTAAAGATGTTATTTCCACATAGACGCAGTTTAACAATTTCAGTTAAAATCCTGCTTTGTGATACACTTATACTGAGTCATTTTAATTATTGTGACAGCGTATATGGTCCTTGTATAGATAATATTGACTTTAATCGTATTCAAAGAGTACAGAAATCGTGCTTAAGGTTTATTTACGGTATCAAAAAATTTGATAGAGTAACTCATAAACTACGTGATGCTAAATGGCTGAATATGTCCTCTAGAAGAAAATTACACATGGCAACCTTATTTCATAAAATTATTATGTTCAAGTCTCCACCATATCTGTTTAACAAAATTGTTTATAGGTCGCATGTTCACAACATCAATATTCGTTCTCGTGGTTACATATCTCCCCCACCACACCGTACCTGTATGTTTCAAAGGTCGTTTTCATATAATATTTACAAGCTATACAATGGTATTCCCCAGTCAATTAAACAATTTGGAATCACCCATTTTTCAAAAGAATATAAAAGAATTTTATATAACTCTCCAGCATAACATTTTTTTCTCTCTAAAACTACTATATAGTGCAATGTGCTTTTAGATAAATTATTGTTTATCTTAAATCTTGTTTATCTTGTTTATTTTTGTTTTGTTTGCTAGGTCCGACACTTTGTATCAGTTTTTACTGTTTGTCGGCTCTATTTTGTAGTTACTGTGGGTACGATATTTATATATTTTTATTTTTTATTTTTTGTTGTTTTTATTATATGTAGCTGCAAATAAAGATTATTATTATTATTATTATTATTATTATTATTATTATTATTATTATTATTATTATTATTATTATTATTATTATTATTATTATTATTATTATTACTTGCAGATGTTGCAAAATAATAAAACGCCTTAAAATCAAAGAGTATAACACAGATTAGAAGAGAAGGACTCCTGAAGAGTGTTTAAATGGTGCAAGTTACCTAGGTGTCGTTAATAGAAACGGAATAAATGAAATTATTTTAATAAATCATGCAAGAAATAACAATGTGAAAAAAAAAGAAAAAAATTTGCTCAGCCATATTTCTAGATAGGCATTTGATAAAGTCTGGCATATGTTCAACTATTGCAGCCATATTTATACCAGCGAACATTCACGGTTAAAATGGAAAATGAACATGCTGTACCTTTTGTTTACATTTGATGTTCTAGAAAGAGACAACATAAAGTTCTAACAGTAAGAGCAACTATATAAAAAACAACGACCAATCTATAGAATGAAATTAACGACATAGAAACATAGAACATTGGTCTTAACAATGGCTCATAAAATTGAATGAAGAAAAATCCGTCCACATTAACTTTACCAATAAAACAATCCACCAGCTGGCAGTTAACCTAAATATCAACATTGTTCCAAATAAGAAAACAGCAAAATGCCTGAGATTAAACCTAAATACCAAGCTTAAGTAGAAAGAACATGTGAGAAAGAAAAAGAAGCAGTTAAAAATAAAATATGAGAGTATGTATTGGTTGATACGTAGGCACTCCCAGCACCCCCAATAAAACACTAGTTTATAAGGAAGTTTTAAAGCCTGTGTAAACATATGCCCTGCAGTTATACGGTTGTAACAAAAAAAAACCAATTATAAATGCCTAGAATCATTCCAAAACCGAATATTAAGGAATATTTTAAATGCTCCCTATTCGGGACTGCGATTTACTCAAAGACCTCAAAGTTGAATCCTCTCCAGAAGACATTAAGAACTCCGCCAGGAGGTATAAAGAGAAGGCTCACAAATATCCTACCCTTGAAGTTTTGCAGGTTCTAGACAACCAACACTAGATTCGTAGTCTTAAAAGAGTTAAAAACCGTTTGAGCTTGTGTAAGTGAAGTGTCAGTGTAAAGCAGAGCCAGCGCGGAGTAGCCACAACAAGGAATTAGGCGAAAATACGCCAAAAACATAAGTGACATCTAGATAACAACTTGTAGAAATTTAGGTTAAGGCAAAAATGCTGATTAATCTCTTAGATTAAGCGCCTCTTACAAACTTGGACATAATAATCTTTTAGTAAATATATCTACATATTGTTAATTCAAATATGTATGTAAGTATATCTCTTATTAAAATATATTTGGGGCAATATTTTATTTGTTCAACGACCAGGAGAGTAAATATAAGTTCGGCTAATCTCGTAGATAGTAAGGACATGGCTAATATTGATATATCCATTTATTTTTTTTAAAGGTGATCAAACTTTTGGATTTAAAGTGTTTGTTATAAATATAGTTAACATTTCCAGATTTGTAAAATATGATCCGTTATCTGTTAAAATCTTCTGGGGAATTCCCACTTCTTGTATGTATTCATTTAAACTCTAATGGTTTCCCATTTATCCGTTCTCTTAGTTGGGTAAAATTTTACATACTTAGAAAATAAATCTATACGATTTACCAAAATATTTTTATACCCATTCCTTGTTTTAATTATTAGGTTACTTACGTAATCTATTGCTATAATTTCTAGAGGTTCCTTTACTATTATTACTTTCAACTGTACGTTTATATATTTGCCCAATGTTCGAAATCGAACATTTTTAACTACGCCCATGGCAGCAAGAGAAATAAAATAACCGAACCTCGCGCATAGCAACAGTGTAAGCACACAGTAAATCAAGGCCAGAGCACAGCTAAGAACCCGGAAGTAATTAATAGTCCATATAAACATCAATAGTTAAAAACCGCCTTATCGGCTACCTCTTTATCGGCTGCCGCCTTTAGACGCTCCACGGCCAGGGGCAAGATTGGCAGTTGCATAAAAAAAAAGGATATCAATAGCGCCGAAAACACGTACCCGTGATTGGCCAAGGAAGAATATCGGCGGACCACACGCGACTAGAATAAATTAAATCAAATCAGTAGAACTTCTATCTCCGGGGAAACAGGTCGCACTCAGACTGTTTCTTACGTAATAAATTCATCAATCTCAACTTATATAAATTACATACTACTACATACGCACTTGCGTTTCACAGTTCATAAATTTTTGAGCAATTGCAAACATAGTTTTGAGTTTGTTATATTCTTTGTTTTTTTGTAAAGTGTTTTTGTTTTACGTTATCGTTAATATACAAAATCCAAGTACTCAGAGTATAATTTCACTACAACCTAAATACGTATACAGTCCACATCAAAACTCTCTGCCAACTTAATCTACAATAAGTTGGGACAGGCACATCTACAGGGTGTGGCCTAATAAGTTTGGGTCTCCAAATTTGACATTGTTTGGAACTTCCCAAAACACCCAACATACAAATTTTGCATTTTTTGTTATTGCCAAATCATGTTTTGCAAAATAGTTCTCTCTAAATAACATCCAAATTTTTCTAATTCCTATATGTCCATACTTCATGCGTGAATGTCTGAAACTATTTGCCTGTATAATTCCAGATTAAGTCTTATTTGAGTAGATTATAGTTTAAGAAGAATAGATAACGAAAATTACTTCACTGCGCTCATAAGTAATCACAATTTCTTACCAGCTGCAGGGGTAATTGATGATAATTATACATGCGATATCATGTCTTGAGAGATGGCGAGACTAACTAGTCTAAAGAAGTTATTATCGAATACAGTCTATTATATATAAGCAATTTATAAGTTGGTGATAATTGGAACGTGTAATATCTGGAAAAATGGCGCAAGAAATAAATGAAAGTCATAGATAATTTTAAAACACCCGGTATAGTCAAAGTAGATAACTAGCGTTCCAAGCTGTAGAAAAATCGAATCATCTAGAAAATTACCACAATGCAAACTATGCAAAAAAAAAACGAAATAAATGTAGGCTGGTTCTGTTGCTTGCTGAAAAATTTCAAAATATAAGTTGAGCAATCCGACACCGCTCTCTTTCAATTCAAGGAAATTAAATATTGGATGTCATAAACAATTTTTCTGGTCAAAGTTCCTTTACAATGTAACACAAAAGACAAAAGTGCCGAGTTGGCATTATTTTAATTTCTAGTAGCTTGAATGATAAGCAATAACGGGATACGCGTGATTGGTCAGTACATACAACAATTTTAATGGCGTCCAAGGAAAATGAACGCGATTGGTCCTTGAAATAAGTTGAGGAAAAATAATATCCCTCCAACAAAGAGGGGACAAAATTTTATAAAAAGTAAAGTTTTTCTGATCGCGGGACGAGAGAGCGGGTAATTTTATACGGACCCCTCGTAAGTGGTCCACGGGTCGCGCTGTAAATGTCGCGTTTTCTAATAAAAAAATAAGTTTGTTCTTCTGAGTAAGTTTGGTTTTTGAGTTTTGTTTTATCGTACCGCGCAGTTCGGTTAGTGACGCGTTGCGCTAGTGATATAGTTTTGTTTGGCGAAGAATTAGGAATACTTCCGTCGTCCCCGTCTACAAGGGATTTCCAGGGCTGTAAATTTCAACCCCAATTTGATACTTAAGAGTATCAGTCGAGAGGACGAGCTAAGAGTAAGATTGTGATTCGATTTTTCTTAACCTTTCTTAACCTTTATGCCATTGCTGTTGTTTGTAAAGAGTTAAGTTTAACTCCAGTTAATTGCTCTCGCATTTTTCCTTCGCTATTATATTTGCTTCCCAAGATAGTTTTTTGGGTTAAGTATTGTATACAGTAAAGCCTGTCTGTAGGCATCAGAAATTTAACCTTTGTTCGTAGATTTTACTCAGCACTTGAATGGGCCTTTCCCTTTTCTTTCACATGTATCGTTGAGGTAACTAGCGAACTTCTGATATTTAGTAGAAACAAGGTTTCAATTTCACTTAGTTTAGTAAAGAAATATTAAGTGGGGTTTTATTTCTTTCATTGTTAGTTTAATTTTTTATCATCATTTTAGACATTTTCTTGGTAGTAAAAGCTAGAGATATTATTTAAAAATTGTAGTCATGTTTTGTTAACCATTTCCTTTTTAGTAGTTAATAGATTCATTTAAACTTTAATAAGAGTTTCTTTTAAATTACCAAACCCCGAGAGTTTTAGACACTTCGTGAGACATAAGGTATATTCTGCACTGAATCGCTGCAGAGATCACGCACTTCTGGGATTTTCTTTCAGGTATAAAACTCAGTAAGCCTTAATTCACCGTTCTGCCAAGGTTTGATAGACACGCCAATAGGTAAAAATAACTTTAAATTTTACCGGTTATTACAAACGTCTTCACTACAAATTGCAGTTATTACTTACTTACTTATATTACTGGTTTAGTGTTCGCTGGAAGATTTTGGTTTGGTGGCCTTGAAACGCATAGCTATGGATAGAATCAGAAGCGACTAAGATTAGTTCGTTTTTTTCCATTATTTCCAATGGATTGTAGGGAGATACACAGTTTCTCCCTATAATAAACACGAATATATAAGTTTTTGGATATATTCAACTGAAATAAATCTAAGGGGGAATGCAAATTGCTTAAAAGGTTTTAGCCATCTTACTTCATTTGATTCAGCTGCTAGTCATTTTACAAGTTTATAAAGATGTATGCAAGAGCATTCTGTTATTGTACGTTTCATTACATTTTTGCATTTCTTAATGCACTGATGACACATTTAAATTACGCTTAATAGGTTTACCAATCAAATGTCAAAATCTTTTTCGCTCTATGATGTTTCTATAGTAAATAATTGCCATTGTAAATTTTTTGAAAATGTTAAGTTTCATAGCTTAATTTTTGTACTATATGTATTTGAGTATCTATGACAATTATTATTGTTCTGATGTTTGTTTTTGAGTGATATAAATAAATCAAGTTTAAAAGTCATAAAAGGTTTTTTGAATACTTTTAATTTAAGTCTTCTTCAAATCTTATCCACTTTAACATGGTAGCAGAGCGTGGTTACTGAGGAAGTAAAGATTTGTTAAGAAAAGATTTTTTTTTAAATAAAATATATTCGAAAAATATTTGTCAGTGTCACAGTAGATCTTTGCAGCCAGACCATTATTTTGGAGAACCAAGTCCAATATAAAATGGATGTAAGCAAGCTGCACATTGGTTTACTTGAAGGCAAGTCAAATTGGCATACATGGAAATACAAAATAGGTATTTTGCTTCGAAGTGTTACTGGTGCACATGAACTTTTAAAAGGAAAATTAAAGACCCCCTTGCCTCTTAAAGACGATGCCTCACCAGAAGAGAAAGCCAAATATGACAGAGAATTAACTTATTTTGAACAAACAGATAGCAGTACACTTCTCATACTTACCGTAAATATGACTCAAAGTACTTTAGAAAAAGTAATGAGATATACAACAGCAAGAGAGGTGTGGTTGGAGCTTCAAAGATTGTATGATGGTGTAATAGAGGACAAGACATATGATCTATGTATTCAGTTCTTTAGTTATAACAAAGAAGCTGAAGATGATATAGCCACACACATTTCAAAATTAAAGAATGTTTGGAATGACTTACAAAATGAACTTTTGAAAGAAAATGTTGTTAATGGGAAAAGCTGTAGCTGTAATTTACCGGACCTGCTATTGATATGTAAAATATTAGGAACTTTACCACAGCAAATTCTTCGTCAGCATGGAGTGAAACATAGATTGTCAATGCCGTATTGTCCTCAACAAAATGGATGTTCAGAGCGGGATAATAGAACCACTGTTGAGATGGTAAGGACAATTATGCATGCTAAGGAAGGTTTACCTCAGAGTCTTTGGGCAGAAATGGTAAACACAGCAGGCTACATCCTTAATAGAATAGGTGTTTCTTGAGTTGATGGGAAGTCTCCATTTGAGATATGGTTTGGCAAGAAACCATGTTTAAAACATCTAAGAGTCATAGGAAGCACCTGCTATGTCCACATTCCTAAACAACGAAGAAGAAAAATGAACAAAAAGGCTGTGAAGAACAAAGAAGCTGAAGATGATATAGCCACACACATTTCAAAATTAAAGAATGTTTGGAATGACTTACAAAATGAACTTTTGAAAGAAAATGTTGTTAATGGGAAAAGCTGTAGCTGTAATTTACCGGACCTGCTATTGATATGTAAAATATTAGGAACTTTACCACAGGATTATTTTCCATTTAAATCAAGTTGGATGTTGATGAACAAAACAGAAAGAACGGTCGAAAATTTAACAAGTCAACTGTGTGTTTATGAAAAGTCTTTATTCAACAAATGTGAACCTAATCAAGAAGTTCTTTTAACATATAAGAAGTTTAATAAATCAAAGAAAAAGTTGATTTGTAATTATTGTAAACAGCCAGGTCACAAAGTTAGGCAGTGTGAGAAATGGAAGGCTGACGGAAGACCCCCAAAACCAATCACTAGTTTTGTTTCTGGTGCTGCCTCTTCCAGTATCTATCTATCTGTGATGGGGGTGTCGATACACTGCGACCTATAAGATCTATTGTGCCCCCTACTGCTGCCCAATCGTTGAGGATGTCTCAACGATTAGAGCAGTTCCTCCAGTCCTATTGCTTTCAAAAAGTTCAGGATGTCGGTAGGCTTCAGGTTAGGTAGATCTTCCTCTTCTATTTGATATTCTCCGAGGTATCGTACCCTTGGATTTTGCAGGGTAAAGCATTCTGAGAGAATGTGGATAGAGGTTTCCTCCTCTTCCTCGCAGAATCTGCATTCTTCTTTGTCTACTAATCCGAGTTTCTTTAGGTGGCCTCTCAGCCGGCAGTGCCCTGTTAGGATACCCGTTAGTATTCTGAGCTTATTTTTACTTTTACTGACGCAGTCGTCAGATCTCTTCTGGTTATAGTTTCCCAGTAGTGTCTTGGCCTGCCTCATTCCTTGTAGTCCCATCCAGTATTGGGATCTTTTGCTATTTACTTCTTTTCCAAGTTCATCAAGTATTGTACTGGTGCTTATTCCGCAGAAGGGTTCAGGTCCCAGAAATGGTGTTTCAGCCCCTTTTTTTGCGAGTACGTCTGCTATTTCATTACCCTCCACTACAGTGTGTCCCGGAACCCATAGGAGGGTAACAGTGTTATTCTTGCCCAGTTCGTTTAGATTTTCTAGGCACTCCCAAACCATCTGGGAGTTGATTTCGTGGGAGTTCAAAGCATTAATGGCTGCTTGGCTGTCTGACATGATGATGATCTCTTGTCTGAGAAAATTTCTTTCTATGTTGAACTGGACACATTTTCCGATGGCGTATATTTCAGCTTGGAAAATGCTCGGAGATTTGCCTAAACTTTCAGAATATTTGGTTCCAGGCCCATATACTCCTATTCCTGTTCCTTCTGTTGTTCTAGAACCATCTGTGTGCCTCTTTCAGTAACGTTGCTACTTATCCTTCCGCCACAATTACTCTACTAATAGAATCAAATGCTGCTTTATTAGCTGAATGCGACAGAGAAAGTTGGTTTGTAGATAATGGAGCAACAAATCACATTTGTAATAGTCGTGATTTGTTTGAATCATATGAACCATTTGAAAGTCTTCGTGCAGTGACTACAGCTAATAATGATACTGTTGAAGCCTTAGGAAAAGGTGACATAAAAGTTGAGACCAGAGTAAACGGCAAGAAAATTTCAGTCACACTGGCAGATGTTTGGTATGTACCAAAAATAAAGAAAAATTTGTTTTCAGTTCTATTTGCACAAGACAAGCAAGAGGACAGTATCTTTTACTCTACTGCTGAAGTATGTTCTTTGGAAATAGCAGGCAGAACAGTTTTAGTAAAAACAATAGAGAATCTGAAATAAATGCAATCACAGATGAGAATCTTCTTCAGTTATACCATGAAAGATTAGGCCACCAAAACAAGAAACATGTTCGGATGGTAATTTCAAGAGAACTGGGTATAAATTTAAGTTTAGATAATAAACTCTGTGAAGGTTGTATTTATGGAAAGGCACATGTTCTTAAATTTGGCCATAGAGATAGAGCAAGAACTCCAGGTGAACTTTTACACGCCGATGTATGTGGACCTTTTGAGAAATCACAGTCAGGTTACAGATATTTTGTTTTATTTAAGGGTGATTTTAGCAGGTTTAGATTTGTATTTTTTATGAAGGAGAAGTCTGAAGTAGCTGATTATCTACAGGCTGTCCTAGCTGAGATAAGAACAACAGGGCATGTTACGAAAGAGCTCTTAACTGATAATGGAGGGGAATTTGTAAACAAGCAAGTTAAGCAAATTCTTCGTCAGCATGGAGTGAAACATAGATTGTGAATGCCGTATTGTCCTCAACAAAATGGATATTCAGAGCGGGATAATAGAACCACTGTTGAGATGGTAAGGACAATTATGCATGCTAAGGAAGGTTTACCTCAGAGTCTTTGGGCAGAAATGGTAAACACAGCAGGCTACATCCTTAATAGAATAGGTGTTTCTTGAGTTGATGGGAAGTCTCCATTTGAGATATGGTTTGGCAAGAAACCATGTTTAAAACATCTAAGAGTCATAGGAAGCACCTGCTATGTCCACATTCCTAAACAACGAAGAAGAAAAATGAACAAAAAGGCTGTGAAGGGAATACTTATAGGGTACGATAACAATGACGGTTACCGTATTTGGTGTAAAGAAGCCAAAACATTAATAAGGTCTCGTGATGTCACTTTCGACGAAAGTATTTTATCTTACGTAAATATGCCCACTATGTTGATCAAAATCAAAGCAATGATCAACAAGGTCAAATCCAGTTTGATACAAGATCAGAAGAGTCTCCTAGTCAGTCAAACTATATTAGACAGTGATGAAGACAGAGATAAAAATGAAACAAATAATAAAAACGATTTAAGTGATGAACCTGAGTACACAGATGATGAAATTCATGAAGAAACTGGTAGAATTCTTAGAGATAGGGATAATCTCAAAAGGCCTGCCAGATTTGAAGACTTTGTAATGTCCGTTGCAACTGATGTACTTCAGTCAAAAGAACCATTAACTTATCAAGAAGCCATGAGAAGAAATGATAAAGAGCAGTGGAATGAGGCAATGAGAAAAGAAATGCAATCTCTTCAAGAAAACAACACTTGGACTCTTGATGAATTACCTCCTGGAAAGAAAGCAATTTCTTGTAAATGGGTCTATAAAATTAAGACATATCCAGATGGTTCAATAGATAAGTATAAGGCTAGGCTAGTAATAAAAGGGTATTCACAGAAAAAAGGTGAAAACTATGATCAAACCTTTAGTCCAGTTGCAAAGTCAGGTACTATAAGCGCTTTGCTAAGTATAGCTGCTAGTGAAAAGATGGTTTTAACTCAATTTGATATTTGTACAGCGTTTTTATATGGAAAATTGAAAGAAGAGGTTTTTATGAGACAACCAGAAGGTTACCAAGATGATACAAATCGAGTATGTCGCCTGAATAGAAGCCTTTATGGTCTCAAGCAAGCTCCTCGATGCTGGAATAAAAGATTTGTTGACTTCATTGTGTTACAAGGCTTTATAGAAAGTGAGGCTGACCATGTCTTTTCATAAAGAAAGAAAACAGCGATATGCTTCTTTTGGCCTTATATGTAGATGATGGCTTGTTAGCATCAAATAATGAAGACATGAAAAACAATTTTTTAAATGATTTGAAGAATGAATTTAAAGTTACCATAAAACCCGCTTCTTATTTCCTTGGTCTCGAAATTAATAGAAGAGAAGATGGAACAATCACACTAAACCAAAATGCGTATATAAAGAAATTGTTACAACGGTTTGGTATGCAGGACTGTAAGCCAGTATCTACACCGATTGTAAAGAGCTCTCAAGAAGGGAAGGAAGAGAACTTAGAAGAAAGGGATAATGAACAAATTAAACCTTTCTGTTACAGAGAAGCTGTAGGTGCATTAATTTATTTAATGACTGGTACACGACCAGATATTGCTTTTGCTGTAGGTCTAGCATCTAGAAACCTAGAAGATCCTAAAGCAGAAGATTTTAAATTAGTTAAGAGAGTTTTAGATACCTGAAGGGCACTTTTGATTTTGGCATAACTTATAAACCAAATTTTAAGAAAGGTTGTATAGATAGTTATAGCGACGCAGATCATCGAGGAGATAGTACCACAGGGCGTTCCACTACGGGTATTATTTGTATATACGCAGGAGGTGCTGTTTCCTGGATTAGTCAAAGGCAAAGTTCTGTTGCAATCTCAACTACTGAGGCTGAAATTGTAGCTGCTAGTGAAGCTGCTAGAGAGGTTATATGGTTAAAGCGACTCTATGAGCAGATTGTGAAGCTGGAGCGTCTACCAATTATAATGATTGACAATGAAGCGTCAATCAAATTGGCACAAAATCCCGAACTTCATCGACGAACGAAACATGTCAGAATTAAACATTTTTTTATTAGGGAACTTGTTCAGGAAGAATCGGTCGACGTTTTAAAGGTAGATTCGGATACGCAAATAGCAGATGCTTTGACGAAACCTTTGTTTAAGCCAAGGCTTAATACACTTCGACAAGCTATGGGACTTACAAAATTATCCAATGAGGGAAGGTGTTAAGTTTCATAGCTTAATTTTTGTACTATATGTATTTGAGTATCTATGACAATTATTATTGTTCTGATGTTTGTTTTTGAGTGATATAAATAAATCAAGTTTAAAAGTCATAAAAGGTTTTTTGAATATTTTTAATTTAAGTCTTCTTCAAATCTTATCCACTTTAACAGGAAACGACTAAAAGAGAAGTCTAATCGTCAATAAATAAAAACATTTTTTGAATAAGTGGTTTTAAAATTCCTTAAGAAGATTATAAAATTGAGCAAACCACTCTGAAAAATACTTTTATATTTCTTTATCTAAAAATGTTGTTTGAAAAGGTTTATCCTAATTATCATTCTGCTTTAATTTTTAGGCTGCCTTAGGCCATTCTGCCTGGGGTTTATCGATAGCTTGGATAACAGTGGCATGCTGCAGTGGTTACGGAGGACCTCTAAATTCGTTTCTAAGTTGCGAATTATTTTTGCCACTTAGTAGATTAACGTATTGTGCTTATCTTGTTCATCCAGTACTAATGTGCCTTACCAGTTTTCATTTAGACGGGTCTTTCCACTTACATGAAGCCATGGCAGTGAGTATGAATCCAAAAGTATAAATGCATATGTGAAAAATAATTGAAAATTGAAAAATTTCTTATAAATTCTAGCTTTTTATTAAAGAAAATAAACAAGTCTTAGTTATTGAAAAATTAATAACGTCGATTAATTAAGTAATCTTTCTGATCCAATGAGATCACAAGTTTCTCAAGAAATATTTATAACCTTTTATGCAAGAGACCATGTTTCAAAAACATACGTACAAAAAACGTATTTTCTGCGAAATCACTTACGCACATTTCCATTTTGTTCAATGGTGTCCATAATTCTAGAAAATTTTAAAGATCACCGAAGCTTAAGTTAATTTTGGCGACAATTTATGATTTAGAAAATTCTGAAAATGGGCCTAAAAGTTTTAAATTTGTAACAATTTAGTTTTAGTGTAAGAGCAGGTTATTCATATATTCATTATAAATCTGCTCCATTCATGTTTTGTATGTCTAATTTTATAAATTTTTTAGGTCGTAATCTACTTTGGTAACCTTGTACTGTCCTTCATGATAGCTTTCGCCATCTCACTAGCGTTTGAAGCTCCCGTTGTTAACCTGCTCAAATTAATATTTGGTTAAATTTAAACAAATGTAAGTCTTAAGATGTATGTATATATATTAAGGAAATAAATACATTTTTGTATAAATGTATTTTTTTTATACACACCTTGAGGTAATAAAATGCTCTATAACTTATTACTTAAAAATGTTCAGCAACTTCACAAATCACTTTCATCATTGTTACTTCCAGTAAAATTTAATTTTTCTTAACAACAAAATATTTTTTCTGGGTCCGTCTAACAGTTTCCAGAAGCACTGACGCTTTTCCAATTGCCCATATTTTTTCATAGCCAATCACTCTAGTACCTTTATGACTTGTACTAGCTGGTAAGTAGGGATGGCAGCGCTTTGTAGGATTACCATTCCTTAACTTTTGCCCATTAGGCAGTGCCATTATTTAGATACAGAATTTCCAAGATGGCCGCCATCAGCAGTTGGCACGTGAAATTCAAAAAGGCATTGAATGAATTTGTATGGAACAAAACAACAATTTTGCATTGACTTTAATATTTTCAGATTTAATCGTTATATATTTGTGCATCAGGGTCACATCAACCTTATCATGTTATAATCGCATTTACAAAATAAATAACTTAACTTGATAACAAGCGGAGCCATGTACTTACGTTGTGGTCATAAATTTTAATTGGTATCTCTGGAAGAATAATGGAGCGTTTTTCGTGGTTCTTAATTACTAGGCTTGATTAAATATCCCGTAAGTTAATCTTACTCAGGGAACCTGGGAATGTGTCGTAACCTTATTATTGGACCGATTTGCAGGTGGGAAACGGCATCGTATTTAGAATGTCTCTTATACGAAATTTTTAACATTAGTAACATTGTCAGAAGGGCCCAACATTCTAACTCCGTTGTCATTGGACCCATTTGATTAGGACAAACAAATTGTACCTAGAATAGTTCATATACGTGGAGTCCGTCTAGGCATTTATCCATGAGGCGGGGGAACTGGCAACAATTCTTATTTATCCAAAAAGTGACTACCTAATTTATTAATTTGTATTTTTAGACTCATAAAAATTCAGTTGAGTAATATTATTTATTCAATTATTCCCTTCAATAATTAAAGCAAGCTCATTGTGAGTTTTGGGCATCATGTGATAACTAGTAACCTCAGCCTATCAACCACTTTATTAAAATCATCAAAGTAAATGTAATGAGTAGGTATTTTGTTATAATAAATAGAACTAAATTAAGCGTCTCGGCAATTCTAGAATTATTGCAACTATGTATTAAAACTACATATTTTCAATTAAATAGTGATTTTTATCAGCATGGCAAATTGGGAAAATATTGATACATTTTCATATACTATTAATAATTCGGAACCTACTATTAAATTTACGATTGAAATTGAAAATAATAAAAAATTACCGTTTCTTGATGTACTAATACACAATAACAACAATTGTTTTGAAACATCAGTTTCTAGAAAAGAAACACATACAAATAGATATCTAAATTTTAATTCAAACCACTCAATTTGTGTTAAACGAGGTATTGTCAAATCTCTTTCCGATAGAGCAAAAACAATTTGTTAAATAACGAATTATCACTTGTTAAATCTGTCTTGATTAAGAAAAACTACCCAAGTAAATTTATAAATCGTGAACTTTACTGAGACATCAAAACTAAAGATCAAAATTTAAATCCCCCAATAATTCATTCAAATATAGTAAAAATCCCTTATATTCCAAAATTATCCGAAAAAATTAGAAGGATTGGCAATAAATTTAATTTAAAAACAGGTTTTCAGACTAATAATACATTAAAATATTTAATAGTAAATACAAAACCTTTTAATGAAATTCAAAACACAAAAAATTTTATTTACAAAATTCCATGCGAATGTAATAAATTTTACATAGGAGAAACATCTAGACCATTTCATATTAGACTTAATGAACACCATTAAAAATAAACAATTCGAAAAATCCAAAGTATGTGATGTAATGAATCTATTTTTCTCCGTTCAGAAAAGATCAATCATTTCGGGATTAAATGAAAATTTAATTAAAAATTAAATAAAACGTTCGATTTTATTTGGCTCACCGTGTACATACTTTTTATTTGGTTCACCGGGAACTTATTTTTAAATCTTTTACAAGCTACACCGTTTAAGGATTGATTGCGCATGCGTGAATTAAGTCAAGTGGTGGGAAAATTTCTAGGAAGGAGGAAGGCTTCAGACCTTAGATGAAGAATAATTTGAAATTAGGATTCAATTCCTTTCCTGCGATTCAATTTGAACAGTCGAACCGAAAGTCTAGTTAGACGTTTTCCGCCGTTTGAAAAGTATTCCGAGATATAAAATTCGGTAAAATTTTACTATTGGGGCTCAGCCCCAATTTTGATGAGATATTTTTTTTAGATTAATTTGGGGTCGCTGATCACGAATCTGCAATCAGTTGCTTGCGGTCTCATTAAACAAAAAAGTTATGAATTTTTTAAGTGAAATAAATTGTCAACTTTTCTTTAATACTTACCAGAAAAATATGTATATAAGTAGGTTTATATAAATATATATTAAAACCAAAAGACTTAAGGTACAAGATAGGTCAGGTCTGGTTAGATTAATGATGTACAGAGTAATATTTCAGCTAAATATACTAAATTATAAAAGATAACCTAAAAATTCATACAGCAATTTGACGTACCGACATTTGGCAATACCACGGTCACTTGAGTTGCGATTAGCGTAAACTCTCGCTGTGGCTAGCGTCCCATCCTTCCGGGATTCAATTTTTTTTCTCGTCTGTGATGAACGCATCTGTATTGCGTATTACTTGAAATTAGTAGAATCTGGCTTATTTGGACTTTTTTTTTGCACGATTACATTACTTTTCCTCTATGGTATAGCGGTGGGCGGAAAAGTAAAAATTTTACTCACAAATATCAATTATTATTCTTCTGACACAACAAAACAAATGTGTAACAGACAAAATTCAAATAACCAATACTCAAAATAGTAGCCTGAGCACTATTTTTAAAATCCAATATTCAATTATCTGTTCTTGCTTAAAAATGATCTTCTGAATAGGGCTATTGAAGAACTAATGCCAGTTGTGTTTAAACTTTCAATGTGCACCTGAATAGGAAACCGCCATGATTATTGGTTATTGAAAAATAACCAATATCCAATGGACGTCTGAATAAACCAAAATTTAACAGATCAGGTGAGATCAGATAAGATAAGGTCAGGTGTGATCAGATTAACGATGTACAAAATAATATAAGGTCAGGTAAGAGATAAGTTCAGGTGTGCTCATATTAATGAGGTACAAAATAATATGAGGTCAGGTAAGAGATAAGTTTAAGTGTTCTCATATTAATGATGAACAAAATAATATGAGGTCAGGTAAAAGATAAGTTCAGATGTGCTCATATTAATTAGGGACAAAATAATATGAGGTCAGGTAAGAGATAAGTTCAAGTGTGCTCATATTAATGATGTACAAAATAATATGAGGTCAGGTAAAAGATAAGTTCAGGTGTGCTCATATTAATTAGGTACAAAATAATATGAGGTCAGGTAAGAGATAAGTTCAAGTGTGCTCATATTAATGATGTACAAAATAAAAAGGGGTCAGGTAAAAGATAAGTTCAGGTGTGCTCATATCAATGAGGTACAAAATAATATGATGTCAGGTAAGAGATAAGTTTAAGTGTTCTCATATTAATGATGAACAAAATAATATGAGGTCAGGTAAAAGATAAGTTCAGGTGTGCTCATATTAATTAGGGACAAAATAATATGAGGTCAGGTAAGAGATAAGTTCAAGTGTGCTCATATTAATGATGTACAAAATAATATGAGGTCAGGTAAAAGATAAGTTCAGGTGTGCTCATATTAATGAGGTACAAAGTAATATTTCAAGTAAATATATTTATTATGTTACGCAATGCGCATGCGTTTATTAGACGGGAAAAATTGGAGTTCCAAGGGACGGAACTCTAGCCACAGCGAAAAATATGACAAGAATTTACGTTCTGACCGCTATTCAGGTGACCATTTTAACTAAAAAAAATTCATAACTTTGTTGTTTGATGAGACCGCAGGAAACTGATTGCAGATTCGTGATCAGCGACCCAAAATTAGTCTAAAAAAAATATCCCATCAAAATTGGGGCTGAGCCCCAATAGTAAAATTTTTCCTAAAATTCTTTCCGTAATTTTTCATTTGATTTTGCCGTGTTAATAAGGTAAATTAGAATCGCGTTAATTTTGATCCGAAATCACATCCGTTTATTTTAAAAGATAAGACGCCGTTCCGTGCACTGTTTACCTACGTTTTTTTTGTATCGCTACGACTTTTTTTTATCGTTTTGTTTTTACGTTCGATTGTTTTGCCGGTTATTAAGTTGGGAATAATTTAGTTATTAGTAAAAGAATTCATTTAATTTTTACAAAGAGTTATTTAGATTTTAAAAATCAAAATACCGAATTGCGTGAGATTTTATTTTAGTTCCGTTTCTTTTATTGAATAATTGGCTGAAATAGTTTGTTCATTTTTTCGGATTTATAATTTAGTTTACTTATAATTAAATTTTCACTCCCAGTAGCGTGCCTATTTTAATTTCGTGGAGAGTTATTTAATTTATTAAATAATTATTTTCTGAATTAGTAGTTTGGAAGTAAGTTATTTATTTTGGGATCCGTAATTCCGTATTTATTCATTTTGAAGGGGAACCGTTTAAGTTTTAAATATTAGATTTGCTTTAAAGACTTTATTTTGAAAGTGGTTAGCGAATAATCGTCGGAACACGATTTAATTATTTATTTTTCCGATAAGTTGAGTTAGATTTATTTAATTTAGATTACATTTCGTACTGGACGTCAGACTGTAGTAGAAAATCGTTTTTTTTTTAACAGTAGTTCTAGAATTGAATTATTTAATTGAAAGTTTAAGGTACACTTTTGCTTTCAGTGTGTCTTCATCATTGTTCTTTTGCGACTTGTCTGAAAGTTTAGTATTTTTTAGCAGTTTTTTGTGTAGATTATGAGGATTGGCATTTTTAAATTTTCCAGTTCATTTTTATAGTGTCTTTATATCTCTTCATGCCCCACACCCATTATCCCGTCATGCCCCCCTCCCAAACTTCAAAAAGTTACACATATATGAAAAATAAATGTCAACATCAGATTTTCTTCCCCGTTGTTCAACAGACCAGTTTTCTAGTGTTTTCTGATAGAATGTTTACTATCAGAATCCCTTGTTATATTTGTGGTGCTGCACCTACATACATACACAAACAGGGCTTGCTTTCATTAAGTGATTCACTTAGGTACTTGTGAAGTTAGGACACTAACGGCGTTTTGTGTGGATGTTTTCTATCTAAAACCAAACTGTTGTTTTGAGAATATTTCATATTTGTTTAGGAATGAAACTAATCTATTTTTAATTAATTTTTCAAACTTTTTTGAGAAGTGGGTGATTAACCATATGTGTTGGTAATTGCTGATGTTGTTACATCTCCCTTTTTATGTAATAGAGTAACAATTGTTCTATACATTTAGATAGAGTATGTGTAAATGGTTTTAAAAGATAATCACAGTTTAATTTAATTATTTCAGACTTTGTGTTATCTATTCCAACGATTTTCCCATTTTTTAAATCAAAATAGGTGCAATTAGGAATAGATTTTCATCCCTTTTTATTTGGTTTGCTAAAGCTCTTATTAAATTCATTAGCAATGTTAATTTTATGCTGGACATAATTGTTAAGTGTTCTCTTACAAAGAGTATTTCTCTATTGAACATTTACTTTTGTATTTATTTCAAGGTGTCCGTCCGGCTGTGTTTAACCCTGTTAATGAAACGCCCATGTCGGACATAGTCTAGCTGTATTCATGGTAACAAAAAATGAAAAATGTAATGTCAATAAAAAAAAAATTCTTAAAAAATAGTTTAGAAATCAAAATAAAATCTTCTAAAAGACGCTAAATGTGTGCGTGTGTGTGTATCTGGGTGTGTATGACATATATCCATCATATAAACCATAAACGTAAAGAGGTGAACGCCTAACTTGCCGATAAATATGCATATATCGAGTTCCCCCTAATCATTTTAAAGTCGCGCTAGCTCGAAATCTGTACATAGGATTGAGTTGGGCCCGTAAACACTTTTGATCGGGATGGGATGAAGAATAAATTTCCGAAGTTTGAGAGAAATCCACCGAAAGCCATTTTCCTATAAAAAACTGCGGGGTCCTTTAGCATTTTCCCGTTTTTCTTTATTTAATCGATTAATAATAAATAATTTTATACTTTTATGAATAGAAATTAAGTCTGATTGAGTCACTCCGTCATTACCGTCAGTATAAAGCCGAATCGAACGTTTCTTTTAAACGTATTATTTTTTTGTTCAGGGTTAAAGTGGGTGGGCTTTGAAATATAAAACGAATTTTATTTTGTAAAAATAGTTAAAAACAATATAAGTGTCACGTTTATTTCCTGGTTTATATTCACAGACCTTACCTCTTTTCAGGGCTATTAAAGGTATATAATAAGTTGAAAATAATTAAGTCTGAAATCAACAAGACCCCTGGAGAATACCTGTGCCCCTAAGAGGCTGTTTCTAAGGGTTGTGGAGCATACCACATAAAAAAACTGGCACTCGAGCAAACTTCGTATTAAAGCGTCACTTGTAAGGCAATATTTTTCTTGGTGGCAAGAAAAACATGCATGGGATTTTGGTCATAAAATACAATGGAATTCTTCAACTAGCTTATTAAAAGAATCGAATAATTATAACCGCAAAGTTAAAGAAGCAGCATTGATATGCTTAAATAATAACGAATGTGTTTCTAATTGTTCGGTTGATATTTCAAAAATTTGGAGACCTATTTTACAAAACGAGTTAATTGCAAAAAGGATACCCTCTGTATCAGGATAGTATCATAAGTTTTTATCTGGTTTTTTCTTATGATAATATTAATAAGAAAACTTCATTTATGACGAAGTATAAATTCTCTTATAATATGCAAATACGCTATCCTTTCAAAATTCGTTCCCAGAAACGTCACAAAAATATGATTGAAACAGATTTTAACATCTTCAATCTCAAACTCTTATTCTATGTATACTATGTATTTTTGCAAGATTATCAAGTGTTCTTTTCTATAGTAAATTTATTTATTTTTTTATGTCATTTTGATAACGGCTTTCGAAATAGGAAGCCGAAACGTCAATTAAAAACTTTTCTAACAACTAAGCGTAAGCGTAAGGCCACACGGCACTCTAAACGGAACGGGTCCGGCCCGTTCGAATATATGATACATGGAGAGCAATGATACAGGCCACACGACAACCTAAACGGGACGGGCCCGTAAATTGGCTAACGGACCCGTTTTTGTGTAGCGGACCCTCCGTCGGTTCTGCTACTTTGGACGGGCCCGTCTCCGTTTTTCGCATCGTCACTAGCTAGCGGATCATTGTTTGTTATCTACCATGCCACACGGGCATTCACGGACCCGTCTCGTCTTCCATCGCGCAGACGCTGCTAGACTTTCAAGCATCAGTACCGTATTCATTCATTTCATTATTCAGTTGATGTCTTGCTGTTTTGACGATGTCTCAAGAAATAGATATTGAAATTTTAATAGCTTGTATTGAAAACAGACCCCTGTTGTGGGATAAGTCAAATGAGGACTATAAAAACAAACAATTAAAAAGTAATGCTTGGAAGAATGTCTGTGAGATGCTAAAAGAGAACTTCGAGGAGCATCCCGATACAGAGCGTCAAGAATTTGGTAAGTAAATACCTTTGTATTATAGTATTTTTAAATTTTATTGTTCTAGCGAGCTTTAAATCACAGCACGAAAAATTTTACTTTTTATTTTTGGTGAAATTAGTTTACATACAGGGTGTTTCCAAACGACACTTACAACGTCTGGCTGTAGATACATCTCGTAAAATTGGACAAAATGATATAATGAATGAGGGGTCCAACTCGATTACTTTTCGAAATACAGGGCGTTAAAGTTAAAAAAAAATAAATGTTTTTATTTAAAAACTTTAAAACGGATTAATATATTAATTTGAAATTTAGCAGGTCATTTCTAAATGTAAAAAGACATATTTTAGTAAAAAATCATGTTTCATATCGAGATCCAGTGGTGTGCAGTTAGAAGAATATGTCCCCTTTTCCCAACCATTTTCTACGCCCATGTTATTTGAAGCTATTTTTATTTTTTTTGTATTGCTTAACATCCTAAAATAATTAAAAAATTTTGTTTCCTCCTCTCTCAGGTCCATAAATAACGTAGTAAATGCACCATGTAAATGTCTTTTTTCGTTAATTGGGTGAACCCAATAATTTCTCTTTCTCCGCCTACGCAATTAACAACACACTATCAATTTTCGTCTTTCCAACTCCATGGTACTGAATCAAGACGTGGCCGTGCCGTGTGGCCTTACGCTAAGGCCACACGGCACCCTAAACGGAACGGAGAACGGAGAACGGAGGACGGGTGACGGACCCGTTGAACTCTCTAGTCACAAATAGCGGTTTGACGAGCGTCACGGAGCGACCCCTTCCATCGGCGCCTTGTTTTACAAAATATACATTACAGGTCTTGATTCAGTACCATGGAGTTGGAAAGACGAAAATTGATAGTGTGTTGTTAATTGCGTAGGCGGAGAAAGAGAAATTATTGGGTTCACCCAATTAACGAAAAAAGACATTTACATGGTGCATTTACTACGTTATTTATGGACCTGAGAGAGGAGGAAACAAAATTTTTTAATTATTTTAGGATGTTAAGCAATACAAAAAAAATAAAAATAGCTTCAAATAACATGGGCGTAGAAAATGGTTGGGTATTTACTTACCAAATTCTTGACGCTCTTTATCGGGATGCTCCTCGAAGTTCTCTTTTAGCATCTCACAGACATTCTTCCAAGCATTACTTTTTAATTGTTTGTTTTTATAGTCCTCATTTGACTTATCCCACAACAGGGGTCTGCTTTCACACAAGCTATTAAAATTTCAATATCTATTTCTTCAGACATCGTCAAAACAGCAAGACATCAACTGAATAATGAAATGAATGAATACGGTACTGATGCTTGAAAGTCTAGCAGCGTCTGCGCGATGGAAGACGAGACGGGTCCGTGAATGCCCGTGTGGCATGGTAGATAACAAACAATGATCCGCTAGCTAGTGACGATGCGAAAAACGGAGACGGGCCCGTCCAAAGTAGCAGAACCGACGGAGGGTCCGCTACACAAAAACGGGTCCGTTAGCCAATTTACGGGCCCGTCCCGTTTAGGTTGTCGTGTGGCCTGTATCATTGCTCTCCATGTATCATAAATTCGAACGGGCCGGACCCGTTCCGTTTAGAGTGCCGTGTGGCCTTAGCGTAAGTGGTTGTAATCCAGTGAAGAGAGAGAGAGAGAGAGAGAAATTAAAATACAAACCACTATGAGCTTCCGAAATGAATTAGTATTATTGATTAAAGGCCGAAAATTGCAAATTTAGAAATAAAGAAATCAAAATAATTGCCAAAAACTTTGTAGTCAGGTATAATTCATACAAAAAACGTTATATCATTTATACAAACATATTTATTTGTGAATAACATAATCAGTCGTTATTCTAATGAAAAATATTGTCACGAATCCCATATATAATTATTTTATTTATTTAAGGGTTCACCCCATTACAAAAATATACAATATAATATCATAAATCACAATACAAGTATAAAAAAAAATGTTAGCACGTTTACATGTCTACTAGTTAAGCATTTAAGATGAATGAGATGTGTAAAAGTTTTCCAAAACATTGCACCCTAAGCAGCGGCGGCGCCACGGGGGGGCAAAGGGGGGCAGTATGCCCCCCCCGCCCTTTACGAAATGTCGTTTTTGGCGCCCCTTCGATTTTATAACTAGTGATGTAATTGCTGAATACCAGTCTTTTAGTTTATTATTTAGAGAACTTAAAGATAATGAAATTAGTGTAACAACTGAAGAAATATTACCATATATCATTTCAAATGATCTTGAAAATGCATTTCCGAATCTAGTCAAATTGTACCGAATATTTATCACCATATAGTTGCGTGAAATTAGACGAAAATATTCTGAAAATGGATGTAACAGCTAAGTCAAATTCGCGCTCATTTTTTTTACTGAATTGGCAATAAATAACCAAAGAATCCTCGAGTTTTCTTAAAAAATGGAGAAAATATGTATTTTTATGTCGGGAAGACATGGTAAAAATTTTAAAAAAAATTTATTTGTCCAGCCAAAATCGCCATTTTTCGAAAAAAAATTGAATTGGCCGCTATTTTTGGAAAAACAATAGTAGAGAAAAGAATTTTATCTTAAAAAGAAGGATTTTGTGTGGACTTTTGTCTAAGAAAATCCAACATTTTATTTATTTATTTAAAGTGGCCAATTTATGGAATAATAAAAAAATTAAAATTCGATTTTCATTTTTTTCCAATTTTTTTATCACTATATTTATGCTTGATTCTCTTAGAAAAACTGTATTTCAGCCCAAAAAATGTTTAAAAAAATAAAAAATATATTTCAGGTTCTAAAGTAAGATTTTTGTGAGGGAACGAATCAATATAAATCAATATAAAAAAATGAAAATCGAATTTTTTTCCCTAAGTTGTGCACTTTAAATAAAGAAATTAGACAAAAGTCCACACAAAATCCTTCTTTTTAAGATAAAAATTTTTTCTCTACTATTGTTTTTTCAAAAATTGCGATCAATTCATTTTTTTTTTCGAAAAATGCCGATTTTGGCTGGATAAATACATTTTTTTTTAATTTTTATCATGTCTTCCCGACATAAAAATACATATTTTTTCCAATTTTTAAGAAAATTCGAGGATTCTTTGGTTATTTATTGCCAATTCAGTAAAAAAAATAATGTGCGCGAATTCGTTTTTTGAGGTTTGACTCTTAGAGCCGGAGATATTTAAAAAATAGTGAAGCCATCCACTCGAAAAATACCAGAAATGCCGTTTTTCGCGTAGCTCCAGCCCAAATTTATTAAAAAAAATTTTACAAGCTTCTCTTTATGTATAAAATCGAAAAAATTAAAAAAAAAATTGACTTAGCTCTTACATCCATATAAAATTCTAATTTTACTTCACTAATAGGCACTAATAGTGCAACTGCTGAACGCACTTTTAGTAGATTAAAATATATATCTATATTAGATCCACAATAGGTGAACAAATGTTGAACGATTTGGCAATATTAAGCATAGAATCAGATCATTAAAAAAACTTGTATGTGCCCCCCCCGCCCTTAATTTCTAGAACCGCCACTGACCCTAAGTGACTAAACACTTGTATTAGTGCAATCATCTGGAAAAGAAATATCAAAATAAATGCATATTACACATGCAGTTTACATAAATAATATACAATATTAATTTCCGAAAAACTAGGTAACAAAGTCAAAAACATTTAAGAATTTTATTTACCAAAATTATTTTAGTTTAAACTTATTTACACAATAGAAAACTTAAAATATAAACATTTAATCAAAACAGGTCTCATTGCAAAATTTCGCTAATAGTGCAGAAAGACCAAAATCGATGTTAGATAGCCTAATTAAGAGGCTATTACTGAGATAAATATAGGACGATTTATCGAAACTATGAACTCTGTAATGTCAGCGATATTTTCCAAAAAACTCTTTGCGACGGAAAAAATTAGGGACTTGGTCGTTGGTTGTATGGCCGAAAAGGTCTTCGAAGAGGCAAACGATCGGTCAAAATAAAAAGTAGCGTAAAAAGTTGAGTTTTAAAAAGTACGATAAAAAAGAAAGAATTACAGTACGGCGTTTAAGCAAAAGCCAAAATTAACCCAATAAAGAAGTATAATCATTAAAGGCCCCTAGTCCGTTATGTATAGGTAATATTTGTGTGTGTTAATATTTGTCTAATTTATGTCTATTTGAAGGGTGACCCAAATAAAAGTGTATTTGTTTTGTACATCTCTTGTTTTATTTCTTAGAGTGAGTGGTGGTATTAAGAAGTAATAACTGCTAAGTGATCAAGGATAGACCTCCGTAACTGCGTAAAGGCCGAAAGGGCGTTCCACCCTGGATACGTAGGAGCAACACGTAGGCCGACACTGGACCTCGTGACAATATACTAAATTATCTCCCATGTCTCCGTCTTCAACTTCGTCTATTTGGGTGATTGGAGACACGTTCTAACAACTGTCACCGTTGCAATCTGAACAAACTGCACTGTAATTTAATCCATGTTTCCTGCGTTCTCAAGCAGCTCCATATCTAGTTGTATATGTATATGTACAAAAAATACTTTTTAGTAGGTTTTCGGGGCCTGGGGTTGACTCATTGTTATTGGTCTCAAGGTCCCTCGGTCATGTGATATATCATTTCCCAACCATAATTACACATGTAGTACATTTTCTTCATATGCTCGATGACTGCCCTTATTATAAAAAGCTGAGGTAGTGTCTCATTCAGTAAAAGCATTTAAAAAATAATATGCTTTATTGTCATAGAAAAATTACAAAATTAACTTTGTAACTTTGTATGTTTACTTTAAGATGTATTTATTTTAACTTTAGTACTAAAACTTCTTACTTTTATTATTGGTTTTATCAATATTTTATTTTATTTATTTATCTGAATTTCATATGTTAAACTACTATGTATTATATTAAACCATTTGAGAATGCTCTTCTAGCAGTGCCATAAACCGAACAAATTGTAACGATATTATTAATAAAATTTTGGATTGACAGTTCTCAGTTCTCATTCTAGTCAACACAGCCAACAGCCACAGTTTACTCACTTTTACCAAAATAGTCATTCACTATGCGTCTACTTTAAATGCAATGTCTTTTTAAACTTCAAAATTTTCATATTTTGCACCCCATTTTGAAGGTGTTCCCGAGGAGGCACAATGCTCCGTCGCGTCTACCGTAACTCACCCTGTATACCAAGTTCTAATTATGGACCTCCTCGGTAGTTTCATAAATATTGGAAAATAAAATAAATCAGTTATTGTATCTTTTTAAAAAAAGGTCATTAAAACCTCTCTACTTTATTTTTAAACGTTATTTGTAACAAAATTCATATTTTTAATTTTCGAAAAATATTTCAGAATGTTCCAGTAGCTCCTTTTTTACTACTCAAATATCCTTGGAATTGTTTCTTTTCCTCCTCTCTTAAATCAGAAAATCTGTTAAGTTCCGCCGTCCACGTTCCTGTCCCCTCTTCGTATTTTTTATTGACGTCATTCACGAATTTAACGCTCTCTTTGAAAATTTCGAAACGTTCACGATCCTCTTCAGGGGAGTAGCTTTTTCCAAATTTATTCTGTAACAAAATATATTATTAAAATAAAAAGAAAGCAATTCGTTATTTTAAGATTTAAATATACACAAGTAGATGAAAATACAATTGAAATAAAAAAGTTCGTTGCAGTATTGAATAGGATATATACGATTAAAGATAACTTTGTTTTTGAATCAAAACATATACCTTTCCAGGCGTAAAATGTCATTAGTGTCATTTCTTTGTTTAAGAAATTTTTTTCTGGAATCATATAAAAATATCCCAAATTAAAAATCGAAAAAAACTCAAAGTCGAGAACCACAACTAATATAGTATAAAAGTATATTGTATTGCAATCGCGTCCAAATCGAAAACAACTACTTCTGGGACAAAAGCACCCACGGGCGTTGAATTACACCGATTCAGATGCGAGTTGGAAGGTTGTTAACCAAACCAACACTTTGATTTTGTTATTTCAGGAGATAGTCACTCCCAGACCGGTTTCGGCATTTTTAAGCCTCATCAGTGAGAAGTAGACAACCTCGACATCGCATCTCTAAGCAATGTCGGAAGAATGCATTGGATCCAATGGGTACTTAAGGCCACTGCATACAGCAGTAGACGGACGTAGGCATGAGGATGGATGTTTTGGTCAACGCACACAACCGCAGACAGACGTTCGGTATTGTGGAAAATTTACTTCAACAAGTGATATAAAATGTGTGAATCCTACTTGTGATGTTACCGTACGCATAAAGTGCTTAGATACAATTGTAAGAGTTGTGAATATCGATAAAAACTGTTTTCGATGTCGTAATTGTCTTAAAGATCATAACAATATCCAACCAGGTGCAGTGCAGTATGATCCAGCAACTGATATAGGACTGTTACAAAAAGAAATAGAGTGTTTGCATCGAGAAAAAGACATTTTAAATAAATATGTTGCCGAATTAGAGTACATTAACACGATTTTAAAATCCAAGGTCGCAATAATCGATGTTCCCCAACTACAAAATGCTTCTTTTTTCAAAATGATAAGAATGTAAAAAGCTATTCAGCCGCTACGAAATTAAATAAAGTAAACTCTACTTCTGTTTTGCTTGTCAGGATGGTGTAAATGTTATATCAAAGAACATTTTAGTTTACCAAGGTGCTTCAAATGCTGTAAAATTGGTCATTACAAGAAAGACTGTCGTAGTGAAACGGTGTGTGCTAAGTGCTCACGGGCTCACGAAAAAAAGGCTTGTACATCTCAAGATATATGCTGCAATAGCTAGACATACACGAAAAGGATTTTCGAACGATCTGGTCTGGCACCGATTAGTTCGTTGAAATTTTCTGCTCGTTAATGTGTAACGACAGTCATGATCGGTGAACGATCAGGACTCTGGTATTTCCTCTAGATCTGTACTCTCTACTATCGAGTTATTTTTCCGTTAGTGAGTAACCCCGTGTTTTGTGGCGTTTTAGGTTAGGTACCTAGTTGTTTTTATTTTTTTATTGTATACGATACCCATCGCCTGTTGCATAAGGTCTGAAACAATATTTTTAAAATTCCCCACTACAAGTATGAGTACATCATCTGCATATCCCTGGGTATAATATCCTGCATTGCTGAGCTGTTCCAGGAGCTCGTCAATGACCAAATCCCATCCCATAATAGAGGTGCTAAGTCTCCTTCCTGTGGGGCATCCTTTGGAAATTGACACCTCCATGATCTCTCCCAACAATGTTGCTTCAGCTATTCGATTGCATAGCATGATTTGTATCCACCTGCATGTGGTGTCTACGCCACGCTTTGCTACAGCTGCGCCCATGGTTCTAAAAGAGGTGTGGTCGAATACACCCTCTGTATCCAGAAATGCTCCTAATGTTATTTCTTTATTTCTGTGTGCAGCCTCTATCTTTGAAACAAGTTGATGGAGTGCTGTTTCACAGGATTTTCCGGTTTGATAAGCATGCTGGTTTTTATTAAGTGGCCTTTATTTTAGAAAGTTTTCCCAAACAAGTATCTCAACCAGTTTTTCCATTAGCTGTATCATAAAATATGATAGAGTAATGTGTCTGAACGAATTAGCCTGAGAGTAGTCCTTCCCAGGCTTTGGAATAAAGACAACTTTAGCTTTCTTCCAGCTAGCTGCACTCTTCTTTTCTTCTCCATTTTCAACATTTTTCACACCACTGTCGTTACGATCTGTCCCTCCGTCCGTCAGGATTTTAAACAAGTATAAAATATCTGATCGGCCGTCCAAACCTCTCGAAATCCGAGAGATTTTACCATTAACCAACGGATTCGTCATCCCACACATCAGATCTGGCAGTATGCAGTACAACTAGATATTTACGTTAGTGGGTAATGACGGTTTTGGTCCGTGACAGATCAAATCTTTAAGATGGAATTGACAGATCTGGATGGAGGGATAGGTCGTTCAAAAATCCCTTCCGTGTATGCCTAGGTAATAATTGTAAATATCTTAATTTTAAAAATATATTAAACCTTCCCACTGACCATACCACAAATAGTCCAAATTGTAGTTATACACTAAATAAAATAGATAATCTTAGATCAAGAACTCAATATGGCTAGCCACGCCAATAAGCAATTCAACTTCAATTCAATTAATAATGTAAAATTAGGCCATTTCAACACATGCTCACTTGTTCCTAAATTTGATCTATTTGTGGATTGTGTGATAAATAATAATCTGGACATAATATGCATGTCTGAAACTTGGCTGGACGACAGGGTAAGTGATCAATCTCTTTATATTCCAGGATTTCAATTACTACGTAATGATCGCGGTAGTAGAGGTTGCCTACCTGAAAACTTTGATTTTGTTATTTGAGTGAAGAGGGCGTTGGATAAAAATACACTGACTTCGTTATAATCAGTGGCTATAAGTAGCCGTTGGATCCAATGCATTCTTAAGACATTGCTTAGAGATGCGATGTCGAGGTTGTCTACTTCTCACTGATGATGCACAAAAATGCCGAAACCGGTCTGGGAATGATGATCTCCTCAAATAACAAAATCAAAGTGTTGGTTTGGTTAACAACCTTTTGTCCCAGGAGTAGTTGTTTTCGATTTGGACGCGATTGCAATACAATATAATTTTATATTATATTAGTTGTGGTTCTCGACTTTGAGTTTTTTTCTATTTTTTCGATTTTTAATTTGAAACACTGGGCCACATTTGAGATATGGAAAATCTGTTTTCATATAAAAATTTGGTTTTCATGTCATATAGGATGGGAGAGACTTATGGTTTATGAAGATCTAAGTGTTCCAAAATGTTTTAATTGTCAAGGATTCTATCACAAGAAAAACAATTGTACATTTAAATCTGTATGTGCCAAATGCTCAGAAGAACACCATGTGAGTCAATGCAATAATCAGGTTACTAACTGTAAAAACTGTACAGGGTGGCCAAATAAGAATCGTAGAGGCTTGCGGAAAAAAAAGTTATAACTAAAACGGCCAAGAGAAAAACCTGGAAAATGTTTTCAAGTTTCTAAAATGGCCGATAGGGGGCGTAACTGCAATCTTGAATCTAAGAAAGTGATGTTTCTGTGAATTCCGCTATATTAACCTAACAAAAAAATACATGATCTTTAAAGTAAGAGGATAATCTGAATCTTTTTTGTTTGACAATTTTTGCTGCATCTCTAAAAATAAAGTGGTGGGGGGTATTCAAAGGTTTCAGTAAAAAACACCCTGTATATTCAAAACGGCTGAGCCGATTTTAACAAACTTGGGCTAGTTGAAAAGAGCTATTCTTGGGCTAAAAATGCTATAATATTTAAAGTTTTGTTAGTTTCAGATGTCGCCGATAGGGGGCTTTTTTCGACATTTCGACAGAAATGGTTAATTTTCTCAAAAAAATTAAATGCATTGGTATGATTTCTTTTTCATGAAAAAGTAGCTAAATGATGCCTAAACAAGCTCGCGAAAACCGCATCTCGGTATCTTGTTCCTAACCTAAAATTAAGGCCAAAGAAAATTTTATACGGAAATCTCTTAAATTTTTATTTTTTAAACTAATTAATTCCTTTTATTATGTAAGTTGTGGCCCTAAAAAGGACCGAATTAAAAAAGAAAGGTTTTTAATGTCCCCGTAAATGCTCGAAATTCTGAAGCCTCTTATGGGTAGACAAAACTGCAGCTTCAATTTCGGCTCTCGGTATGTTACGTAATGCATTACGAATCTGATTTTTCGTATCTCTCTGGTCGTAGGTTGAGTCTGAAAATTCAAGACAAGTTAAGTCTGGTGATCGCGCAGGCCATGGAAACAGACTTCCTCTTCCAATCCAACGCTGTTGTAATACTGCATTAATATGCTCTCACACAATAATGGAGAATTTTTATTTCTAATTCTTTGGACCGATGAAGCCACCTTTAAAATCTGCATAATATGCATTATTGGTCTGCAGAAAATCCGCATTGGTTGCGTGTGAAGTTCAGCACCAAGGACGTTGGAGTTTAAATGTATGGTGTGGCATACTGGGAGGCAGTATTATTTTTTTTAGCAATCCCTAAGTGGCAATATCTTTCTTGACTTTTTGGCAAATAAATTACCGTTGTTGTTGGAAGATGTTTCACTGGAAACACGTCAAAACTTGTTTTTGCAGTTGATTTCCTTTTCATGAAAAAGTAGCTAAATGATGCCTAAACAAGCTCCCGAAAACCGCATCTCGATATCTTGTTCCTAACCTAAAATTTACCAAAGAAAATTTTATACGGAAATCCCTTAAATTTTTATTTTTTAAACTAATTAATTCCTTTTATTATGTAAGTTGTGGGCCCTAAAAAGGACCGATTTAAAAAAGAAAAGTTTTAGTGCTCCCGTAAATGCTCTAAATGCTGATCATCACGCTCTATGCATTGCTGGAGCCTCTCATGGGTAGACAAACCTGCACCTTCAATTTCGGCTCTCGGTATGTTACGTAATGCATTAACGAAGTCTGGTGATCGCGCAGGCCATGGAAACAGACTTCCTCTTCCAATCTACCACTGTTGGAATACTGCATTAATATGCTCTCGCACAATAATAGCATAATGTGCTGGGCAACCATTCAACTGCAAAAACAAGTTTTGACGTGTTTCCAGTGAAACATCTTCCAACAACAACGGTAATTTATTTGCCAAAAAGTCAAGAAAGATATTGCCACTTAGGGATTGCTAAAAAAAATAATACTGCCTCCCAGTATGCCACACCACACATTTAAACTCCAACGTCCTTGGTGCTGAACTTCACACGCAACCAATGCGGATTTTCTGCAGACCAATAATGCATATTATGCAGATTTTAAAGGTGGCTTCATCGGTCCAAAGAATTAGAAATAAAAATTCTCCATTATTGTGTGAGAGCATATTAATGCAGTATTACAACAGCGTTGGATTGGAAGAGGAAGTCTGTTTCCATGGCCTGCGCGATCACCAGACTTAACTTGTCTTGAATTTTCAGACTCAACCTATGACCAGAGAGATACGAAAAATCAGATTCGTAATGCATTACGTAACATACCGAGAGCCGAAATTGAAGCTGCAGTTTTGTCTACCCATAAGAGGCTTCAGAATTTCGAGCATTTACGGGGACATTAAAAACCTTTCTTTTTTAATTCGGTCCTTTTTAGGGCCACAACTTACATAATAAAAGGAATTAATTAGTTTAAAAAATAAAAATTTAAGAGATTTCCGTATAAAATTTTCTTTGGCCTTAATTTTAGGTTAGGAACAAGATACCGAGATGCGGTTTTCGCGAGCTTGTTTAGGCATCATTTAGCTACTTTTTCATGAAAAAGAAATCATACCAATGCATTTAATTTTTTTGAGAAAATTAACCATTTCTGTCGAAATGTCGAAAAAAGCCCTCTATCGGCGACATCTGAAACTAACAAAACTTTAAATATTATAGCATTTTTAGCCCAAGAATAGCTCTTTTCAACTAGCCCAAGTTTGTTAAAATCGGCTCAGCCGTTTCGAATATACAGGGTGTTTTTTACTGAAACCTTTGAATACCCCCCACCACTTTATTTTTAGAGATGCAGCAAAAATTGTCAAACAAAAAAGATTCAGATGATCCTCTACTTTAAAGATCATTTTTTTGTTAGGTTAATATAGCGGAATTCATAGAAACATCACTTTCTTAGATTCAACATTGCAGTTACCATTTTAGAAACTTGAAAATATTTTCCAGGTTTTTCTCTTGGCCGTTTTAGTTATAACTTTTTTTTCCGCAAGCCTCTACGATGGATAGTTTCCCAGATACAGTACCTCGCATTCTTATTTGGCCACCCTTTACAATATCGAATCAAAAATCGAGCGTGCCCTCCCTGGCCTACCACACTGCTATCCTTAAAAATAAGTCGAAATATAATTTATTATATAAACCAACAATACTAATTGAACTTTTCTGTACTGAATGGATTTGTTTATTATTAGCTGTATATAAACTAATGGATATAAACGAAATAATTATTTTAAATGAACTCGAAAATGAAACTACTGAATAAAGAAAAATGGAATTGGAAGATTTAGAAGAGTTTTCTAAAAAAGTCAGGCTTCTAAAAAATAGTACTTTTCTCAGCATTATACGCCTTAATATAAGAACTTTGATGAATTTTTAATATTTTTAACATCCTCTAATGTAAGTAATGATATTGATGTAATAGCTATTGGTGAAACTCGATTCATTCACTCTATTTCTGATTTTACGATTCCAGGGTTTGTTATTATTATTAGCAATAGTAAGCTAAATCAAAATGATGGCATGCTGATCTTTATTAATAGTAAAATCAACTTTAACATTACGCATACAATCTTACCTTTAACCAAAGTAACTTTATCAAATGTAACTTTTAATAAGAATAATATTTTTTTTTCAATATATTAACTAGTTAGAGATCACCCTCGACAAAAGAAAATTTATTTATAACGGACGGAGCTAGACAAATTTATTTCCAATGTTTTCAAAGCAGATTATGATATTATTGTAGGAGATTTAAATTTTGACATACTTGACGACACTAATACACATAGTAAGTAGTAAGTATTTAAGTATGCTCATGTCTCATGGATTTACCTCATACATCAATACCTATACAAGAATTACACCAAATACCCATAGTCCAGTAACTGAAGGGACAAAGCTGTACATAAGTCTGTAAAGATTTCTTCTGGGGCTTAATTTCTAGGTCTTGACGGTTGCTTCCAAGCGCGAAAAATTTCACCACGATTCCGATTTGGGAGAGGGCTGAAAATGGCCCCTAAAGTATGAAAAAATGGTATCCCGCTAATATCTGCCACAATATGCAAATTAGCCAATTTTTGTTTCGATAAAAAATTCAGATCTTATCATTATCTACAAAAATGGTCCTTGTCATTTTTTTCGGAAATTCGATACTTTTCGAGATAACCGGACCCAAAATTCCCCTCATTTCAGCGGTTGCTCTACCTCTATAGGAATGCTCGGGCAAAAATTGATATTTTTCGATGATTCAAAGTTCATTGCAATTGGAAAACCTATAGGTATCGATACATGTGCCTTGAAGCCCGTTCTTTCCTGTCGAGAACATTGAAAAAAGTGGTCAAAGTTTATGTTTTCCCAATATTTTGAACCATTTTAGTAATTCATTCATTTTTTTTAATAGTTCTCATTTTTTTTTAAATGGGATCTTGAGATATCTCGAATGATCTCTTTCTGGCGTTTTAATAAAAAATTGATTTGTTTATTTGCATTTTTCAGTCGTTTTCGGAGTTCTAGAAATCTTCGAAACAAGCACGAATTAAAAACTCATATTCCCTTATATTGTTATTCAATGCACACCATTTTAAAGCTTACAGTGTCTACTTTTCGAATGTATTTTTTTATTTCGAATAAAGTTCCTCAATTTTCCAGAAATCGGGAAAATTGATCACACCGGTGAAAACCGAACTTTTTTTTAAATACTTCTTGTTCCCCGCTGTTCATTTTTTGAGGATTAATACCCAGACCGAAGAAAAGCTTATATTCTGACCTTTCCGTTTATATCAATTGATCCCTATATTCGAGCGCGGTTATTAAATGTTCGTTAGAATTATGTCTCCCATTTTTACGCTCTTCGCCTGAGATCCATGGTATTCCACATAACCTAACCACGTGTACCCACGCGCCCACATTAGTCATCTGCTTTTGTTGGTATACAATCTCTGTTGTTTTTGGAGTCGTTGGCTTGCCCGTATTATTGAAATATTGATAGTATTTTATCAAAGGTAATACCACGAGTCCTCCAAATTTTATCGATTAAATTTTTGGTTTTCACTAAAACGGCTTTATTTGGAAAAACCACGAAAACAAACGGATTGACAAAAATCAGGAGTCCGCAGGACGAGTGATTTTATCTCAAATCAGTTTGTTTTCGTAGTTTTGCCTAAAATAAAGGCGTTTGAGTATGGAGACCAAAAATTTAATCTATAAAATTTGAGAGGATGTGTGGTATTTGGAAGATTATTTTTTGAATCATTTTGTATTAAAAACAGAGAATATAGTCATTTATGCAAAAGAGACAAATGTTCATTATTTTCAGATTTTCATTCATAGGCCCCATAATTTAGCGAGCAGAAGTATGCCGCTGGGGCCATCTACAATTGGTCTTCAAAGTCCAAAAAAAATGAAAATCAATGTATTCCCAACTCCCTCGAGCGGAAACTCAGTGAGAAACTAACATATCTATTCAGTGCAAAAATTTGGGATTTTTTCAGACTTTAGGGGCCATTTTCAGCCCTCTCCCAAGTCGGAATCGTGGTGAAATTTTTCGTCCTTGGAAGCAACCGTCAAGACCTAAGAATAAGCCAAATTTGGATTTATTTGAGGATATTTTATAACCACTTCTTCACCGATAGTATATTACACAATTATCAATACTATATTGCAATCCTTTTATCATTTCTTATTAATGATTTAAATATTTTTTATCACTATTTCTTCTCTTTAATAAAATAAAATAATTTAATTAATATTCTTTATAAATTTACTTTTTCTCTAATTATTGTCATTGTAGATATATAGATAATGAATACAGTTTATTTTTTTTCTATAATGTTACAGTACATACAGGTGCATGCACTTAGGTGCTAAGTTATTTAATTTCTTCTCTGTTCTAATATTAATTTATTGTAAAATGACAAAATGTAATTGTAACTATAGTTAAATAAAAAAAAAATGTATTGTATTGTATTGAAAAAGTGGCATCTGATTAAATATTGTGAACAAATTCGTTATGTTTAGATGGAAGTAAGTGAAAGTAACGTGTCAAAGTTTTACGACAATCTAAGGTTTAGTTCACAAATTACAGTGATTTTAGTGACGCCACTTTTGTAATTTTCAAAACAATGGAAAAATCTTAATTCCGTGTGTTGATAAAGCATGGCTTTTTAATGGGAAAAATACCATTTAACCGAAGCAATGGCTTGACAATTGTTATTCGGATTACATAAAGTGGTTTGTTGATTTTAAACGCAGACGAACAAAAACAGTTCAAGTTGAGCAACTTGTATACTTGATTGTAACACGCTTCAATACATATTTATAAATGTAGTGGCGTCTGTGAGTCGGAAGGACATGGACCAAAATTTACCCGGATTGAGAGTACTTCCTCCCCCCGCTTTCGAGGATGCTGAACACGATGGCGGTATCAGAATTACTGTTTTTGATTGCTGAACCCCCTAAAACAGCCAGAAACTACCTCCTAAAGGCGTTAAACGGGCAGCGCATGATTTCCATGTAAAAAAACGTCTTTCGGGGGTGCGTTTTGATCTGTAAAGGGGAAGGTGAGGTTCGGAAGTAAACTTCAACACCACCACCGTGCTCAGCATCCTCGAAAACGGGAGAAAGAGGTTATTTTAAAGGGAATGATGTCCTGGCCTTTTAACACCATTAGAGGGTAGTTTTTGGCCGTTTTAGGGGTTCGGCGAAAAGAGAAATGCTGATACTGCCATCGTGTTCAGCAACCTCGAAAACGGGGGCAAAAACGTTTTGTCGCTGTTAAAAAGAAGGAAAAAAACACCTCTGTCGGGGGCGAATTTTGGCCGGTGGAGGGGTTGGTGAGGTTTGAAAGTAATCTTTAACACCACCACCGTGCTCGGGATCCTCGAAAACGGGGGGAAAACGTTTTTTTTTACAGGGAAATGATGCGCTGACCGTTTAACCCCTTTAAGGGGTAGTTTTTGGCCGTTTTAGTGGGTTCAGCAATCGAAAACAGTAATTCTGATACCGCCATCGTGTTCAGAATCCTCGAAAATGGGGGACGGGAAGTTACTCTTAATCCGACTCACAGGCGCCACTAATGATCAGATTCTGTTCTACACAAATATCAGTGCTTTTTGTGTTTTAGTTTAAATAGGCTAGTAGAGATAGACATGATTTATACAATTTAACAATAATTACAAAAGTTTTGAAACTTCTGTTGAATGAAGAGTAAGTTCAAATGATATTGTGTCTGATTTTGCAACACTTTTTTCTGAATGGAAGATATTGAAAATCACGATTTAATGCATTTTCGCATTAATAGCGCGAAAAAAATTCCAAAAGTTCTGCAAACTTTCGAAGTTTTATAAAATAGCATTTTACATCCTCTGTTAAATTTGCAACCATTCAAACAATACGGAAAGATTTCTTTTATCGAAATTAAATTGTTTTTCATCCTAATTTTTCTAAAAAAATTCCAAAAGTTCTGCAAATTTGAAAAAATAACTAAAATAATGTTATTGAGATGTGCTGTAATTTGCATCCTCTTGCGACAAACGGAAAACATATTTTTTCATGAAATTGTTTTTTTCTATTAAAATAACCATCGAAGTTTTTACAAAGTTTTGAATAATGGTTGCAAATGAAGAGGGCCTAACGTACAATGTTTTCATTAATTTGCAACCTCGCCCGTAATACGGAAATGGAGATAAAACTAAAAAAAAAAACATATTTTTGTATTTGTACTCTACTAAAAAATCAACTTGGCAACATGGCAGGGACTAAGACAGACGTGTGTGAAAATACGATCAACCAGTACACTGGACCACTATCGCCTTGTTTTGTGTTGCACTAATTTATTCAGCTATAATCCCAAATCAATGAGTAATTTTAAAACTATTTGTAAATAGTTTTCAATTTATGGTCATATGGCGAACAAAAAACAAAACAATTGAATAAAAAAATGATTCGTTGAAAAAAGACGGTTTCAAATCTCTTTCAAAATATTAGTCGTTGTTATAATAGTCCAGTCAATGAACGATTAAAAGGGGGTGCAGAGTACGTGAGCGAACGAGCAAAAACGGACTTGAGGGATGTATTTGGAGTAGATAGGAAATAAATATACTAAAGGTCCGGGGCGCAGGAGGTGCGCGGCCTGCAGGGGGGTACGGAGAAGATCACTTTTTTCGGCTTTTACTACAAGATTGTTTAAATTCATTTTTCCTATCTCTTTTGGTTCTAAAGATATTTGCTAGCAAAAAATGCAAAGTTTTGAAAAAAGTTTTTTTACCTCTCGCCCCAAGAGACTCAAGACAACTCAACATTAATTTCTTGAGTAATATTTTTTTAGGTATAGAAGGTTATAGCTCTTAAATAAATAACAAAAATTAGAATGTACAGTTTTTTTTGCGAATGTAGAAATTTGCTGTAGCTTTTGATTAGTTTAGGTTAAAATAATAAATAAATATATCAATTAATAGATCGTTAAATCCTCTACAAATTCTTTTAGAAAAAGTTTGCTGTAAAACTAAAAGTTTAGCCGCTAATTAATTAAAACAAACATAAGTTAAAAAAACTTTTATCAAAAATATGCATTTTTTTCTAGCAAATATCTCTAGAACCAGAAAAATGAATATAAAACAATTTTGTATTAAATTTTATGATATTTAGTTTTGTATTGGATAACTTTTTTGCTACGATGCATATTTTTCGAGATATAAGCGAAAAGCTAAAAAAGTAACCTTCTCCGCGCACCTCCTTCGCTAGGTGACTTTTAGTATATTTATAGTTGCCTTCAAAATAAGTTGGACAAATTGTTTCGATCGTTTTAACTTACTGGCCTATTCCTTGAAAAAGAAAGTGTTTTTATAATAATAATAAATTAGAAATAAAAATTATAAGTTAAAACAATCAAAACAATTTGTTCAACTTATTTGGAAGGCAACTATACATCCTAACTACTCCAAATACAGCCCTGAAGTCCGTTTTTGTATGTTTGCTCACGCACTCTACAACTCATTCATTGACTGGACTATAACTGCAATTGGCATAACTAATATTATAGTCTATTTTTATGTATGAGAGATATTAAAATAATAAAGCGTTCGTAATCCATAGGCGTACCACTTCTTTTAGTAGACAGTTAAAATATTTTGTGAAGTTATACCTCGAGTATTTTCGTATGAAATAACCTTTGTATAAATATAATAAATATATCGGGTGTACACTTATATTTTCACCTAACTAACCTTCTTATAACTTCTAAACAGCTGAAGGTAAAAAAGTGCAATTTTTTCTAAAATATTTTATTTTTCCACAAGGTATGTTAAGAACATTGTGTCAAACGGGTTATGTAGGTATAAGGGTTTAAACTTTGACGTTTAAACAACGTTACGTTCATAAATAATAATTTTAATATAAAAACTACTTCTTACCTACAAATCCAAATCAGAATCGAAATCAGAAGATGAACTGTCGCAACCAATATTTACAATGAGTGGCTCAATCATTTCATTAGTAATATTGTCCAACTTCCACATTTTCTCTTCTTCTTTAATCGTATGATTTACTGCCTTTTCCCAGTTTTCAGGCTTCACATTATTTACAGCCTCCAAAAACAACTGTTTAACATCACTCATTTTAAAAGAATTATTTTTTCTTGAAACTTCTCCCTTTATCTGTGCCCATATCAGTTCAATCGGGTTTACTTCGCAATGATATGGTGGTGATCTAACCACCGTCATCCCACGATTTTTTGCAATTTCATCAATTTCATATTTTTTTAATTTCTCTTTATGAAGGGAACACAAATGATACAGTTCTCTTCTCACAGAACCGGGATGGAACTTAATATTCTTTGAATTTAGCCAATTCTGTAAATCTTTTTTTAACCACTTGGTTGTGGGCATTTTTTCTGTAAGTCTCGAGTGATAACTTGCATTATCCATTACTATTATACAGTTCTGAGGAAGAAGATCTATCATTTGTTCGAACCACTCTTTAAAGACATCAGCATTCATGTCCTCATGGTAGTCACCGGTACGAGTAGATTCAAAAGTCAATAAACCACCTTTAACAAAACCGTTTGAACTACCGATGTGTACTATTATCAGTCTGCGCCCCTTTCCTGATGGTGGATTTAAACCAGTAGATAAATTATTTAAAAAAGCCTGTCTTCGACTTGTAACAGTTTCATCTAGCCAAAATTTATTTGGTGTATGTCCCTCGTTGATCCATGTTTCATCTAAATAAAATATATTTCTTCTTTGGTTTCTCATTTCTTTTATAGTCCTTAGGTAATTTCTTTTCCATACTACAATATCGCTTCTTTCTATTAAAATAGACTTTCTGAAATGCTTTTTCCATAGAAAACCTATTTCTTTTAAAAGTTTCCATAGTGTGCTTCGACTCATTTCAGGGTAATCCTTATCATCTCGAACCGTGGCAAGAACTTTGTCTACTGTCGGAAATTCTTTTCTAAAGAAGAACGCATGCACTTTCCTTCGAAGTCTTTCTTTCAAATGATTTTCTATTTGAAATTTTGGTTTTCCTGGAGCTTTACGTGCTGTTTGAAACTCGCCACATTTCTCTTCTTTAACAACTCTGTAAATCGTAGATTTCCCAACACCAAGCGTACTACTAACTAATTCCACTGTGTCATCAACACTTTTACATAAATGTTTGTCTGTAAATGATTTAAAACAATTAAATATTAATGTTTTTTCATTAACTGTTAAAGGACCGATTTTTTGTCGTTTACGCGGTACTTCCAAATTTTCCATGATCACACTATAATTCACAATAGACTGCACACTGCACCTTGCATGTTGCAACTAAACGACATTTAGTAAGCTGTCAAGAATACACAACTGGACCTCCTTACTAAATGGAAAACCTACAATCGCATTTTCGGTGAAATTTGTTGGTAAGGGATTTATCTACTTATAATTCGATTACTGTAAGAAATTCTTGGAATTAAAATAAAACAAAATTGGCAAATAGGTACTTATTGAAAATAATCTTAAGATACGGCTATGTTATCTTTAATACACAGGGCTTTTGGCATGTCCAAACCTTTTTCTATTGTTCTGTACAGCTTATGGTTATAAAAGACCAATAAAAGACCCAAAACTTGTATTAGCTCAGGTACATTTATGAGAATTTTAGGAAATATTTAGATTATTCCGTAAAAATATTTAAAATGACCGTACTAAGTTTTGCATTAGAAAAAAATTAAGGTTCCGTTTTTCGTATGGGGTTGCAAAGTTACATATCCACTGAGACCGATATTCTCTTTATTTGCAACCATGATAAAAAACTTTTGTAATTAGTTCGAGGCTTGTGTGTAGTGAAAATGGCCGCGCGCCGAGAAAAATGGTTTGATAAATAAATGATCCGTTTTTCAGAAATGGTTGCAAATGTACCAGTATATGTTACAGTTTTTTTCCGTTTACTTACCCAATTTGCATAACTTTTGTAATTTTTTTAAACAAATTACAATAAAAAAATGAGAAAAAAACAAAGTTCCGTAGCTGTTGAAAGGTTGAAAACTTAAGTGGCAACCGGAGTTCTTGTGAGAAGCAAATTTCACTTCTATTTTATGAGGATTTTCTAATATAAAATTGTATTTATATGCGCGCCACCGGGAACACTTGGCCATAGAATATTTCTCGACAGCTTTAAATGTCTGTAACGATGTGGCAGCACTTTACAAAGATATTTAAGAAAAAATGGGAAACCATATTATTTAAAAAGTACTTGATATTTTTTAAAACAAATAGGAGCAAATTTTCATAGATTTAATGCAGAATGGCGCGGATATTTCTTTTTGTGATTTTCCATTTAAAATTAACAAAATAAATACTTTTCGAAGTTTTACAAAAAAATCAATACTTCTCCACCCTAAGTTTTGGAATTATTAGTATTTCCTGAAAATTTCACAAAAATCAGACGAAAATTAAAGGCTTAAAAGGTTATTAAAATTTTTCAAGGTGTTCGGTTTGCTCTTAATGCATGTTGTAAAACATTATTACTAGTGATATTCCTAGTTTGCAGAACTTTTGCAATTTTCAGTGTAAAAATAAAAAATAAAGCGTTTTTTGTAATTTAAACAATGTTCCGTTCAACGCAGGTCAGGTCAGGGCAAAATTTTATAGTTTGTTTTCATTTATGCACTAATATACCATCGAAGTTTCAAAACTTTTGGAATTAATGTTAGTTGATTGTCTATATGTACTGGCCTAAAAGTCTTGTGATATTGTGTATTGATAAACAGGTTTTGATGTAAATGTGGCGAATTTAGAATTTTTATAAAAAAATTTGTTAACGAGAAGTACGCTTTTAATGAAATTTACTCAGTGCTAACTGCTTTATAAATTATATAAGCTAATAGTGTTTTATTTGTTTGAACAGATATTTAAGTTATTTGCATGGTAAAAAGCTTTTAACTACAAAAGATTGTAAAATATTGACATTCATTGTAAATAAATATTTATTTTTATATTTCTCTAGGTCACCTAACTTTTGCAAAAAGACAATAAATGTATTTCAAAAAAAAAATAATATTAACAATTTCAAAATTTTCAAAAAATATAAATATTAACAATATTTTTAGCATTAGTAGATTAAAGCAGCAAAGATTTTTTGTTATGCCTTTATTAATTTAATATATATCTTCAATTTCATAAAAATCAGTGACAATTTTAGAAATTATAACTTCCGGTCAAATTTTCTATGAGAAAAAAAATTCAAAGCAGATGGCTTCCTTAGACAACTTAGATTTTAGGCAAAGATACTTTATTTTTTTCCGAACGCCTCGCTTGAATATTTGTATTTTTGTATTTTTAGAATTCGCTTTCTTATATTTAATAATTTTTTATAGTAATAAATTCGTTTTAAATAACTTAATACAAATTTTAGTAAAATTTTCCGCTCTTTCACGTGGTGCTATTGGTTTTTCGAGATATTAGATAACGCAAAAACCAAATTTTCGATTTTGTTTTCTAAATTGCAAACTTAAGCATACAGTTTAGAGCAGCAAAGATTTTTTTAACTTTTTCTATACCCAACAAAGAACTAAGAGCCTATAGTTTCAGCGATATCACATTTTATGAGAGATTTTGGTCTAAATGTGGCTCTGGCAATTGGGCTATTATAAAATTGTATAAAGATGTTTATTAATTAAAATAAATATACAAATGTATCGTATTGGAATAAAATGGTTTTCATGTTACATTGGGAGAAAATGTAAATTTCTTGGTTTAAAATAGCCCGAAAAAAAGTTTTCAAGTACTTTATATTTAATAAAATTTCTGGGGAAGGCCCCTCGGTCACTCCGCTGAGCAAGACCCTCACCACCCTCTTGAAATTCGTCTGGATCCGCCCATGTACATAATAAGCTGTATTTTTAACTTTATTTAAAAAAAAATAATTTCTAATTTATATAAATAAATAAACACTATTTTTAAAATAAAAATGTATATTCTTCCATATTTCAATATGATGCTCAAAATTCTAAACAGAATTGATATAGCACATCATAAATTTTATCCTTATTAGTAAATAAAGATGACTCCTGATTGAATTTTGAAAATGTAATATCTGTTCAACAGATGTTTATTATTAAATACGTAAGTGCAATATTATAGACAACAACTTTAATAGCTGAAGGAACTACTTGGTAAAGGCATTGTATAAAGATTATAATCTTTATACAATGGTAAAGGCCATGTGAAAGAAGATATAGAGGGCGTATCTGTACAGCATTAGAAATTGAGAACTTCATATAGAACGTCAATATATACAGGGTGCGCCAATTATTTAAACTCGATCTCTAGCACCGAAGCTAAAAGAGATATCAACAAGATTTTTTGTAGGGGTAGACAGTGTCACTCGGACTACAATTTTAAAATATTTTGATGTATACAGGGTGGCTAATTTTTGTGGAATGAAAATTAATTTGGTTTTTTTAAATTGAACACCCTGTAAACGATTATGTCTTCTGATTCTACTTAATATTAGATTTACGGTAGTTTTTTGTATTTGTAAATTCGACGCGGCGTTGACAAGTTAAGCAGATTTAATGAAAAAACAGCACTTCAGAAATATTAGCACAAAAACCACATTTTTTAAAAAAATTCCTCAAAAAAGCTACTATGATGTAAATGAAACATGCACCTATCACAATAATCACACAACATCTTCACCTGCTGCACAGGGTGTTTGCCGATGGCGTGCCAATAGTCTAGTTTTCAAATGGCAATAACTTAATTTTTTCAAATAGGACAGCCTGTATATTTTTCTTCAGTTAGAAGCTCTCCCTAATACGCATTAAAAAAATATAGGGTTTTGTACATCTAACTTTACTATTTACTTTAATAATTGACGTTAAGTGACAAACAACATATTTTACACAATTTTTAATAAGAAATCAAGTTACCTATGAAAATGACAGTAGGTATATTTTGTTATAGCATTAATTGTCAACATAAAATTTTGTACTGTATCACGTCTACTATATTTAATCGGTATTGTGTATAAAAAATGGATTCTAATAAGAATTATAGTGTTCAAGAAAATATTGATATGATATGGATACTGGGTGAATGTCAAAAAAATGCGTTTCTTGCTAGTAGGGTCTATCGTCAAAGATATCCAGAAAGACGTCATCCACAAAAGGATACTTTTGAGAATTTAACGAATAGATTTGATAGAACAGGAACCGTCAAGTATGAAAAACATTCACGTGAAACTGCAGGTGTTACTATTGACAACGAATATAAGGTAATGATCAGTATAGTTGAAGATCCCAATATAAGCACAAGGCAATTAAGCAATCAGATATTTCCAATACCACAATTAGATGCATAATAAAAAAGAATAAATATCACCCCTATCATCCAGCTTCACCAAGAATTGTTACCACGTGATTTCGCGCGTAGAGTGGAATACTGTAGATGGTTAATAAACAAGATAAATACAGAGCGTAAGTTTTTAAACAAAGTTTTATTCTCCGACGAAGCCACGTTTCATAGGAACGGTTGTGTAAATAGACACAACTTCCATTATTATTCGGACCACAATGAACATTTATTTAGAACCACATCACAGTATCGATAGTCTTTGAATGTGTGGGCGGGAATAATAGGTGATTATGTAATTGGTCCCTATTTCTTTGATGGGACTGTAAATGGAGCTATATTTTTAGATTTTTTAGAACATGATTTTCGCAACTTATTGCAAAATGTGCCTCAAAATTATCGCAACGGAATGTGGTTTCAATTAGATGGTGTCACACCACGTTACCTATTAGATGTTCGCAATTGGTTAAATAGGGAATTTCGATTGCGTTTTTTTCTTGTGGGGTTTTATTAAAAATATTGTTTACAAAGAAGAGGTTACCACAAAAGAAAATATGAAAGAACGAATTACTGCAGCATTTAGACAGGTGACCCCTGCAATGCTAAGAGATGTGCGTAAATCAATGAAAAAAAGGCAAGAAAATGTATAAATAAAAATGGAAGACATTTTGAACACCTACTATAAATTTTAACTTTCACTATTGTAGTTTCCTTACGATTAAACTTTGTAAAATTTTGAACTTATTAAAAATTGTGTAAAATATGTTGTTTGTCACTTAACGTCAATTATTAAAGTAAATAGTAAAGTTAGATGTGCAAAACCCTATATTTTTTTAATGCGTATTAGGGAGAGCTTCTAACTGAAGAAAAATATACAGGATGTCCTATTTGAAAAAATTAAGTTATTGCCATTTGAAAACTAGATTATTGGCACGCCATCGGCAAACACCCTGTGCAACAGGTGAAGATGTTGTGTGTTTATTGTGATAGGTGCATGTTTCATTTACATCATAGTAGCTTTTTTGAGGAATTTTTTAAAAATGTGGTTTTTGTGCTAATATTTCTGAAGCGCTGTTTTTTCATTAAATCTGCTTAAAATAGGAATAACTTGTCAACGCCGCGTCGGATTTACAAATACAAAAAACTACCGTAAATCTAATATTAAGTAGAATCAGAAGACATAATCGTATACAGGGTTCAATTTAAAAAAACCAAATTAATTTTCATTCCACAAAAATTAGCCACCCTGTATACATCAAAATATTTTAAAATTGTAGTCCGAGTAACACTGTCTACCCATACAAAAAATCTTGTTGATATCTCTTTTAGTTTCGGTGCTAGAGATCGAGTGGAAATAATTGGCGCACCCTGTAGAACGTCAATAGATGCCGCGCGAGATTCCATCAAACACTTTTAACTAGAGCGTGATACTACTATATAATCTTTATACAATGTTACTACTTCCTTAAAATCATAAACAACATCTATATGTAGTGTAACTTATTGAATGACCAGGTACCCATGCATTATCTCTTTTAGTTATGACTAACAGGAGCTTATGTGAAAAAATGGAACTGTTAAATATTTCTTTTCTTTGATAATGCTTGACTATGTCTGTAAATTAAACGAAACGTTCTTTAACTGCAATGTGATCTATGAAGTGATGCTTTACTTTATTAATACTTTTAGGATTTTAAAAGTTTAATTAGAAAACAATTAGTTTTTAATAAGTCTAATAGTACACTAAGCAACGCATTTCATATGGCATTCTGAGTTTTTTAAATGACGAGTGTCATAACAGCCATATGAAATAAGTTGCTTATAATACTTTTTATATTTTGCAATTTTATTAATTTTTTAATAAATTTATACTTTGCATATTATAGAGAAGTTTGCTTTAAAAAAAATGAGTTGGTAGCACTGTTGTAGAATTTTTAAAATTTGACAGATTTGAAATAAAAAATATATCAGAAAATGTCAATTCATGTCATTTGTTGATTCATATTACCAACCGTATAACACAAAAACTTGCGTACTCTAATGAAACATTAGAGTTCTCAAATGCGTATCATAATGTAAAATATTATAGATGCAAAATATAAAAAAAAATATAAATATACGCATTTTAAATATATAAAAACTCACTTTGTAATTAGTCCATTGTGTTTCCAAACTTAACTGACTCATGACTACCGTGACAAACAATGCTAAAAATACAATTTTTAAAAACATTGTTATCTTGTGTTTTACAATTTATCTGAGTACTTATATGTATATCGTCAATAACGATGGATATCAATGAAGTTATGTTTCATAGTTTTCTGTTTTAATAGATAACGTCAGTGGCGGGGCATACACATTTATCGATCCACGCAAGGGTGATAAGAACATTCCAGTAAATATGAGCGGATTCAACGAACACTTCTCCTATAATGTTGAAATTAATTGAAGAGCTTAAGTTTATACAGTGTGATCTGCGGAAATTGAGTAAAGTATAGAGAAAATAAATGACATATATTTGTGTTGTCTAAAATATACAAAAGTTTATAAAAATATAGGTCCGAAGTAAGTTTAATGGTAAATCATACTTTCACAAATAAATTAGGATACCTTAGATCTAGAAGTTACATCATTAATCCAATTATCCGGATATATAGGTAACAAAATATTTATTTATTTTTGTAATTAAATTCCCCATCATAATTCTTTCATAAAAACTTCATAAAAAGGCAAAGAACTAAAGATAATGTCCCTTAAAAAAATGAATTAAAAAGGTACAATAAACATTTCTATTGAGAAAAAGAAAGATCTTTTAACTTAAACAGACTTACTTGGTTCTGAAATCTGACCAATGATATGACATAATAATATAATATAATATAATACAGGGTGGTCCTTAAGTAATTGTACATAAAAGTATGGCAGATTCCTCACTTTGCAATAAATATAAAAGGTGTTAATGGTTAAATTTGAAGATTTATTTTTTGCAATAGCTTTCGCGATTTTGAATATGTATACATAAAAATTTGAAACTGGGGGTTTTTGGGCACGAGAAATTAGAATATGATACCTACTTCGATGTAATTTGTAGAGGGCGCTAGTTAGGCCACATTTGTGGCATAAATGTGTGATACATTTTTTTGCTCTTTAAGTTAGCGCTATTTTTGTAAAAGAATATTAAATCCACGTTATTTTAGTAGAAAAAAAGCATACTTGTTATTAACTTTAAATCTTAACGGTTTACGAGATAACCTCATTTTAGGGATCAGCTGCATAATTACACTGGTCTACACTGGTAAGTTTTTAAAAAAATCGAAAAAATATAAAACTAAATTATAATAAAATAATAAAATTCGCTCTTTAATTGGTCCCCTTACGAGTGAACCTCAGAAGCAGAGCTTGTGCGGAGGCATTTGCTTTACAGCTGTGGAAAACCCAGAAAAACCTCTCAACATCATCACCGATAAACCTCACCATATACAGGGTGTATCATAAGGAATGGTCAATATTTTATTCATATTTTACTAAATAACTCTGGGTCAAATATCTACTACTAAGATACAGGGTGTTAAAGATAAAATTTATTTTCGTTCTTTTGCAATAATTTCTTTATTATTTAATATATTGACTTGAAATTTTAAGTTAGTAGGGCGCCACCTCTACTCTATTGGATGAAGATAAGTATAATTTTTTTTATTCCTGGCCTTTTTTGATGATACACCCTACCCTGTAAATTTGAACAAAAAAGGTATATTTGTTTTAATAGCATAAATTCAGCTCATTTCCAGATATTTGCATTTAAAATATTCTAGCCACACTATCTATTTAATTTACTTTAACATATTACAACATAGTAGACGTTGAAACTAAAATGAAAATGTACAGATGTCAAATAATTAATTGTTAGATGGCAGCAGCAAGTCCAGAAAAAAGCGTTTACTTATTGATAGTTTTTATTACATTAAACACGTCTTAACGAAGTACATCGGTTCGGCATTGAAAGAATTAAATTAGTGTTGGGAGTTCGGTTCGTTGTTTTGTGTTCAAAAATGTATTTACTTCAAAACAAAATGAATGAACATATCAACTATAGTAATTTATGAAGTAAGGACAGAAGCGTTACTTTTTCGGACGATTATGGAGTTTGTGGCAAACCATAAGAGTCCGAAAAAGAAACATCTCGTCCGCGTTATCTTACAATATTTTTCATTCGAATATAAAAAATATTAATAAAATAAGAAAAATTATAGTTCTACTTATAGTTTTGTAGTTTTCCAATGTCAATGGAGCTTGCGTTAGAAAATGTAGTACGGAATTACACACAAAGTTTTAAGTTATGATAAACTAAACCAGTGTTATTAGAACTTTTTCACTGAATTTGAAGGATGCGAATAGCTGATCGGTTCTGTCAGTGTAATATAGACTACACTAAAAAGCAATAGATCACCAGTGTAAGAAGTGTCAAATTTCGAACAAAGATTATAACTAATTTGACATTTTAACATAACCTACAAATATCACTTGGTTTTTGTTAAAAA